>CM070034.1:55399445-55411766 GCA_036250615.1 Ptychadena robeensis | reverse complement strand
ACATCGCTTTAACTTTAAAGCTTAATTCACATGGTTTTCAGAGGAGTGACAATCAAGACGTAGGTAGGTAGTTGGTGCATGGGTGTCAATCACTGACAACCTCTGTATTTTATTAGGGTATTGCAGCTAGTCAAAATTTTGTGAACATCTTGTGACCATCTCTAGTGATCACTTTTGTCAGTTTAAAATGTTTGGTCTCCGCCCTCCTCTCTTACTTTGTCTAAATTTTTATTCCTAAAGGCACATAATTGTTATTCTACAACTTACTGAAAAATGCTTACCATGTACATGTAATTCTTGGTTGTGTTATGACTATCTCCAGGGAATACTAAGACACCCGACACACCAGAAGCAGCAAGAAAATTCCAACCAACACAAAGAGATCAGCAAGACTTGCCAAGTTTAGAAAAAGTTCACTAATGACTTTGGCTCAAAGGACTGTGTTAATAAAATGACGAAAGTCATTGAGAAGCCAGGACAAGCCATACGTGAATGACTGTACATACTGCTAAGTTGTTCTGTTAAATGAGTCACAGCTGAAGCTTCAAATGATTTTATTTTTTTATGCAGAAATGAATAAAGACGAGCAGAAAACTCAGAAGGGAAACCTTTCAAACCATTATGTGCTTACAAAGCATATTAATAGAAATGTTAACTGACAAAAGGCAAAATAAAAAGAAATCCCGTACATTTACAAAGCAGAGTTACTACTTTAATCCAAAGAGAAAACTAATTCAGTATTTTTTTTAAATGAATGGTGAAACCCCTCTCTGTACCAGTTATTAGCCAGCATTGTAAGTATCCCAAGATGCTCCACATATTCACTAAACACTGATCAGAATACAATCAAGCGGTACGGACTTTTCTATACCATTGCCAACTAGGCATACATATTCTAATATAGCAAATCAACCATGAAAAAAAGTACCTTAATTTTCGGACCACAAGGAGCACTTTCTCCTCCCAAAAGTGGGGGGAAATGATGGCGCGTCTTAGGTTAAATTTACCCTTAGGCACGCAGTAAACGACTGCCTGCGAGCGCCTGCTAAAATGGAGCCCTTATGTTCTAAAGGTGTGATATGAAAAATATGTATGGGGTCTGCATGCCCCCACATGGGTCTGTCCAGTCAGCCTCTTAATTGGCCAGCCGGAACTATATGATGCCGCACAGTGCCCTGAAAGGCAGACAAGGAGCTCATCATGGCAGGAGAGATGCACATAGTCAGGGAGGTATAGGTGTACTTACATTATTGATACATTGAGCATCTGCAGTCGGTCTCTCAGCCGTACAGGGCAGAGAACTGCAGCATCTACCTCCTCACCCCCCTTTTTCCCAATGTGTGAGAAAGAAGCAGGTGATGTCATCTTTATGCAACTGTTTTAGCAACTGTTCACTGGGGGCACCTTGTGGCTGAAATTAATATAATAGGTGCACAGTAGCTAGGCATGCAATCTAGACACGTAATGGGAGATTGTGTACAACATATTGACACTTCTGTCAACTCAGATTTTATTTCTTAGCATACAAATTTAATTTATGAAACAGTTGCTTTTGGATTATGGGTAGAAACATCTAACAGGAAATAAAGAATATGGAAACAAATTCAACTTTTAATTTAATTATGAACCAAAATATAGGAATGTGTTATGTCCAGCAATAGAGAAAGTTTAAACTCGTAGCTTATTCACATCTGTTACCTTGGTTCAGGCACATACAAACACTGGGTACAAACCAATCTAAATACCTAGAAAAATATTCCATTTCATATTAATAGACATGAATGTAAGTTTAACAAGTTTAACAAAAAAGTAGTCAAACTTTTGAATATTATGAAGCAGCTGTATCTCATCGCCGCTTTATTTTTACAAGACATATTATACTCATGCACATTCTCTCTCCACCCTACATGAGATTAGGGTCAGATTGTGCAGATTGCGTAATAGTAACAGAAACACAGCAGCTTTCAGATCACGAACATTATGATGAACGTATATGTTGCCCAAAATCGTACGGATGCAAACGAACGCTTAAATGCACTACCTTCAGACAGACAATTTCCAGTGCTGTACATCTGTATAAATGTTTGGTTTAAACTTTCTAAAACAAAAGACAGTGTACATTGGAATTTATAGTAATACCAGTGGAATGAAATAAAGTAAGGATACAGTATATTACATGGAAGAGTCCATTGAAAACCAGAAATGGATCAGCAAAGATGTTCCATGTCCATGAGACTTCTTTGGTCTCCATATAAACGTTCCACAACTCAGTATTTTTCTTTAAAGCATACCTAAACCCACCAAACTTTTCCCCCTAGCTAGCCAACCCCACATGATCGAAACAATATGTAAATAAAATATTGTTACCCGTGTGGAGATATCTGTATAGTTCTCTCCTCACCCCTCCCCCTCTGTGGATACCGACATTGCTTCAGCAGCTATTCACGTTGTTTTTTTTCCTGCTTTCACTTTTTTTGGTGTTTTTTACATTTTTGAGTTTAGGTACGCTTTTGTAAGTTCTTGTATACTGTCCATCACAGAGTAAAGTATTGATCTTGCTCGAAAAACTGCATTCATGGGTCGATATTTTCACAGACTTTAGCATAGCTGAACATGCTGAACGCGCACGGCGCTTGGCTGTTAAAAATCTGTGAAGAAAATCGACCTGTATGGTGTAATGCTAGCTTAAGAGGTCATCTTAAGAGCCAAAAAAAGTGCTATCAAATCCAGAAGGACCTTCAGTGGAGATGAAAGTAGTGTAGGACAAATGGCAATATAAACCTGAACTTGTGATTGCCAAGGGTAGGGTACACCTTATGCACAACTTACTTCCATCGAAAAAGCAAAGTATAGGTTTTTATACAGTCCGAACTTGCCACGTGATTTGCACTCCATGTACGCTGTTTAGTCATTGAATCCTGTGAGGAAAGATCCCTTAATGAAATCTCCCCAAACCTTCAGTCAGATGACATACCTAATTTTCCAATGAGAAGAACATTACCATAAGACGCACCTAGGGTTTGGGAAGGAAAAATATTCTGAAAAGATGTTGATGCAATCTGGCTCAAATGAAAAGGGTGCTGATGATTTACCATCTTGCTAAGTGGTAACACATCTACAGCTGAACAAGTGCTAAACTAGGAAGACAACCACAATTTACCATTTGCTGTATACTCATTCACTCATTGAATAGGGATAATGCTGAGAGCCTGGAGACTCACAGACAGACCTGCTCCAGGCTCTCCCATGTGACAGTACTACCCCTTCTCCCATGTGAATATGTAAACAAGCTTGGCATGCTCTAACAGACCTACTGAGTCTCTGGGCTCTCAGCCCTGCCCCTAACCCCAAGTGAATTTTAACGCATATGGTTTATTTTTTATCTTTTAACATCTTTTAACAAATTCGGATCACAAGACGCACAGACATTTTCCCATTGATTTTATTGGGGTAAAAGTCTTATAATCCAAAAATATGGTAACATTTATGCAGATCCCATCACTATGCTAGTTTTTGTTTTTTCCCTCAGTGGGACTTGGGCAACATAAGCGTAATACATCAATATGAAAGTTTCATTTTGGGGAAAAAAGGGGAGTTTACATATATAAAAAAATATATATAAAATATACATTACAGTACATTACAGATTGGACCTTTTATCGAATATTTGCAATGAGTTTGATTGAGGTAAAAGTAATCGATATTGGACTGAATCTCGATCGAACTGTATCGGACATGTATGTAAATGTTAATTGATTGCAGTGTAATCAAGACATCAATTTTACCAACCGATTAACAGATCGATTACTCATCGTGTTGTACATTTATAAAAAGATCGACAACAAAAAAAATTTTACTTTAAAAATGAAACTATTCAATCTAATGGAATATCGATACTCTTGAAATCTTTATGTGTATTCCCACCTTGAGGGTTAGTTTCCACATACGTCGGGACCCTCTCCGCTTAGCGCTCCCGACGTAGCAGATAGACATTGCCTGCACGGCGGATGATCTGTCTACACATCCGCCAGTGCAGAGACTCAACGTATTCGACTACGTTGATCATTGCAGCAGCAGAGCGTCCCGGCGCCGTGAAGACGCCGAGCAGGTAAGTGTATCTGCTACGTTGGGGTCCCCGCTAAGCGTATACGAGGGTGCCGACTTATGTGGAAACGAGCCCTAAGTGTACTGATATATTTTATTTTTATATAGGCAAACAGACCTGTATTTTTGTTTATGTAATGCTTGCACTAACTGCACACAGTTCCTAGTAAAAGCAGACTGCAAACATAAGGAACTCTTATCCACTTGTAAACGGAGGATTATCATGCTGGTATGTATACCTCAGGAAGCTCCCGTTCATCAGGTCAGAGTAAGTATATGGAAGGAAGATTGTGTCTACATCTGGTAGTTTTACAGCTGGAAGGACACGTGGCAATGTAATTCTATATATCCCTACAGCAGTAAACAAAACTGGAAAACAACTGTATACTATCATTTTAGTTGGTTTTCTTTTCTTTGCAAACTCAATATTTATGTTCTGTAAGAAATGTTACATAAAGTACAAGGAATAGTTATGAAAAGCATAGATTATGGGCTTGTTTCCATTGTACGTCGGGACACCTACGCTAGGCGTATACGCTTAGCAGGGGTCCCGACGTATCCCATAGACTCAGCCTGCCGGCGCATGGTCTGTATACACATCCGCCGGTGTAAAGGCTGAACGTACTCGACTATGTTCAGCCTTACACCGGCGGATCGGCTCAGCGCAATGAAGACAGACCCGTCCGCCAAGCAGGTAAGTCTATCTGTTACGTTGGGACCTCCCGCTAAGCGTGCACGCTTAGCGGAGGGGTCCCAATGCAATGGAAACAAAGCCTAACAGTACAAAAACCAAGCCATGAGTTTGTAAAAGAAAAAAAACAGGTGCATGTAGAAATTAATCCATAGTATTAAGCAGAACCAAAACATAGATATAATAAACAAATAATGCAAGAGAGGAATTCATTTAACACCACAGGTAGGTAGAGGTAAGTAAGTGATCCTGAAGAAATAAGCAGAAAAAGATCTCCAAGGCTGGATTTACACAGTGGACTGACAGCAGCCCAGAAAGCAACTGGCCATGCCTGAAGGTGGGCGTCTTTATAAAACACCCCCCAATTTAACCCTATGCAGTAAACAAGCGAACTTAAAATTTTTGTCATAAAGAATTTTTTTTTATAGAATATTTATTTTCAATTTTTAGAACAAAGGTCATGATACTGAAGAAATTGAAAAAATAATAACATATTTTCGATCCAGCAGGTGATGAATACAGTCAAGAAGAAAATACTTAGTTCATGATCAAATAGATCAAGAAAACCTGGCTGAACTCCAGCATTGTCTTGCAATCTTCCACAGGCTCCTCTTTTGTACATTAATTCAGCAATCTGTCACACTCAGACAGGATGCATAAAGCCCCCATACACGTCTAGATTTTCTGTTCAATCAACTTAAAAAGATCATTTTTTGGGAGGTCAGGGAAATTGGTGATTGATTGTATGTTTGCCAACTGTAGAAACGGATTATTTGATCAACTCTTTTGGGATCAACTGAAAGTGTAATCAATTTCAATACAACCAATTTAAATTTACCAGCATGTCCAATCATTTCTCAATCAATTTTTTCCCTAATTTTAATTGTTTTAGGTTGATCTAACCATGGGGGCTGCCATAGATTTTCAATCAATCAACCCAAAAATTTATTGAATGAAGTTTGGATGAAAAATCTAGACGTGTATGGGGGCCTTTAGGTAATGCCTACATGTGATGTGGAGTCTCCAGGAGTACAAAAATCAAATCAAATTAGGAAATTGGTGAAATGGCCTTGGTGAGGTTTTGGTAGAAGGAATAGATGATGCCAAGCATCTTTTAGCCTGAAAATTGGATAACCAGCTTGCTGCATTTTCTTTCAGGTGGTGTATATGAAGATGCAGTCAACCTACTATGTCCACTCCCTACTCCATAAGTAATTTTTATATCTTATTTGCATAAGTAACATAAGTATGAAAAGAGGAAGAGAAAGACAAAACTATAGAACAGTTAATAATAGGGCATGGAAGGAAAAGTTTTATGTAAAAATGTTGATGGAGAAATTTAAGAAAATTTCCGTAATTCATGTTTAAAGTTGAAAAGAACTGCAAGGGCCTAGCAAAATATCTATAGGTGCTATCTTCTAAAGCTACCAAAAGTAATAAAAATGGACATTAAGGCAATCCATATTCCAGGTGCTCTGTATTTTGCACTTATAGGGTAATAAAAGCTGAACTACTGCCTAAAATGAGTAACCATTGGAGTGGGTTCCCAATCCCATTTAGCTTGTTAAAGTCAATTGAGCAAAAGAGAACAAACAGATCCTGAGCTTCCAGCTACCTTCCTCTACAATGATGCAGAACCAAATGCTCATAAGAGGCTGGAGTCAGTGTAAGGGAAAAGGAACCCCACAGAGAAGGTAGGTTTAGATATATTATTTAGCTCTCCTCTCTACAAAGTTCAACTTTAATGAACATCTAAAGCCTACCCCTCCAAAAAAACTTACAAGTCCAAAAAAAAAAAAACACACAACAACTAGGTTTAAGAATCTACTTTAACATAAATTGTATTTTTGGAAGAATGCTAAGCATCTTGCAAACCTCAACCCTCCGGGGATAACACATTTTGAACTACTGATTGGTTGCTATATGTAGATCATCACTGTTCTTTGTCCTGTAAGTATAGAATATATTTAACCAACCATGCATATTACTAAATGACAGGTCTAGAATTCAAGCAGCCACTTCTAAATCTTGCCTTTTGAAGAAGCTGTGATGGGTGAACATGAAGCATTTCTATAGCAGCAATTTAGAACACCTGTTTACTGGAAACTACTGACCAGCAAAGTAGACACGTCGGGTATAAAACTGCCAGATGTGAAAAGCGATCACATAAACTCGTTCCATTCCATCATTACTTACAGATGACACTTCAAAGAACACCACCAGGTACTTTAGCTTTGTGATGGAAATGCATTACCATGACATGACTGGTCACAATGGCACAGTAACCAAATCCCACAGCAGATCACATTCCAGACCCTTTCAAATATCATATTGTAGGTGAGGAGAATAGGTGAGCGACGTGCCTGCCATATGACAAAATACCACATTCTACAATATATTACCAGTTACCTATAAGGTAACCGATGTCACACTGCTTCCACTGTGCTTTAATCATGCAGAGTAACCTAGTACTAAGCAAACAACAGACCTCCATTGTACAAAAGATGTGTCTACGGTAGACAGGAAGTGATGTTTGGTATAACCCGGAAATTATCGGCGAGACGATTTCTTTGAGGCGATTGTAGAGGAGGCATTGCTCCGACTGGCAGCTGAGGCGATTACTATATACCTACCATTACTGAAGGACCAGCAAGTACCCAACTTACTATATATTAATTACCACCGAAGAATCAGCATGTACCCAGGGGCCATACGCTGCAGGCTGCCTGGGCTCCCCGTTCCTCTTCTGGATCCGACCCCTTTTCTGGGGAACTTTGTCGCCTCACTACTGATTTTAACTTTTTCCACTATTCTGACATGACCACATAGGACACCTTTACCCCCTGATGAAGAGAAAAATCTAAACGATCGTTGGGGTGGGGTGGATTCTAAGCTACGGAATTTACTGTATTTTACTTTTACTTTAACCATGTATACATTATTGATACTGTCTTGTAATTAGAAGCGGTGGAAATGTTTATATGAATGTGGCTGTCATCTTATTTCATTTTATGTTCATGAGTGAACCTTACTTACCTTTAATTTCCAACTGTGGCCCTTAAAAGTCCCCTTGCCCTTGATTGCTCAAGGGAAAAAAACATAGTGGGGGTGTTTACTTTGTAATTTACCCCTACTATTTCCTCTCTACATTTAGATTTGGGATGTGGGCCACCCCATCAGGGGAGATGCCACTCTACTTTTGTAACCTAGTACTATCTGCTGTCGTAGGTTCCATTACATTTAGAAGTGACTAGTAAAAGATGAAGCAGGAATGCTTAATATGGAATGAAAAAAAATCCCTGACAATGTTTAAAGAAAAAAATAAATAAACCAGTAATACACAGAAAGGGAAGATTTATTCCCCATGGCAGTGGATTGTCTTCATTTCCCCGAAGGCTGTCATGTCTTTCGCTTGTGAGCGCTTGCTGCCTTCATTTACATTAAAGGCCACCTCTTACAAGGAGCCATGAAAAAGGGAGTTCATCTTCACCAACCATGACTAAAGAATAATTCATCTGAAACATGATGTGATGAACTCTGACAGCGACATTATGAACAGTTTTATGTGCCAATACCAGCTCTAATCCCTTGATAGGAAAACGCTTAATGCGTCTAATATTATAAGCTTCAATTCCTATCAGATAACCTAATTTCTGGATTACACAGCGACAAGGAATCGACCCTCTCATTCACGCAGGAACTTTTACATACTGGAAGACACTCAAAGTCATCAAAACTATTACAGCCCGTGTCTAATTTAGTCAAGACACACCAAAACTTACAGACCAAAGTAGAAAATATGACCCATAACTGAAGAGAATAGATTCCTTGAGAACAGCTGTCGTCTTCTCACCAACATCCCTATCAGACACAACACGCATTATCTGACACCTCAAAAGATCTAAGACTGAAGTGTCACAGAGCTGTCACACATTCATCTGCTAAGAAGTAAGCAAATATCAAAAGGTTATTATCCCTATAAATCCTTAGCAAGTCAAGCTAAAGATAACATGAGCAAGAGATCAATGCAATGATCTAAACAGCCATGAAAAGCATACAATCCATAAAATTAAAGTGAGTGAAGTAAAGTACATGTGGTAACGGTAAATGGTTTTATTTATGTCAATCAATAGGATATCTTCGACAAAAAGTGATGAAAGTTGAGCATAAAATAAAAACAATTAGTCATGTTGAAAACTTTCAGTCGATCATAAAAGTTGCACTAGTCAGTCTAATTAAAAGTTAATTGTTACTTTAAGGTCTTCCCCGAGTTCAGGGAATTTCAAGGCAGCGAAGATTTGCCTCTATGCACAGCAGTGTCATCACCCTCAATGCTCCGCATAGGTGGGCTACATTTTCTTTGTAAACACATACAGTGAAACATAAAGCAATTGAAACTGCATTTGGCAGCAATTTTTGAAAAGTTTATTTAAATGTTAGAATTAATACACGGTTTACAGAACGAAGAAAGTAGAAGATACATTTTGAAATGTGGTCATACTCCAATGTGGACAAACACGGAATAGGCAAGCTTACAACAGCAATATAACATCTCCAGGCCCTTGTTCACTATCCATGTGCGCTACAAGTGTATGGGAGGAATGTGTCCTCAGTTTTGCAGGGTCTACCCATAATTTACAGGTAGCCAACAACAACCATTTTAAAGTTGAATCCACCAACACAACACCAAAATGACCAAAGCATCATTTTCTGTGCATGATAAAACAAATGAAAGGGGATGGTTTTTTTAACTGTTCCCAGGATGTCTGTGTTTACATGTTTTTGAGTTATATGAAGATAAAAAGAATTTGCGCTTGTCTGTTCAATTGCTTGGAAGCGGCTTGTCTCTGCACACTGCATGTTATATGCACATCAGCAGACTGAACATCGAAGTCTGGACTGGAGACAATTTCCTGTCTACATATAAAGTTCATCCCTCAATCTGACGGCCGCGGGGCTGACAAGCCACTGAAAATCTCATTACAGCAGCAGTGAGGCAACGACGGGTATTATATCAAAAATAAGTGGCTAGTGAGACACAATCTATACACAACAAAAGGGAGATAACAAAAGATACAAATATACACTAAAAACAAAAATAGTAATACAAATCATGAAGTGTATTAAAAACATACCACATGTAAATCCACATACAATACTATATCTCATAGAATGCGCTGCAAGCATCTGGACCCAGTATAAGAATGTAAGAATCCCAAATGGCTTCTGCTAATGAGTCCAATTCACACAGTTTACTACAGCTTAATGTGTAAGAAGCACAAAGGGGCTTATGAATGTGTGCCATTAGATTTTGTTTACCCCTAGCAACCTATTAGAATGCCGATTTAATCAAACTTTCAACAAAAGCATAGTTGAATGCAGATTTGTTTCTATAGGTGGAAGAGAAACCCAAGTAACCAAACTTTTCATACACAAAAACCCCTTCATGCCCCCCTTATCTGAACCACCTCGGGGGCCTTCTTTATGACTAAGCATCAATTGCGCTACCAGAATGGATAAACAGCGCTGTAATTCAGTTTTCCTTTACGAGACCCCGGATTCTAAATTCGAATGCAGAAAGGTTTGCAGTGAATAAGGCATTGAGGAGCTCCCACAATGTGCTGAAAAAATTACCTTCTACTTATAATCATGTCTAGAGATGAAAGTCATGACATTTGTTGGGCCGACTTTGTGACGTATATTTTTGCTCTAAAAGACGCACATTTAACGACAAAACATCTGTGCATCTTTCTGAGTGAATGCAAAGCATGTGGAGAAAAATGCACAGGGGAAAAGAAGGGCGCCCTCCTCTCCCCATTGCACCACTTGAAATGCTGTATACTAGTATTCATGTGGGGATAAGGGGAGTGGTGACAGCCTGAAGACTCACAGAGAATCTCACTCTGGGATGTCAGCATTGCCACTGTATACTGGATATACAGAAAGTCCAAGGGAGAAGAGGGGCTCCACTGACAGTGATTGGTCATGTGTTGCTTTAAATTAGGGTTTTAACTGGCAACACCACTCCTTCTTTTTGGCTTTATTACACACTTTAAGGAGGCAGGGAGCATTAAAAATAGGCGTCAATCAATATAATTTCAGAAAATAAAATATTTCATGGTGCCATGGTCAGGGAGTTGGCAATTAACTTACAAATCATCTAGTTAAAATATTCACGACCATGTCCTATAATGACATTATGAGCCAAAAGGCATTTGCTGCGTGTTTCTGTTCCTTAGTCATTCAGTTTGCTGCGTGTTTCTGTTCCTTAGTCATTCAGTTTTTCCAGGTAAAATTAGGTACCTCAGCTTACATTTGGATTGGCATATATGGCGATACTATCTGGTATGTTCTGCAAATGAACACCGTCTGAAGCAGGAAAATCATCACATGAGGCAAACATAATGAACAATTTGCATCCCACTTGTTCTTAGCACAGGTCTAAGCATTTCCTGAAACGAGCACAACTCTCCGTATGTTGACTGTGCATAATTTATAGAGCACACCATATGCCGTCTCCCCTCAGGCCTGGTTCACATTTCAGCACTGCCACTTAATATAAATATATAAGAGACAATGATTTGCTAACCACAATAGCAATGTAACCAAATAACCCATTTGTTTTTAGGAAATCGATGTCTATGTACTGCATATGCACATTTCACCCTCTTTGTTATAATACAATACTAAGGTTATTTTTCTTTTTTTTTTGTGACAAAATACCAACAAAGATTTGCTAAATGATCATCTCTTTATTTCAGTAGTAAAAAATTCCTGGCAAAAACAGCTGGCAATCCACCATTACCCCATGCTCTCTATCATGGACAGCAGTAACAAAGGAATTTGGCAACTACGCCCAAACAATAACATGGTTAGAGACAGCAATGATACCACAGCTGTCCTGTGCTGTTGCATGTGGCAGCAGTGTTTCTTGATTATATTCTATATAAAAGACAGTTGTCACCATGCATTTCCTATAGAGGTTTACATAATCTTTAGTACCCTCTGACTAATGTGATTTGTAGATTGCCCCTGGTTGACAAATGTTATTCAAATGAATACATATGCTGTCCTTTTTAAATTAGAATTTTATTAGATGATGTAGCTCCTTTACTAGGAAGCAAAAGTGACAACTAAACAGTTAGATCAGAAGTACCTCTTAAGCTGGCCCTACACCTTTAGATCCACAAACAACTATGTAGTGCCGGGTCCTCTGCGATTGAACACAGGTAGACTTGATGGTTTAGAAAGTCCCTCATATTACATGGTTTTGGTAAAACAAAAGAAGATCTAAAGAAATGGGCCAGATCGATGGCCGTTTCGAGCGTCGTACAGGCTCACGGCCATCTATCTGGTCAATATAATATGCAGCCATCGCGGTTTTTGGGCGGGACCAATCAATCCCACTTGAAAACAGCCATATCGGACATGACTGTTAAATACGGCCGACGGCCGTCGCTTTACAAGGAAACCGCGGGTCTCCAGGCAAAGCATCGGCTGAGCTGGGGAGAGAGCAGAGCTGTCTT
>CM070034.1:55370826-55389529 GCA_036250615.1 Ptychadena robeensis | reverse complement strand
GAAGTCATTATGTTCGTTATGACTGTTTGTTAATTGCGACATTTGAAGTCATAATTTTTTTATTTAAAAAAATAAAAATTTAATTCCCATTTAAATTTAGTAGGAGTCGGTCCAGTTTTTGCCAACTCCGACTCCAGGGACCCAAAAATGTCTCCGACTCCGACTCCTCGACTCCGACTCCACAGCCCTGGATATTTTTTATATGGAACCTAATTATTTTGCCTTTAAAAATAGACTAAATGCAGAAGGTAGCAGCCAGCATCATGTTCATGGCTAAAGGAGACAGCAAAGCAATGCTGCTCTGTGGGGCGTACTGTCTTGGCAATGTAATATCTCATTATCACTTCACTGCAAGGGCAACAAAACCTTCACACGCAGACAGCAGTGCCTACAAATAATAATCAAGCATCGCTACCATTTTCCACTATTTTTAGGAACTGCATGGGATTGTGGATTTCCTGGGAACTGTGCTGGGTATCATTTTGATTCTAACCCAAAGTAATGGAAGCATAGGACACTGGGCCACAAACAGCATGGAGTTTAATTTGTATATCTGCTAGCAGTGATTTCCCATTAAGCAGCAAAAGTAACAAAGCTCGCTTTTGAATGGGCATACATTAAACCTGTTGATTTCTTTAAACAAAACACACATTAAGGCTGGCATACAGTTACAGCTACACCTCTGGTTAAAAAAATGGCACCACAATATAACTATTCTACTGACAGGCGAGCCAACATCCCAAACATACATATACTAGGGGATGGCACCGGGAGAGTGAGAGACACTCAACAACCCGGATTCAAAAACAATTCCCCCTGGAAACAAGGGGCAAGGGGAATTTAAAGGCTCAGAAAGGAATTGTAAATCAGATAATAAATGTGTACTGATCTCACATACTGTTAAGGGTCCATGGGCCGCAGGCCCAGACGACAACAAGCACACAATGAAGCTCTATATTGGTAACATACATACATACGATATTAAATGTACAGTTGCAAATGGAAATGGTCCTAGTATAAGGTAGATAACATTGCTCCCAACCTGACGTACGTTTCGTTAAACCTTCATCAGGGGTGAGATAATTCAGTCATAGAACCAATATAGGCCTATACGGGCCATCATCGCCAGGACCAACCATTTAGGGCCAGCTATCGCCCGAACGGGGGGCCAAGGAGGTTCAGATATCCAGCCAGGTATAATGTTGCAAGGTTCAAGGATTAGGTAATCTTCTAGGTATAAGTTGAGCCAATGAGATCGGTTAGTAGGTATGTGAAAGGTCCCATCCTTCCAGGGGTGAGAGGCTGGTCCTGGTGATGATGGCCCGTATAGGCCTATAGTGGTTCATGACTGAATTATCTCACCCCTGATGAAGGTTTAACGAAACGTACGTCAGGTTGGGAGCAATGTTATCTACCTTATACTAGGACCATTTCCATTTGCAACTGTACATTTAATATCGATGTATGTTACCAATATAGAGCTTCATTGTGTGCTTGTTGTCGTCTGGGCCTGCGGCCCATGGACCCTTAATAAATGTGTACTGATCTCACATACTGTTATCTGATTTACAATTCCTTTCTGAGCCTTTAAAGTCCCCTTGCCCCTGGGTTTCCAGGGGGAATTGTTTTTGAATCCGGGTTGTTGAGTGTCTCTCACCCTCCCAGTGCCATCCCCTAGTATATCTGGTTAAAAAATGTGTGTAGGTAATGAGCAGGTGGCTGTCAATCACCCTCGAATGGCCAACCATGGGGGAGATACAAAATTATGCACCTGCCCCATGGTTGTGTTCATCACTCGGTTGGGAAGAGAAAACCAGTCATTACCACCAGTCTTCCTGAACTAATCCTTACTGTAAATATCTCAGTTTTTTTAAGCTTTCCTCTATGAGTGTGTCTTGAAACAAAACACAAGACAGGCGAATGTTGTCCGTAAGTTTTAGTTTGTACGGCAAGTTATCTTTTAAGACGATTCATCTAAATAAAACTGGCAACTTGATTGATGATCTAGGTGTTGCTCTATTACTGGTTCTATCATGTATTGTGATTATACATCCGTAATGGTGCCCGAATACAAGGTGCCACGTGCTGTATTTCTGGAACGGAGGGGGGGGGGGTGCTTTGGAAGACCATCACCAGACCAAAGTAAATTTAACTGGGTGTTATATGATTCAATCTGCATAAATCTGGTTGCTGTGGGAATAAATTAGCCTCAACATGTATATACCAACTTCACAGATACATAATAAATATGGAAAAACACAGCAATGAGAACAATGTAGTATTATAAACTGTATCTCATCACTCTTCCACTAACTTATAATATTAAATTGGGACCAAAGCACCAGCAAATGAAGAAAAATAAAGGCTTAAATGTTTGCTGTTACAGTTAGCAGGCAATAAATAGAAACCGCCTGGAGCCAGTCATTACAAATCTCCGACAATACATCCATCATGCTGAAAAAAATAATAAATTGAACTCTTATGGTTCACATGAATGACTAATGGAGCCTAGACAAAAACAAGTACAGATACAGGTAGACAATCCTTATTACTAGTGATTTATTGGAAAGACACACGATTACCAAATAAAATCTTATTTGTTCAGTAAGACAAAAAAATTTGCAAGTCCAAAAATATTGCTTTTGCATAATGAACAGTGCTATACTGCAGTGCAAAATGCTGAGAAAAGGATAGTATCAACTGCCTTCAAGTGAATTATTTATGAGATAAGCAATATGTTCTCTTAGAAAAAGGTCACAGCAGTATACGATTGTTTTATGGTCTCAAAACATACTGGCTACTCAAAGTATGCCCGGTCACTTAATTCACCATATACCCACATTAGTAACTAGTGAACAGGTACTATCAAAGTAAAAAATTATCATAATGAAGACAACACTACACAAACACAAAATAGAGACTATCTTAGTAACAATCTATAGAGGAGCTTACAATAGCCAACATAAATGATAAATATTCATCAGACTATGATTTGTGCATGTGTAGATTGACTTACATAATTTTGTATTTTTTTCCCCCCTAACAAAGTGCCATAGTGTAATGGTCCCTATGTAAATGGTATGTTATTGGTCTTCGTTCTTTATGTATTGCTTCTTGTATTCCTAGAACATACACTGAGATTGATACGGTTGGAATTCCACATTCCCAATGCAATCTGTTGCACCAAAATGTCCCCCCAAAAAAATAAGGTGGTGTAGCCGCACAAGTTGCAAAACATAACAATGCACTGGTACGCATGACTATGCATTGTGATGATCTATAAAGTGCATTAGAGTTGTGCTATGTACACACAGTTAAATTTGTTTTTACTACCAAATAATGTGATAGATTCCAAAACAGATCTATTCATTTTCTGAGTCCTGTGCACATGCTCCATAGTACAATCAGATACATATCCTTCGAAATACCTAGTAAACCCGTCAGACACTTGTATGAGCGACTGAAATTTACCAACATGTTCGATCACTGCTCCATTAATTTGTTAATTTCCATTCAATTTGATTCTGATCCAAAAAAAATGGAAACTTAACTGCACCAAAATACATTAATGGCCTTTACAGAATATATGCTAATGGCAACGCAGTGAGCTATTTAACAACCGATTTACTGCTTGATCCGTGTGTGGTCATCTTAAGAGGGCGTTTTCATCACCATTTTCTCTCACTTTCTGTTAAGTCTACAGAACAAGCATTAAATGAGTTACATAAATGAGTCACAGATAGAACACAGATTACACTACCAAAGTTTTTTTTTACCATTCCCAACTTCTAACCTTAGGTTATAGTTTATGAAAGTCTAGTTTGTACTTGTTTGTTTATACAACAACCCACACCATAAAAAATAGCATTGAGCACAGAAAAATAGGATAATTGGCATAAAGTGTCAAGAAGTTTTTTATACTACTTACATGCAGTTTAGTTTTTGTTTCTATTCTTTAATCTAGCTACCCTAAAATAATTATCTATAAATGCATGAATACTAAAACAATGTCATGTTCCATGCAAGTAATTCACAAACAATGAAAATACTTTATCATTCACATGGTTTAATGTCAGCATTTCCCGAGACAAAGGTAGTTTAATATAACATAGGTTGTGTACATAGTGTACATATCTGTACTTTGAGACATTCTGTCTAACAAAAAAAAAATCCAAATAATGAAGAAATAACATTTTTACTACAACTAAATGATTTGGCATTTTAAACATTGCAGTAAAATGACAGTTATTTTTTGCTTATAACCAAACCCTGCCACTTCCAGATAACAGAGCACTGCACCAGTCCTAGAAATAAATGAAACACTACAGAACCCAATGTGCTTATCACTCCCTATTAAACATGCCTGGATGCTTCTTATCTTCTCATTCGATATACTGCTTAGGACAGCTCCACTGGCCATCCTGGAAAAATAAAGCTTTTGTGGCTAACAAGCTGCCAAAGGAAAAAAAGGATCTCAAAAGGCAGAGCATCAGTAATCCTATATGCATAATACCTATACCTAAACAAGTATTAGGGCTTTACATGGATGACATCATTGTTGATTTGCTTTGTTTCTAGTAGACCATATAATGTGCTTTGTCATGCTAATAGGACATGGTTCATAGATGGTGTTCTTATATTATTCTTATGATGCTTAAAATCAAGAAACCTCTTGTAAAAATCAGGTTTAGAATTATCCAAACCATCGCATCATAACAGGTATTTATATTCAATAAAAGAAGTGCTTCAAATATTATTGTCAATGGTATCGTTATAAATGTTATTCTACTGGCTAATATTTTACTTTTATCAGACAAGAGTATGTTTAACGGTCTGATATGAATAAATGTGGAGGCCAACCCACAACCCAATGATATGAATAGACCAAGCACAGAGATCTACAAAAAATATGACTTTTCCTGCCAGACTGTTCTAAACAGAATAAAATTGGCTATCATTACTGTTAGGTATGGGCATTAATCGTCACCTAATTAATGATTGAAATATTAGGGTTTGCAGACAGCAAAATATTAATAACAGATTTACCATTTTACCAAATGGTTTAGTGAATGGACTAAAGTCCCCCTATGAACGCATAGAGCAGCAGGCATTTTTGCAGGCGCTCAATGTGCGCATTCTGCCCACCTGGAGCGACCGGCTGCCCAAAATCACAATGGGCCAGAGAACGGACATATCCGTTATGACCAGGGTCCCCATCCAAAGTATAGTCCGACTAATAGCCCACACAAATGGTCACTCTGAAGAAATCGTTTGAGGATCACACCAGGATCTATGCGTCTATGGGGGGTTTTCATCCTTAGACATTCATAAAATGTGTTTTACAATCTACCCCATTTAACCAATTGCTATATTAATATACAATATGTACACTATTTACCACATACAGGACTGTAAGTGTTAAACTGGGCATAGATTTTTTGTCCGATAGTCCGCCATGCGTTTTCCCGCCACGTGGCCGGCGAAAATCAGGTGTGCCCATCTGAAAACCACCCGTCTATGCCCAGCTTTACAGGTAATTGTATTGTTTTCATATACATTCAGCAACACAACTAGAAACATTAATAAACCCCAAGAAAAGAGGTAAGTAAATGTACTGAGCATTTATGCTCCGTGATACAAATAGATACATGGTAAGTAAACCCAAGATAAAGGCCGAGGGAACTGGTACGTCACACATTCCTTCCCATTTTCACACTGAACAGTCTTACATATCACTGAGTTATGAGGGAGTATGTTCCTCCCACTAGGTCAGTATGTGGCATTGCACAAAACACCACCAATGTCACACAATAGGCTCAATTCACAAGGCTTTAATGATTATTTTCCATAACGACAGTCATTTTCAGGGACAGCCAATCAGAGGTAAAAACAGTCATCCTGCTGGAAACAGCCAGTGCTGCGGCAAAGAACCTATTTGTAGCAGATATGTTACAGCATTGTGCATAATTCAATGTTTTCAGAGACAGAAGAAAAACGTTCATACTTAATAGAAAACTAACCCCTACTACTACCTCCTATTATTATTTTTAATTAATTGTTGTAGTGATAATAATGTTTAAACAATGTGTTACTTCTAATGAATGGCACAGTGTCCACTGCGTATTCTGAGCGGCACGCCCACAGTTTTAAAGATGTCGGCTGGAACGTCTTCATAGCAGTACCCTGTGGTGCCGCTGGAGACACCTCCATTGAAGATCAATTGTTTCCGCGTCTTTCCTCTGCTGAATCAATAGGGTGCCCTGCAGTGGATGCAGCGGGAACATGCCCCAAGCAAACTGCCCGCAAGCCGCAGGGAACCCACCCAGAAAATGTGTTGGCACGCATGTTGATTCCCTGTGCTGGACAGGGAATCAGCTGTGGACACATGGTCTTATATTGGTTAAATTCTTTATTGGGTCACATAATATTAGTAAACTGGATTGTGTGGTGTTGGCGATATTCTTGTAAGGGGCACAGCCTTCTAGTATTATTAGAATGATGGAAGTCAGAAGCTGTGTTCAATCCTGGATGTCTATGCCAATGTGTGCACATCACACCACCATCTAGGAGAGGGGTGGTAAAACTTTTTGACTCGTGGGCCATAATGGTATTTTAACAGCACGACCAGAGCAAAAACCTGTAAGGCCACCTGGTATAGGTGTCCTTAGTTCTCATAGCCCAGACAGGAACTAAAAAATAATATATTAAACAATATTAATAAATAGAGGCTATTCATAGTCAACCTAAACAATCTATTGCAGGTAAATAATGGCCATTAGACCTGAACAATCATCCTCTAGACATTATCTCCAGTTATTGCAGGGAATGAGAGTAGGGGAGCTAGAGCATCTTTACACCAAGGTGACAAAGGGACCAATTAAAAGACTAAAGCAGGGAACACATGGCTTGATATTGGAGCCGTCCGATGTTCCCTGCAGCAGCGTGATGACGTTATCACACTGCTGCCTGATATTGGAGGAGCTGGAGGCGCAGCACTGCTGTGTCTTCAGCTCAGCCGATGCTTTGCATGGAGATCCCGCAGTCCGTGGAGACCGTAATTTACGGTCATGTCCAATATCCCACTTTGAGCGGCATTGATTGATCAGGCTCGAAAACAGGGATGGCCACATATGATATGGGCCACATAGATGGGCGTGAGCACGCACGGCCCTCAAAGCGACCATGGATCTGGCCCATATCTACACATGTGTTCCCTGCTAAAAAGACCACTGCTTTTCCAAAAAAATTTAAAGGATCATTTTCTAAAGCATATTGGCAGGAGACAGATTTCTTTTACTCATATGTTGGTTGTTTCTTTGAGAAAAACAGACCATGAACCATTCCCCTGTGTTTTGATGTGCCTGGATTGTATTTAGCTGATTTAAACAAATTTAGTTGGGCTTTAAGGACATGAGGTAAAGCATTCTTAACACATGCCTCTGTACAAGCTGGGAGATCTTTTCACTCCCTTCTAATATATCCATTGCAATATTGCAAAAACTGATTTATATAACTCATACCTGTCATATTCACAAACTATTTACTGTCAGGTTATCAGTACACTTGGCTATTAAAAATTATTACAGCAATGTAATACCCATCTACAGCTTAACCAAACGGAGCATGACAAATTCAATTCTTAACCAGAGCAAAAACCAGTCTGTCCAAAACAGAACCATTCTCTTTAACGGATTACGGAGCCATTCTCTTTTACAGTATTGATTACAGGAACTAACTGAAATCCTTAAAAAAGGTTTAATTTTACAGCAATGTGACAAGCCCTGTGCACTAACTTTAGCTCAATGCGTACGACATAAACTAAGTCACAATTTATAAATTGTATAGAAACCTCTTACATTGAATGTCGATGTTGAGCTAGGCATACACGGCTCAATTTTCCGTCAGATCCACAATCGTTTTGGAAAACATAATGTGACTGAAAACAGATCAATTCCTTTCCTAAGCTCTGTGCGCATGCTTCATAGTACCATCGGATGCAAAGCCATGCGAATACTTAGAAAACCCATCAGATACTTGAACGGTTTACTAAAATTTTACCAACATGGCGGATTTGATAGGTTTTTGTTCAATTTGAATGGCTTTTGGTTAACCAATTGAGCTTAAAAAGGACCAAAGTGTATGCTCACCTTCAGACTTTATCTTATAGGGTAAATAACATACGTTTTCCCACGGTGACAACACACCTAAATACATAAAAAAAACATATTTTTTTGTTTAGGTCTGAGTATGTTGGTAAGAGTTTCAAAGCTAAATGTTTTAAGTTTTGATTGCAAATATTTCATAATTAAGCATCCTCATCTTTTTCCTGTGTATTGCTGGGCAGGACTACAAGCTGTCACTCCAGAAAACAGTGAGCTGGCACATTCTTCTGTAACCACTGCAGTGATGATCAGGGCACACAGCCACAGGGAGTTTAAACACTCACCAGAATATGCAGTGAACAGGGAGTGAAAGAATATTGTGGTATTAATTTACCTACATTGCTCTTATGTAGAGCAATGTAGGTAAATTAATACCACAATATTCTTCACTGAAACTAGCTTTTTTTTAAAAAAGACACCTCTTAAAAACTTACTATAAAACATCATAGATGTTAATTCAAATGTGTATATGTATTAAGTATGTAGCTACAGTGCATACGAAAAGTATTCACGGCACTTTTTCCACAATATATAAATACAGGACACAACTTTGTGTGTATATTATATATATATATATATATATATACACACACATACACACACACATACATATATATACATACACACACAGGCAGATGTTCCCCCAACTAAACCCAATTGACAAGCACAGAGCAGTCTGCCAAGGGTATGTATGTCAGCCAGGCAGTTTGACCCCTGCCAACATATTATTAATATTATCTTGTATTGCAGACACAGGGAGAACATACAAACTCCCTGCAAATAGTGCCCATTTGAACCTAGGACTCTAGCGCTGCATGGTCAAAGTGCTAACTACCTGAGCCACCGTTCTGCCCCCGTAGCCCCCATAGCAATGTAGCAGAGGAAAGATCCACCTGTAGGCAGATTTTCCCTTTGCAAAGCAATTAATCGCCTATGTGGGAACATAGCCTTACATGCACACACTGGGCCTTTAACGCTTTAAATCCCAGAGTGGCCAGTCCCCACAGGTATTTTTTAGCATTAGGATGCATTTTATAATTCAGACTGAAAAATATGGTATCCTTCCTTGTATATAACCTTAAAAAACAAAAAGTCTATTTTTGTAGGCTGGAAATGCTTTCCGATTCCATTACAAGAGACAAGTGAGCAGAGGAAACATACTTTACTGCAAGTTATAAAAGTAATAACTATATTTTACTGGGTGTGATACTAAAACAACCTAGCAATATTTGTGTGGCATGCAGGACGCAGTCGGCCTCAAATATGCTGTCTTGGCAAACCACTACTGCACAGTCATCTGATCTGGTAACATACCACTGACACGCATCTCAGCTGATTTATGAAAAAGAAGTCAGATTACACAGTAATGAGGATTTTGGTTATTGAAGGTAACAGATCCCCTCCTACTCCCCCCATCAATCAACTGCAGTGTTATTTGCAGCAAGTAGATAAAAAAAATTTAACAAGGTAACCTCAAACTCATCTTTTAAATCGCCATTTCCGACAAACGAGCAAACTAAACCCAACCAGCAAGGAGAAACTTTAAAGTGGCTGTAATCAGTCAAGTATGGACGCAGGGGTTCCGTTAGGACGCATTGAGACATGCATTATTGACGCACCACTTTTTTTTTTTTTCTTTCTTTCGTCTTCACTGTTGCGTCAAAAGCACATATGCTCATTCAATGGAATCTCTATGGGTGCGAAAGCGCACATCGGTGTTGGGTTGCATTGCGTTAAGGTTGATGCGGGGCTTTGCTTTGATATTAACGCAACCCAACACTGGCAATCAACGCATGTGTGCACTAATCCAATGATTTACATTGGATGTGTCAACATCCAAATTGATGCTGTGGAAACATAGCCTACGATATGAGGCTATTCACCCAGAGGAATTACAGTTATGTTCTAAGATATGTTATTTCATAGGATTATCCCAATGCACTAGCATTCCTCTGAAGTTTTTTCTTTATTTTACTTCCTTCAAGGAATTAAAATGTGTCTACAAACAGTCTTTCCAACACAAAAAATATAAAACAATCTGTTATAGATTCAGCAGACCAAGCTTCAGGCCCTGGGCTACTACTCCTTGATCATCATTACTTTGTCCAAATTATTTTACACATCCAAATCTTCTATCCATATGCTGGGCATCCAAACTCACAACATACATTTTTACAAGTTGTTATTGGTAAATCTATTATAGGGTTTAATACCTTGACGTTTCAGCAAGAACAACGCTTCCTGTTGAAGGCGGATATGGTTAGGCCCCTATGTTACATAGAAAAGCTGTGTTATCAGCCTGCGGTGCGCAACATTTGACCATGGGACTACCTTTCAGGTTTTTAAGGATAACATCATGGAAATTCATTACGAAGCATTGGCATAATGCTGGCCATACATGTGTGCATAAATGCAAAAATTGATGAACGATCACTCTGCAAATCAATGCGCACCACTTTGGGTGCTCCAGCCCTGCCCCATCCAAAGTAATAGCGATCAATCAGGGATTTATCAACATGTTGGATGCCTGTTCAGCTGACATTTTTTTGGAGTGGGATTGATGACTACAGGTGGGCAGCGTTGGATTTGTGAGTATCAACGCAAATCAAATGAAAAATCCGAGTATGGCCAGTTTAAGAGTTGTCAGCTACTACTGGCAGAATTTCCTGGTAATAAACCAGACTGCAAATAATTCACAAAATCATTTTGCACAACAAACTGTATACAGAAATATATGCCAAACATATTAAATAATGAATTTGAGTTTACATACACTGAAACACTCTACTCAATAGGAAGCACAGCTCAATCCAGGCATGTGGGAGAACAACACCTACATCCTGAAGAGTAAACAATAGACACATGTTTGGTTAAAAATACCGTGTCCTGTGAAGCCAAATGTTTAACTCCATCGTTAACTTGGAAGCAGAGTGTTTGTCACATGCCATCTGCTAGATCAGTGGAGGGCCACAAGTGCGGCCCTCAGCATCACTAACAGGCCGCACATAACATTCAACCTATACTGCTTATAAAGGTTATATGCCCCTATTCTCAGCTTATGTGCCGCAATATATATTATACAATCACCCCTCGTTCATTGGTGAAATAGAGGGAGATTAGACACTTACCAGTCTGCTGATGCCCCACCAATACAACAGGAGAAGAGAAGAGGCGAGGGACTTGCTCAGGCACCAGCTGGGTCGCTGATTGGCTTTTATATACGCCTATCACGTATGTTTATTGCCTCTCGTCCTCTTCCCACTCTAAGAAGTTCCCGGACGAGGACCTGTCAGCAGGGGATCGGCGGACAGGCGAGTTTCTATGGCCTATGCAGTAACAGTAGGGTTTTGGAGGAGGACCAAGGGGGGCCGCCAAAGAACACCCAAAGGGCCACAGGTTGGGCACCTGGGTTATAGCAGGACACAACTAAAATATGAAAGGATGGCCCCAAAACATTATAAATTGAAAATTAAGCATGTGCTTTTCAATAACTGTACATAACAGCATAGTTTATGTCGAACAGGAAAACTGCATGGTGTATGAATGGAATCACTAAAGCAGATGGACCACAGTGCCATTTCCTGCATTTACTTCCAGATATAGATGAAATATATCACATACCAAGTGCTAGGTAACTCATGAAACCCTGTTCTAGTTCCCACTACTGGGGAGACAGCTGTATCGCGTGACAAACAGATACAGCCAAATAGTTTGAAAAGTAAAGGAAGAAAAAACACAATATATTACTACAGCCGGACAGAAGACAGCCGACTGGCTTGGCTACATGGCCTGATTGATTGCACTAGCTTATTACATAGACGAAACACCACCTGCATTCAGATAGACAAAAATGTGATAAGAATATTTATAGGCAGCACACAGACAGATAGCAGAACAAGAACAATGGGTGGGCAGCAGATAAGCCGAGGATTTATGTTATTTTCCTGTATTAAAGACGACAATTCTCAAACTAAAGCCATACACATATCAACTTTTGCTTGATCTTCATTAAGCTTATGCAGTGTAAATATTGGCGGTCAGTCTCACATGGATCGATAGGACCTGCAAACGGTGTGATTGATGCTAAACCGATCAATTTCTTTAGACCATGTGCACATGCTCCATAGTACCATCAGATACAAATCCATCAAAATGCATAGAAGACCCGTCAGATACTCGAACGATCAACTGAAATTTACCAATGTCCAATCGCGGCTCAATCGTTTTTTTTTTACATCACTTTAGTTTGACTGATTTAGGTAAAGGAATCAAATTTTCAAACGATCAAATGAAAAGAAAATGAAGCCGTGAATAGCCACCTTTAGACATCCACGGTTTTGTATCTTTACATTCCATCTTTTCAAGGAATACTCATTTCTTAAAATTGATGGGTAATGTACAGCAGGACTAACAAACCCCATCAGATACAAATCTATCAAAATACCAAGATAAACTGTCAGATACTGTGGGATTGACCGACATAAAATGCTTCTTACCAAGTATAACCAGAGCAACAACTATATCCAGCAATATGGATAGAGTGGTGAAGCAATAGAATAAAACATCTTTTTTATCTCACAAGAGATCAGGAAGTGAGAGGATATTGTGAGGGTAATCCCCACAGACAAGTGTCACCAGAACAAGTGTCCCCCAAACGAAGACTTCCCCCTCTAATTGCTTGATTAGGCCAGACTTTCATTATGATCAGCAGTTAGGCTGGGTCCACACTACGCCCCCCAGAAACCACAGGTGGCGTTATAGTCACGTTGGGGTGTCCATTGCGTCCACCCACTCTTTGAGTATAGGGCATGGCATTTACCATGTCAGCGTCCTATACTTTTAGCAAACCGTGCCTGGAAACACATCGGGCCAGGATCCATCGAACGGGTGTTGTGAATCCGCTCCCGTGCCACCCCCAAACGCGGTCATGATGCGCCAGTATAGACTGGCACGTCATTTCCCATATGGGTATACAGGGGGCGGCTGCACTTCAGAAAAAGACGCAATCCCTTCACCATTTTAGTCTAATCGGGAAAAAAAGTTCTGAATTTAGTGAGGGTTGTCTTTAACAAAAAGGTTATCAGCAGGAATGTTCATGTTAATTGAAACTCATAAAAGTATAGTATAGTATAGCAGGGCTGAAGGGTTCGCTTTAATCATCATTCAGCCATGTGCCCCTTTAAGTGGGGGGTTAACCTAGCATACGCTGTCCAGCTGATGAACACTATGGGACAATAAGCTCTCTCTTGAGGGTCTCTGATTGTTCTCAAAGACACCCAGAACCAGCCCCCTTTACCTTCCACCAGATGCATTCAGCAATAAAAGGCAGTCATTGTGTAGATCCAACACCCAATCCTCATGCAGTCAATACAAAGAAAGAAAAGCGCCCCCCCCCCCCCCCCCCCCATACACGGATCCATTTTCTGTTCGTGAATTGTTTGGGAATTTAACAAGAAACACTTTCTTTTAGCGGAATCGAACAGGGATTGGACATGCCGTAATGACAAGGGTCCCCATGCAATTAATAGAATGGGAATCGTTCAAGTGGTACGCATTGATTCGCCTTACAAATTGCGAAAGACCGATCAAACTGGTATCGACCAGTGTGTGAGGACCTTTAGCTTGATATGTATGGGTACACAAAAAACAAACCCAAAGTAATTATTTCGACCACAATACCAAACGACTCTGTCTAAAGTAAAAGGAGAGGGGCTGAGTCAGATCTGGCCTTCTCTAGTTACATCCTTGTATATAAATATTCCCCGGGCCCCCCACCCCCCACTGACCTATTTATGTCATCCCCACTCATAACATCATCACATGCATGGCTCCAGGACTTCTTTAGGGCTGCTCCTACTCTCTGGAACGCTCTCCCTCATCCCATTAGACTAAACCCACTAAACTTTTTATACCTTCAAAAGGGCCATGAAAACCCACCTTTTTAGTCTGGCCTAACCATTTTCTTCTTCAATCAATCACAAAGTGGAGCAATAGACTACACATCAGAAGTTTACAACAACACTTTCCTCAAGGTACTGAAAAGCAAAACGCCATGACCATTATATCCATAATATAATTTAGGTATGTAATACAATGCATAAACAAACAAACCATAAATCGGAGGATATAAAAACAATTTCCAGTTCACTGCTGAGGTTATATAAAAGAGATGGGGCTGATATTGGTCATTTAGTACCATCACCCTAAAGTCAAAAACGAAGAGGATTGCAACCCCAAAACAGGGGTACCAAACAGGTCTCCTGGGACTTTAAAAGTAACATATAAAGTCAAAATATTTTTTGGTGAACAACATTAAAATCCATATAAAGTACCTTTCTATAAAACTCATCAACATTAGATAAAACTATAACAGCACTAGAGCTGGGCATACACGTTCCAATTTCTGCACGATCCGATGCCGTGCGCGATCCCGCATCCCTCAGGGATCGGGTCGTGCAGAAATTGGAAGCCGCAACCAACTAGGATTGGGCTAAAATCAGCCGTCCTGTCAGATCGCACAGTTATCCAACCGGACAGTAAATTTTACCCCGATCCTATTAGTTCGGCTTGGGATGGCTGCCCCCAGCCGAAGTCATGAGCTGCACATTAAGAGTGCCGTCCGATTCTCGGCACTAGCGGGCGGGCGTGATGATGTGCAGAGAATCGGATAAGGAATAGACGGTAAATCGTACTGTCTATTCCCAGCTTAAGGCTTTGTTTCCATTATATGTCGGGACCCTTATACGCTTAGCGGGGGTCCTGACGTAGCACACAGACATTGCCTGCTCAGCGGATAATCTGTTCACACATCTGCCGGTGCAGAGGCTCAACGTACTTGACTAGGTTGAGCCTTACATTGACGCAGTGACTTGGCTCCGTGAAGACAGATCCTCCGCCAAGCAGGTAGGTCTATCTGCTACATCGGGACCGACGTAAATGGAAACAAGCCCTAACCCGACACAATGAACTGTATCCCTATAATTGGGGTATGACCACGAAGTAACTTGGGGTGCCCCTATCTGTCAAGTGTTTTGCTACTAGTAACAGGCTTCCTCAAGACACAGAACTCCTCCAACTTATTTAAAGACAAAAAAATTATTTCAGCAGTATCTTAAAGGTAATAAAGCAAGACAGAATGTGTCAAGAAAGAAAGCCATTCCAATTATTCAACTTGCGAATGCAAACTAGAATGGAAGGGGATGCTGCAGGCAACATATTTTCTTCATTACAGAAGGCTTTGTATATTTTCACCAAAGCTGCATTATGAGGACCGTCATGGTGCTAGCCGACTACAATGAACACATCTCCGGCATAACAAAGTACACTTGATTCAAACTTTGACCTTGTTCTAGTAGCCAGCAGCCATGAATGTGTGTGTACAGGTACAGCGGCTGAAACTATGTGGATGAAGTCAATGATTAATTCCCCTTCAGCTGAAGGGAAACCACTAATCTGGGGGTGTGAAATATCCTTGTGCACATGAAGCTGATTCACAGAGGCCACTCCTATTAAAAATAAAAAGGATTTTACAAAAAAAATCTTATAATTAAAATGTGACTGAACACAGCAAGCTCGGCAGTCACCCCCCCCCCCCCCCCCCCCCCCCTCTTTTGAATAGATAATTACTACATTTAAATAAAGCAAATGAACTAATTGTTACTTTGATTTAAATAAAAAGTATTCCTTGTTATCATCAGCGTATGATTAAGGCTTAAGTCACTATGTATGGCTCTGGAGAACGCTATGAATGGAATAATATTTAATGAGATGAGTAAGTTACTACATAAAAGAATGGTAGATCTTTAGCCGGAGCGCTGAATCATTGACGGGCTATATAAACATATGCAGGGTATCTGCCATGCTATTCCCATAGACCCAGGGCAGGCGAAGGATTAATAGTGCCGGCCTGCATACCCCATTCATGTCAGGACTTGAAGACACAACTAATCTGTGACTGTGGCTCACACTGACAGCCCATTGATGACTTTTCATCTCTCCTTTGTTCCTTTCCATCTGACTTTACCCAGCACAGGATAACACCTGGATCAAGAGCTCTTTAACTCGCTTCTAAGTCCGTCTATAAATAGGTTGTTGAAACAAAGGCCAACTGGATATTTTTACAGGAAAATCTGCATGCACAGCTACACCAGCCCTACATTACAGAATGATTTACATTATTCATTCATAAATATCTACTAAATCATTCAAATGAAGCGGACTATGACTTGACGCAATACCTGATTAAATATATGTAAACCCATCAAATCTCAGCATTATCATTAAAATAACACTGGAGCTGGATGATCAGCCACTTCCTGCTATAGGGTGACAACATCACCATTCCTCTCCCCAACTCTGCTGCTGGGTTGTCACCCGGTCATACAGGGAGCCAATCAGGATTAGAAGATGTACAGTCCACTTTTATCACCATTAGGACGCTCCCCGTTGATGGTCATGAAGTAGCAGTAAGGGGACTGCAGGCAATCAACACTAAGATGTAAACCCATCCCATCCATTATTACATGTAGTTTAAGAGCTCCATTAAAATTCATCATGCAGACCTGTGGCCCCCTCCACCTTACCCTTTACTTGGCTCTCATATTCAGCAATGATTTCTTTGTCCTTCTTGAACCTGTTGGGGGTAGACATGTTGTCTTGCACTTCTTCAGGCCACAAAGGTAATCTGCTCTGTTATGGTAGAGGTTTTCCTTTGCAGATGTTATCCAGGGAGCAGCAGGTCACTCTGAGGAAGTTTGCTGGAAGACGAGGATGGAGGTCAATGAATCCATGTCCGCAGTCCAGGAGGGAGGCACACCATGCCCAGGGAGTACCTGGAGACAGAGGTACCAGCCAGGGGGAGGGGTGGTGGGTGAAGAAGGAGGAGGAAGATGACAAATGTAAGGTAACAAAGCGCCGGGATAGTTGACAATCACAAAGACAGATCACACATCGGATAAATGAAATGTGACCTGGTGGTGGGGGAGGGAGGGAGGGAAGCAGAGAGAAGTTAGTATACGGCTCAGAGAATGCGCCAGAAATAACACAGGGATCGCTATTAGCTCCAGCAGTGTTAGTCGGTCACATGCAGGAGCCCGGAGAGGATGCCCGCTCCCGGTACAGAGTACAATGACTGCGCTCACTGTGCACTGAGATGAATAGCAGCCAGTAGCATGGTCCACCCCGGCTACCACAGCCTGCCCAGTTCTCGCCAACAAAGACACGGTGCCGCTCGCCCCTTCTCCCGGGCACTGAGGTAACTGAGCGGGCACCACCTGCCTCTCGCGGAAGGAATGTAGCCGGTTATCCTCCCTCGTTCTTTTCTTTCTCAGTCCCTCAGTGGTCTCAGTACAGCAATGTGCAGCCAGACCCAGCGAGCCGCGGCTGGGAGGGAGAAGGAGGAGCCATTACTCCACATCACCGCCTCCATAACCCCGGCACAGCCCGAGCCCCACTGCCGCCAGTAGACAGCGCACGCCGTCCAATCAGAGGCTGAGCATGCGAGCTTCACCCTGGCTGAGGAGCAATCAGCGGCGGGGGCGGGCGGTCACCATAGTCACTGTGACAAGTGGAGAGGCCCCGGTGGCTGGTTCGCACACAGAGGTGATAGAGCGGCTTGTCTTCCACAGGCTGGACGAATGGTGTACTGCGTTGCCAACAATGCCTCGCCTGACCATAGACATGGTCTCTGCTTCCAGCTGTGTCATCTGTATGGGGGAGCAGGGCAGCCCCTACTGCACAGCAAGTTTCTAAGGGGGTCACATGGCTTGGGGAGAAAACCTTTCATAAGGCTATGTTCCCACAAAGGCGATTAATCGCGGTACGCTCACACGGTGAACGCTGCTGATTGCGTCCATTTAGTTGAATAGGCTTGTGCACTTCAACTAATAACTCGGTGCGGACGCGGTTGGACCTGCGATGTCACGATTTTTCTGCGCATAGACATGAGGGCCTTGCGCTCGTGATTTCAATCTTGCGCGGTGATCGGCGTTGATTGTGTCCATTCAGTTGCTCCCCGCATTCGAATGCAGACAGCCGGTGGACGACATTTTTTCTCTCTAAATCGCGCCCATAGACATGAATGCACTGAATTTTTGATCGCATGTGGACGATTCATTCTCAATGGACAACATTTTTTTTATAATGGGGCAGAGGAAAAAAGGAAATTGTGGGTGAACGTCGCCTGGTTAATCATGCCCCATCACGTGCGCAATCGCGCATGATTAAAATCGCGTCCACCCCACAGCTGATCGCCTGTGTGGGAACATAGCCTAACAGTGCAACATTGCTATTACTGCAGGCACTAGCATTGCATTATTCGTTAACACGCAACGCAATGTGCTGATGCACTGCAGCATGTATTTCCATACTCCAGCACTAGAGTGTAAGGTCTAACACAGTGTATTGTGGTAATGCTGTGTTTTGTCTACCTGCAGCACACAACAAAATGCAGCTTGAGTGAAAGGGCCCTACATACTATAATGGAGTAATGCCTGCCATACACATGCCGATAAGCGGCTGATTTTTCACCTGACCGACGGGCG
>CM070034.1:55347838-55370726 GCA_036250615.1 Ptychadena robeensis | reverse complement strand
TCCGGTGATTATCAGAGAAGGTCTGTCTGCACCCGTCGGGGTGTGTATGGCAGCCTTAAGTTCATAGCTGGTGTCCACTATTGATTGGCATGATGACTAGGCTAGTCTGGCTGGGTTGGAATCTTGCTTTCACTAAAGGGCTCCCTGTTCCATAATAATTTCTTGGCTTAAGGTACCCATACACGTTGCGATTTTTCGTGCGATTTTAGCCCTTCCGACCGATCCGGTTGGTCAGGTAGGTCGATCGTTCGGGATTCCTAACATGCAAATGTAGTCCGACCGATGCTGTTTTTAGAAAAGTCGGTCGGGTCCCGAATGAGGATGCCTGTAATTCTTGGACGGTCGGCCACTCTTAAAAGATTCCCAATCCAACCAGCCGATCGGTTGAATAATCGGCCGAAAAATCGGGCATCCGACCGACTTTTAAAAATAGCACTAAAGCAAAAATCGGGCATCGAAATCGAATATCGCATCGGTCCCCGAAAAATCGCAACGTGTATGGGTACCTTTACTGTGCAAAAAGTGTTTCGTTTCAGTGATACCCTTTAATGGCTGACTGACATTATAAAAGGTTTTGGGATATCAGATTGTTATAGTGCCTCCAATAACTTAGCAAGGATAAACAGGTATAAAGCCACAGGCAGATCTAGTCACAGGTCGTGGTTTCATAAAACTATTGGTCAGTTAGCTTTGGGGTGCAGATAGCTTTGTGGTTAGTTCCTTATGGCTGTGTAATAAATAGACTAATTTGTTTTTGAGTCCTGGGATCATAATATATTTTTATTTGGGTTATTCAATTTATTTAAGAATCCCTAGTTTCTATGATAGAGGGAAACCATATCCACATCTAGTATAAGTAATCCTCTGTACAAACACTAGATGAAAGTCACTTGAGACAATGTATTCTGACCATATCAGGTGAATATGTAGCATCTGTATGTTATTGGGGTCTGTCTGACCTGCCCAATGCCTGTAGTTTCCTATGGTAGGGGGTGCAGCAGTGTGCCGCTTGCTTATCTTCCCCCCACCCCTCTCCATACACTGTACACCGCTCATTCATTCTTCAGTGTTGGGGAATGATCATTCCCAACAACAAAAAGGACAGGCGTGCCAAGCTTGTGGCATCATATTCAAAAAGGCTCCCAAAGACACATCAACAAAGTATTAAGCAAAGGCTGTGGATATTATGTACATGTGCTTTCTCTTTTTTTTTTAATGTAAATTTGCCAAAATCTCAATAAAAAAATTTTCATGTTATTATGGGGTGTTTTTTTATTGCATTTTGGAATAAGACTGTAACAAAATGTGGAATAAGTGATGCGCTGTGAATAGTTTCCAGGAGCGCTGTATGTTTATCTCTTCTACATTTGAATGGACAGTAACAGAAGAAAAGGAAGTCTGGTGGCTTCATCGTTCTGTCCTGTACATTAGCCCTACCGAGTGCAGCATGGGACCAGAAAATCAACACTTTCTAAAGTTTTAATTTCCAAAGGTAGTTTAGAGGTCAATTTTTATTTGACAGGGCAAAGTTTGAAGACACAGATGCAGGAGAGGTAAGTACTTGCTTTCATCTTTACAATGAGCCCTTTTATATGAAATGTTATTTTACAAACAGAGTTAATTGGATAATATATTTAAATTTTATAATTATATTGCTTGAAGAAATTTTTTAATATATGAACACAGTAAAAAGTGGTCAGCTATTATGAGTCACCGGTTTACTCATAGTATACCCTCTTCGAGTCATTGCTTCATAATAAACCTAAATTGGTGTGATGTTACGGTAATGGAATGTCTAGCTGAGGGATGCTCAGTGCACAGCTGTAATCATCATATAACAACACTATTGAGGCAGCCATCCACTACTGCATCTCAGTAATCCAGCACAGTGTGCGTATGATGACACAGTGCTGCATCCTTGTAATCCAGCTCAGTGTGATACACAAGCTATAAATGTTCACATCATTCCAAAAAACATCCTACACAGTTTTAGAAACAGAGCCTTTGTGATCAACAACCCACTGCCCGTAACTGCGAGCTGATCATCGTAGTACTTGAACTGACACTCTGTTCTTTTCCTTACTGATAAAATGCCACACTGAAATAGTCACTGCATGACCTCTCCATAGAAGTCAGTCTTATAGACATGCAGCACATGCATACAGAACAGATTTTTTTTTGGATGGAACAAAGCTGGCCATACACCTTTAGATCTCGCTGTCAGATATCCTTTAGATTTACCAACAACTATGTAGTATAGGGTCCTCTGCGATTGAACACAAACCTCTGGTTTAGAAAGTCCCTCATATTACATGGTTTTGGTAAAATGAAAGGAGATCTACAGGAAATCTGACACACAAATAGAAAGGTGTATGGGGAAGTTTTCGAGGGCCGTGCACACTCACGGCCATCTATCTGGCCCATATAATATGCGGCCATCGCTGTTTTCGAGCAGGATTGATTAGTCATATCGGACATGACCATTGAATATGGCCGATGTCCGTTGCTTTACATGGAAACCACGGGTCTCCATGTAAAGCATCAGCTGAGCTGGGGAGAGAACAGAGCTGTCTCCCCGGCTCTGCTGTTATCTGACAGCAGCGTGATGACGTCATCACGCTGCTGCAGGGACTGTCGAGCCGTCTGTACCCTGCTTTAAGCTGGGAATGCACGGGTTGATTTTTTTCCCAGATTTCTGCACAGCTGTGCGTCGTGAGCGTTCACAGCACTGAGCTGTGCAGAAATCTGGGAAAAAATGTACCAGTGAATGCCGTTTTTCAAGCGAGATCTATTGATAATAACATGTTGGTAAACCTTGTTCGATATCCTATACTTATAGGACACATTTTACCATGTCAGCTCACTACTGTTTCCCCGTAAATAAGGCATCCTCCGAAAATAAGGCACCCTTATATTTTTGACTCAAATGTCAATATAAGGCAAAAATATAAGGCAACAAATTATATAAGACACTGTCTTTGGGGAAACACAGTAAAAAATAAATATAGGAACACAGTAGGACAGAGCTTTGCCATGTTCATGCATCACCATAGTGAAATGGTATTTATGTCTGTGTAGTAGCCCAGCATAACTAGTTCAACTACAAAACACTTATTGTAAAGATACAATGTAAAGCAAAACTCCTTAAAAAGTTGTTTTCTAACTTAATATAGCATGGGTTTTTACTGCCATACCAAAGGAAATGTTAACCCCAGCTCCAGCATCAAGACCAGGGACAGCCATCATTAGTAGTAGTAGCTGACTGTGTGTTTCATCAGTTTTCACCTTATTGAACCCCAAAGTGTCAGGAGGCAAAATATGCCATCCAAGAAAAGTTAAGCTAGCAACACACGGCTCGATGTAAGCATACAATCGATGTAAGATTAGATGAAAAACATTGATTATTGTATTTTGTCGATTGTATCATGTGTGTTAGAGTATAATTTACAATCATACAATGTTGTACAATATTGATGTAAAAAACATTGATTATTGACTAAAGTCGTCCATGCGGGTGATGCCGTAAAAACAGTTACCTGTCACTTCCTCGAATACAATTGTAGGATGAAAATAAACATTCCACGAAGTAATTCGATCATGGTACAATTCGACGATTATTTTCTAACTTGTCCGATCACTTTTCAATCGATGTAATGGCCGTCTTTGAATATTCATCTATTTACATTGATTGTACACTTACATCGAGCCGTGTGTTCCTAACAAGTAATGAAAAGCAGGTCTGGGAAGGGGGAACAAAGGGTCATGCATGGAGTCAGTTTGGACAATCAAAAGTAAACTAGCAAAATTGAGTGCCTAGGTTTATGCATAGAGGCCAGACTGCTAGGTGTATATACCAAAGTTTAAACCTTACTCTAGGCAGTAGTTAACAATAAGGTGAGGAACAGGGTCAGATGTCGCAGGGAAGTACTAAGTGTGCAGCTATAGGTTGTGAATTCATAGGTATCCTATAGGTTTATAAATGTAGGATGTAGGTATCCAGAGGCAGTGGGTACCTACTGAAAAAGGCAGGAAATAGTGAACCAAGGGGCAAAAAAGTGTGCACATCCCTTTGAGTCCTTACTAAGCAGTGAGGATGTCCAATATGTTTTGCCACACATCGCTGTTATAGGCCCATTGAAAATTAATGGGGCATGTATCAAATATGCGTGAAAGCAAAACATAGTGTTCTGGCCTCACCATCTGTCTCATGGAATTTATTGGGTAGTCCTCTGCTTCTCTTCAGCTCAGTCCTGCCTTCCCAACAGTGCAATATATAACATGACCACTCAACTCAGACAAATCATGCAAGTATATCCAAACAACTGTCATCTCATTTTTTATTCAATGTTTTGTATCCTTCACAAACTGTTAAATTACTCTTAAAAATATATATAACTGGAGTCCTCCCTTCAAGCCAGTAAGAATGCTTACTTCAAGCCAGTAAGAATGCTTACTTCAAGCCAGTAAGAATGCTTACTTCAAGCCAGTAAGAAAGAAGTTTACGGTAACATGTACCACAAATATTTTAAAGGCCAATATTGCTTCCCCGTGTATTTATATACTTACATATTCTACAGAGAGGCAAGCGGAAGTGGACACTGTCCCATTCATTAGAAAAGGAAGTGTCCTGTCTGTGTGTTTTTCCTGTGTTAGATTTGCAGCCAGTGCAGGGAAAAAACACAGTGAGCAAAAGCCCCCCCCCCCCCCCCCCCCCCCCCCCCCCCCGGGTCACACTATATGCACTGAGGCTGCGGTGTCATTATATACCGCAACAGTTGCACTGCTCTGCGCATGCGTCTCCCTTACAAATGTATAGAAGATGCTTGTACTGCATGTGCAAAACTATGCGGTAACACATATCATTTTACATTAAATTAAACACAAATGCGGGGTAAGTGTTCCATAGGGAACCTTTGTACCTTGCATTAACGCTGTACCGCACCGCAACTTCAGCTTGGCTAGTGTGAAATGGCCTTGATTGGTCATTTTTCAGAAGGCATAGAAACATGCGTTTGATCAGCAACAAAGTGATGAGGCTATTCCTATGCTCTTATACCAGGGTCCCTCTTTTCTTCATAGCAACATTATCAAGCACTCCCCCCCAATTCAAACTACAGAGTTTCACAGTTTCAGATTGAGGGCCATTTCATTGTGCAACACAAACATGGCTAATGTTAAATGGCCCTCAATCTCAAACTGTGACTTTAAATTTTTAAAAAGTTTAAATACAACTTAGTTTGGTTTTCATACCAATCATACAGAGCATTCATCATTTACATAGAGACACACACACAACAATCATGCATGAATCAATCACATACATACAAACATACACACACAGATACACACATTACATGCACTATACTTCTGTGCCCCCCACTTTTGGAACCACTGCATTACATGCACTATAATCACTGTCTGCAGCTAGTTCCTCCATGGATTGCTGCCTGCTTGTCTCTCCCTCAGCCCCATAGCTGCCCCCCCCCCCCGAATACATCCGCACCCCTCAATTTGGGAACCACTGCATTACATGCACTATACTTAAGGCCCCCATACAAGTGTCGGATTCGCACCGGATTCCGGCACGATCACGCGAAACGATCGCGCCGGAATCGCATGCAGCCCACCTGGTCCGATCGTTCGCGTCCGATTGATCAGGGGCTCAGAATCGGATCCGACGGAGAACCAACATGTTGGTCTTTCTCATGCGATTCTGTCCGGATCAGGGGGAGTTGCCAAGAAATGTACGAGCAGTAAATCAACTTTAATGAATGTCGCTTTACAAATAAATTACTATATTAATCTGTGTTTTCATGTTCAGTTTCAAGTCTATAGATTTCCTTCTAAAACTGAGAAGCCGCTTCTATCACACAGGATGTGGTAGCGTCTACCACAGTAGCATGTGACAGCACCACAAAACCCACTAGTTACATGCAACTGAAAGTATTCAAAGCCAGCCATCAGACTTTCCGCAGGATCCTGGAAATGAAGCATGGCATGTCTTCCTTTGGCCTGATTTGCCCTATTAGGAGATGAAGAAGTATATCGGGTTTAATATTGTCCTACATAATCTGCTACAGATGATTTCTTGTACTTTTGTTGTGTCAGCAATGTATGATAAATCCACTGTAGCATAGTGCGCATAAAATATGCATTCCTAATAAAGAATTACAGAAGATTATACAGCACGTATAAATCACATCATGTACGATAAGAAGGAAAAGTGGAGCCGGTTACACGACTCATTTTGTCTGCATGTATAGCTAGTTAATGTGGTCTGCTACATTTAATTGGATTTGTCTGCACAATTACTTAATACTAGAATGGATGATCATTTTTTAATTAGCTTCACCATTCCTCACCTAATGAACAAATGACTAGGTAATTGTCCCATAAGACCATAAATGAAGGAAGTAGTTACTCAACTATTTTAAACTAGCCAAAGTAAAAAATATTAAACAGACCATGTTTGTATGTGGATCTTTGTAACATTACACAGTCACCAGGAAAACTGTTTAGCAGATGTTCCAGACACAATGTAGTGGGAGCAGACGACATAAAAGCCATATCATCGATAATGTGGAAGTGTACATAAACTGCTGTTTCCAGACAATATATGTGTTTTGGCTGGCTGAAAACTCACCCACATAGCAGTAAAATATATTTCAAATGAAATCGGCAGCATTTGGATATTGAATCAAAAGCCTATAGCTAGGACATTACAGCAGATCTAAAAAAAAGGCCATTTAAAATTTAAAGAAAATATTTTAGCTGCAACATTCAGCTTTAAGACACAGAATTCTCCAATTGTGCTTTTTCTGTATTAATATGTAATTATCAAACACTTCTTTTGGACCTAGCCTGCCTTCTGACTGGACATTGACACTATATGTACTATGTTGTGTACTAATGCGCTAATACTAATACTGTAAGCATTATAGGACACACTGATGCTCTACATTAGCAGTTTCAATACAAGCGCTTTGGAAATGCTAGCGGATCCAAAATGTGTGTACTACCTAATGCACTACATAATGCAGCATTAACAAGTTGTAGAGGATCCCAAGGGTCTTGGATGAGCAATATATCTCCCCATATTATGGGTTGTGATCCTGGTTGTATTCTTGGTAAGGATTAGATAGGAGCAACCATGGTAGCCATTTGTTTGTTTTGCCACAAAGTCCCGGACTCTGGAATGGGAGGGAAGGAATTGGGTGGGCCCGGGTACACACAGATAGGAACCCTGGCTGAAACAGCTCAGTAGGCACTGCAGCTAGGTGGCTTACCAGTAAAGTGTATTTCTTTTCCCTGATGTAGACTAACAGAAGGCCCAGGAGGTTTTTCTTTTTTGAAGAAAGCTAAAGGATTACAACCAGCCCATGTTTGTTTGCTGGCTACAAAATTTTATTTTTTTTATTAAAGAAAAAATAAATAAAAGCAAATCTTGCAGCCAGCAAATAAATCAAAACAATATCCACTGGTTTTAAGCCCTTAGTTCACTAAATGTGTCTTGTCAATGGGTTCCTCAACAAGTCCACCCTGGGCTTTCCATGTGAGTCTACACCAAGCCAGAAAGATTACCTACACACAGGTTATTCACCTGATTACAGTTCCTTTCTAAAAATATCCCCTTTATATAATGCCCCCTTATGCCAAAAGTAATGTGATCGGCAAGGGAGAAAACATACATGTTCATTCCCTGGCCTATCGTTACTGTTGCCCACATGGATTGGTCGCTCATGTGGGCACCCGAGATCCGCGGGGGATTTTGCTGCCGATCGATTGGCAAAATCCAGCAGTGCTCTCTCCTCTTCTGTGTCATATTTTTAGATTAGTCTACAGCAGTAGTTTTAAGCCTTTTTAGATCCACGATCCCGGAAATAACATCCCAAAGTGTCACTTGCTGTATTAGGAAACGTGGAAGTGGGGGTCCAGAGTCACTTCTGTGTTCCAAATACCAGAAGTTACACTCTGTGATGTCACTTCCAGTGCAATAAGGTAAGTGTAATGTTCCCTCCCTTATATTTTTCCACTCCGCTTGTGCAAATTATGTGTGTGGTAGGAAGTTAGGAGGACGCCCCCATGTGGGCATCAGGGCTGCTGGTTGTTAGGAGCAGCTCTGATGCTTCCAGAGAACTCTGTGACCCCTGTGAAATGGTTGTTTGACCCCCAAGGGAGTCCCGACCCACAGGTTGAGAACCACTGGTCTAGAGTATCTAAGTGCACTTAATTTGATGTACAGCGCCACAAAATGTGTTAGAGCTTTATGATGCAAAGCTGGCTATACATTATAAAGTTTTCAAGAAATTCTACATTGCTTTCGACAACCACATTGTATCTAACATGAATGAACAGTGAACAGCAAAGCTCTATCCTGGTTATCAGGTGAACAGAGCCCCACATACAAGTATGTATCCGCGGACGATTGGCGTGCACTTTTGTGGCAATGGATCTTGTGTAGAACGCTGCTGGCCACCTGGAACGACTGATCCATGTGGCCCAAATCACAATTGGCCAGAGAACGGACATGCCAGTTTTTCTCTGACCGACTGCATTACTTTGGATGAGGACCAGGGTCATCACACTGCAATCGGCCACTCGAGAAGTGCGCATGGAGCTTAAGTTATCAGTATTAGTATTAGTAATTACCCATAATTTAATTGGTTGTGCACCTATAGAGCAGTTACGCATGCGATTAAAAAAGTGGGAACATAGCCTTATAGACCAAGAGTACAGCCTCAATGCAGTCAATTCATTAATTGGCATGAGGGGCATTTAAATGTACTTTCCAGAATCTTCATTTTGTAGCTGTGGAGGGGAATGTGGAATTTAGATGTGATGAATAGCTTTTCTTCCTGCACTTTAATAAATGTGTATAATTAAAAATAAACACAGTGTCCATTTATGTTATGCACACATTGTGTCCCATCCTTGGTAATCCACTAAATTCAGTGGTAAAAGCAGACCTCTGACCTTGGCTGGAGTTTGATGCTATACAGATTATATACATACACTGTCTGTATAGTAAGGTTTAATTATCAATGTAAGAGCGCCCTCCCTTGGTCATCAACCACGCTCTGAAATATTTGTATTTGTCACTGGTCTACTCCGCAGCAATAGCTGCTTAACACTAAAAACACAGCCTTATGTGTGAGGCTTTGATTCTTTTTATGGGTCTCGGTTATAACTTTACCTTTAGAATGACACCTCATCTTTTAACTTTAGCACATGAAATATGACACTGTAGCAGCTTCAAATTAAACAGGCCCCAGCCCTAGTCTATCAGCCAGCTCTGCTTTACACCTCTCTTCCTTTTATAGGCCAGGCACTTGCTGTATGAATGAGATAAACATAAAACATTTGAAATGATGTGTGTAGTGATGATGGGAACGTAAAACAGATAGTATGTCATTAGGTAACTAGAATATATATTTTGTAAAATGTCATATTTTTTCATGTGTTTTCTGAAGGTAATCACTTGGTTGTTTCAAGCATCCGGAAGAACTTTCTGCAAGTAATCCATGACCTACCTTTCTATATTGCCACTCAGGCAGGATCATATCCAGGACACATAACCTTTTCAGTGAGCTCCTCAGATGAGTACCAGAAGATAGTGTTTGGTACTCTCCCCATATGTAGGGTGATCTTCCTCACTATCTCCCTCACTGTCCTCTGCATCAGCCTCCTGCATGGAAGATTCTGCTGCAGATGGACCTCCCTGTTTCTGATTGATCCTCCGATTAGCTGTCTCCATTTACAGGTCACCAGCTGGCTTTGGGTCAAATGTTACTCACAGTACAACAACGTTTGCCCCCTAGATCTCATAACTCAGTAGTATAACCCTGAAATTTTCTGGCTTAGTAACTAACCAGAGACTACCAGCAGTCTAAATATCAACCTTTCATAGTCACATTCCAGCTGTCACACAGTGCTTTTCTCTTGTAAGGGATTTTACCCTTACATATGCCTACTCTGACTTTCTTCCCCCAGATCTCCAACACCCTTAGAAGTCCAATCCTTTTTTTTCGGATTAGTATTTTACATTCCTAATTTCACACCTCTAACTGCAACCTTTCATAGTAATTAATGTTTCCCTGCAGTTATCCAAGTGACATAAAATGTATACATTTAACATTTAGCTGCAGCCACCCAGACACGCCTCCAAGTTGTTAGTACACATATGAGTTTTGTAACAATAATGCAATAATGATCCCACGTTCTGTTATAAGTTGTGCTTTATTATTAGTTACTGATATTGTATGATCAGAGAGAGATAGTTCAATCAGTAAGTTGTAAATGTTAGGCTCATACGTTGTTTGAACGGAAATAAAAAGGAAAGAAAAGTTATGTCTTTTTGTTCAGGGCAGTGGGAGCGTCTCAATTAATTGATAAAAATAAGAAAAGTGTTATGATAAAGACTTGTAACTTACTTTTTGGCTGCTGGGGCATAATTTAGCACTCCTGCACCAACAACCAGGGTGTATGTAGGCGTAAAGGGAAATTGTACCGTCCCTATCAGTGTCTCACGCTTGTCTTGGTCGCACTTCTTTCCCTCTGGGTGCCCGGGGTGAAAGAGCGATGTAGTCGTCTGTTCCCTCGGTATATAACTGCAATGGGGATTTTTTTGTGGCTCCCACAAAAAACTTCCCACTATGTATTCTATCAGGGAGGACCTGCAACTACATAGTTGTTGGTAAATCTAAATGACATTGTATGGAGTTATCTAAAGGTGTATGGGGGGGGGGGGGGGGGGGGGGGGGCTTGAGATTAAGTTTAGAATAAGATTAACATACATGCATTGGTAATACATTTATGAAAACGAACATGGGCAATATAGGCTTCAATGTGCTATCTTGTTTGTGGCATACTAGATCTATACATCAACTACTGGCCACCTCCTCTGCTGATGTCATACATGCGAGAGAAAAAACAAGCGCAAAAACACAAACCAATTATTTTCTAGTACTTTTTTGGTACAAGAAAGCTTTTCCTTAGGAAGAAAATCCCAGCTTGCCTCATAGGACACATAAGCACAAGTTATTTTATGATTTGATCATCTGAATAAGAATTTTGGCAATAAAAAAAAAACCTTTTACACTAGAGTGTATACATGAGAAAGTGGAGTTGTGTGGAGCTGTAATCTCAACTTAATCTGCAATATCATCTTCAGCCACCGGATGTCACTAGAGAGCACTTGCCGTCAAAGCTTAACACAAGCACGCTCCTTCTCACACAGCAGGAAGGAGGGGGGGGGGGAGAAGGAAGCTCTGTGCATCTCTCCCCTTTCTGTGTAGTAAACGGATGCGCTTAGAGAGGATAATAAAAGGTATGCAGAGCTAGTTTTTAGACCATTTTGCATACCAGCACACTGCTTATGTACACCCCTGTGTATGCATATGTTTGAGCAGCTATTTGAGTAACTGTAACTTGACAAGCATTGCTTGGGGGACACTGACCATTTCCATAGCTTATAATGGGATACTCATCCTGAAAATAATATTTCATGTCTATTCTAACAAGACATGTTTTCACAGCATTATATCCCTTTAACACATCAAAGTTACTATTTCCACTAATTTTGCATGTTTCATTCCAAAGCAACCACAAGAAGAGAGAAAGAAAAAAAAAAGCAGAGACAGATTCTCAGTTCTCAGCAGACTATATAATCAGAAATGATGTATGCTATAACTCCTATTTCCACTCACATCTGTGCAGTGCTGAAATTATAGTTGTTTCAATGCAAGTATTATAATTGGATCTATATAACTCATATGGTCTCCTACTATGAGCAGCCAAAATCAGCCAGAAATATAAAAGACAAAATCAGTTTCTATTCCATCCTGTCACATCAGGTCTCATTATTAGGGGGAAATGGCTAGGGTAAGGTCTTGCAGTTAGCTAGAGTTAACATAGGCAGCTGGTAGGTTCTTACTCTATCCAACTTTAACTATTGTATAAACCATGGTTAATGTGGTACTTCAACTTTTTCAAAGTTTTGCAAGAAATACACAGTTTGAAGGGATACTATGAACATAATGCATTTAGTGCAGGAGTCTTCAGACAATAACCATAGGCCATTCCACGTCTTGCTGTAAATGCAACATATATGTGACCCAGACTATTTACATCATGGATTGAATGAACAATACAACACTGCTTCTGTATCAAAAGCTGTGACTGGACTGTCAGGGAAAAGTGGCATACGACAAACCTCCTGCTAGTGGAATTGCCTGGAACAACAAAGTCTTGATGTCATCTGTGCGCAGTTAGAATATCCTCCAATACAAAATGGCATCCATTTTCTGGAGCAAAACATCACCAGCAGGGTGCAAAAAAAATCATCTCAGGGACTATAAAAACACAGTCTACCACCCCATGCAATAAGTTACACCACTAAGTACCAGGGGTTAAATGATAAACATAAAAGTAAAAAAAAGGTGAGAAAGTGTGCTGCGGTTATACTGTAGCTGGGCTGAAAATTAGCTGTGGCTAACATTTATTGGGGGAGATGGCCTTTGCTTGGGCTGACACTTGTGTGGGCAGGGGGCTATGGCTAGGTCCAAAAATCTCTTAAGCTGGGAACACACGCCTTGATACTGGAGCCGTTCGATGTTCCCTGCAGCAGCGTGATAACGTCAGATATCAGAGGAGCCGGAGACACAGCAGCAGCAACGGACATTGACCATGGTTTACGGTCATGTCTGATCCCTGTTTTTGGGGCGGGATTGATTGGTACTGCTCGAAAACAGGGATGGCCGCATATGATATGGGCCAGAAGGATGGGCGTGAGCGTGCACAGCGCACATGTGTACCCAGCTTTACACTGCACACACAATTCGTTGTTTGAAGCCTACAGTGGTGAAGCCAGTGTCAGTTCAGCTGGGCATAGATATCTAATTTTTCATTAGATTCTCCTGCAGATCGACTATGCGTGATGACGTCATCATTAACGGCCGATTGTGCTGAGAATCGGCCGAGCACCCTTTGTGTGCTGGCAGTTACTTTGGATAGGAAAGCCAGTCCCCATTCAAAGCAACGAAATCGATCTGTTTGGAATTGATTACATTATGTGCTGGTAAAAACGATCCAAATATTATTTGATCAAATTTAAAACGATCGGATTTAAAGTCGTTTGAACTAAAAATCGGACCATGTATGCCCAGCTTAACTGAAAAAAGAACAGAATAAAATGGCCCAATGAAAATACAGCACCAAAGGGTCTAGTCCCTAGGTGCCCAACCTGTGGCCCGGGGGGCGCATGCGGCCCTTTGGGCATTGTTCGGCGGCCCCCAAAACCTAACTTTTAATGCATAGGGCATAGCAACTCACCTGTGCTTTTCTTATCAACTTTGGCTCCTACATCAGTAAAATTGTCAATGTTGATCAGGGAAACCAGGTCAGGAGGGGGGGGGGGGGGGGGGGGGGGGGGGGTGCTGTTGGGTTTTAATTGACTGTCTGGTCCACCGCCTGCTGAGATATGTCGACAGGAGGAGGGTTGAGAACAATGTTACTTGCGGTCCTTTAGTGATGCTGAGGGCCGCACTTGTGGCCCTCCATCTCAACTCGCTTACCCACCACTGGTCTAGTCCATTTCTAACAATTTATCCAAGGAAGATTGTAGTTCTCAACTAATGTAGCAAACAACTTAAAACCACATAAGGACATCAGCCAGGCTACAGCTTATGTCTGTGGGTCTATTTACAGTGCAAGTTCCCTTTGAGTTTTATGAACAGTAAAAAGTTGAAAGCAATCATGATGTGTTTTAGTTTTGTTTTTATTACAATGGCCTGGTTTTAATGTGCTTTTTTCAAATGATGTGACTCTTCCTGGCTTTTATAGAATTTTCAGGAAAGCACATGTATCCTGGTATTCATATGGTCCTTTGATGTTCAGACACATTGGAAGTGTTACATAAGAGGGATTTTGCACATGCAAAGGATTTAGTACACGTTTTTTGTGTCTCTGCATTTGGTCACCTTTCAGCAAATTAACAAAATCCCATTAAAATAACATCCTTAAAAAAAGAATCATACATACCAAACTACTACAGCTCAGATAGTCAGAGAATCTGCACTGTTCACTTACTATACCTAATTATGTTCAACGAAAATTGGAAATTTTTTTTTACTTTCACATAATTGAATGAGTGAAACTATCAAACCTTTTTCACCTTGCAAAGAAAATATTCAGTGAAGCTATTGCCGCCATATCAGTTGCAACACGCTCTATTAATTATCATTACCCGATGCTGCTCAGGCATGGCTATTCCGTGGCCCGCAGACGCGTCCATTGATCTTAAAAGGGGGGGGGGGGTATAACGTATACATAATCCCTTCCCTGACCGTAGCTTTGCTGACTAAATGGGGCACCCTCTTAAGCTTAAGCCCGGGCACAGCTACCCCTGTATTTTGTAATCCTTCTTTCCCACCTGCTTGGGAGATTCGTAGCTTCCTAGCATGTAACAGCACTAATCACTTCATAATTTTTTCCGCATCCTACTTCTGGGCTCTTTACATAGCTGTGCAGACCTCCTTCCTGAGGTTGTCTCTTCCCCTTTCCTGGCTCCATTACCTTCAGCTCTATTCCTTTTTCCACTCTTTCCCAGAAACAGCGTGGTTCTTTCGACCCCTCATCCTTTGTGAGGACAATGTCCTTATCCGATTCTCTGCACTAGGAGCGGCCACCCGCTAGTGCCGAGAATCGGACGGCACTATTTATGTGCAGCTCATTACTTCGGCTGTGGGCAGCCTTCCCCAGCCGAACTAATGGGATTGGGTTAAAATTTACCGTCCTGTCGGATAACTGTGCGATCCGACGCGACGCCTGATTTTAGCCCAATCCTCGTTAGTTGCTGCATCCAATTCCTGCACGACCCAATCCCTAAGGGATGCAGGAGCGCGCACAGCATCAGATCGCGGTCGGATCGTGCAGGAATTGGAACGTCTATGCCCAGTTAACATTATTTACTCCATGCTCATACGGGGTGACTCACCACAAATGCCCTCCTGCATTACCCGTTGGGAGACTGAATTGTTAAAGTCCTTTGACTCCACAGAATAGATCAAGGCACCCACTGTACCTCCGGAACCAAGACAGCCCAAGAGACTAACTTTAAAATCTTTACACGGTGGTATAAACATCCATATATCCTACATCACTACGCTCCTGAAAGGTCCCATCGGTGCTGGCGTTGCTTACAACACAGGAGATATGACTCACATGTGGTGGGGTTGCCCTGTGCTCCAACCCTTCTCAGACAATATATTATGCATTTATAACACCATGCACTCTCTTTCCCTCACCAACTCCCCAGATATTGCCCTTCTCTCCATGCTAGGCAGCTTTAAAGCCATTAAGAGAGACACATTACGTTTTTCCTAATTGCAGCCTGTGCGGTGATCCCGCGACACTAGCTCTCCATTTTGGAACTTGACGTGATAGGGCTCCTTGAGAATCTAGTTGCAGCAGACTATGACCGGTTGGAGGTCGGTCTTTCGTACTACGCCCTTGTTCCAGGCCCTGCTCTAGGTATGGGTCCATAGCATGAAACCCCCCCTCCACTTTTCTTTCCTTTCACCTCACCTTCACTCTCCTCTTCCCTCCCTGTCCTAGAGCAGATAATTTTGCCATAATTCTCATTTTGCTATAATTTTTTGATTATTTTGATACCCGACTAAGTGCAAAATGCTCTGTATGTTGTTGCAACATGCCAATGTGAACCCACCGCTCTGATAATGTATCTTCTATTTTTTTATATAAAAACGAATAAAACTTTCTTTATTCTAATGTGAAGTATACATGAGGCTTAAATATCCGAAAATATTTTACTGGCTTTTACACAGGAAATTATTGCAAATACCTGAAGTGTTCACTGCACTGTTCAAAACATTGCTCACAATAATAAATAAAAAATGGCAGTTGGCCTGCAGATGTTTTATGTAAGATTTTGTTTGTGTAAGATTTTGAATGGATAGCTTGTCCCCTCTCCTGTTCATACCTGTTTTTATATTAATTTAGGCTTCTTAAGATGCTAATATGAGGAATTATGCGAAGCTCTCCCAAATGTAACATTGGGAGCCATAATCGCCATCTGCCAGAGCTAAGCACAGCTTGGAAAATGTCCTTAACCATGGACCACAACTGCTAATAACGGCAAAAACGTGACCTGGAAGTAGAAGTATGGATAGTGGAAGAGTAGGCTATCCAATCAAAACTTTAATGTTTTCAGCTCTAATTTGTATACATTTTTCAACAGATTAACACCCGGCAACACATGAATACTCGAACCATTTGGAACAAATCAAATTTGCAATTAATAAAACAGTAAAATATTTGAAATGTTTGCATTTCACACACCATGTTTTACTGCGGGCAAGTACTTATGTTTTAAAAGTTTAATACAATTTACCAGCGTTTTGATGCCAGAAACAATTCTTGGGCACATGAATGTGGAGACAGCAAAACATTTGCCAAATGACTGCTTAAAAAAATAAATAAAATTGTAACATAGATAATTCAATGTGTATAAAGTCCTATTTAATATAGGACCGTTGTAATAAATTACGCAACTGCTACATAAATTAAAACCCAGGAGACTAGACTAGACTTTTACTAAGGTGAATTCGAATGGAGCTATCACACAGTAAAATAGGCTGGGTTCAGGCAAACCAATGAAGTTAATATATTTAAACAAGTTATTTGTGTGTTAACACATGCCAGTCCACTCCAAAACAAACTTATAGTTGGTTCAGAAATTCATAAGATTTTTTTTAAATCAATCTATATTATACAGTATTACCTTATTCTAAATATACTGTACATTCCCCCAAATCATCAAATATAGAATTGTTTCGTTTTTTCTCCCACAGATCAAAGTTTTTGCCAGAAATAATACATTTTTTATTTTTTACATTTTGTCCTTGCTGTAACCTTACTGTAAATGGTTTGTAATTTATTTTAATAAATAAAACAAAAAAAGTGTTCGTGTTGTAAACAGCCCGATTTGAGTTTGCAGTGATTGAGGTGGATGGCTTATTAGATACTTATAGCAGATCTATGGTTTCTATCGATGTTTAAACACAAGAAGGAACCTTCTTTTTCTCCTTAGCTTGATACACAGAATATAGGAAGGGGACTGGTCATCCAAGTGTCACATACAGATATTAAGGTGAGCTTAGCAACTTTAAAAAGCTGCACCAGACATTTGTTCTGCAAGGAGTAGACACCGCCTTCATTTCCATGTTACAATTACTGAGCAGGGTCATGTTGTTTGTGATTAAAAACATTATTGATTGCATGGATGCAATATACAAAGAAAATTCATAAATAATACATAAAAAATAGGGGAGAAGAAGGATATCCATTGGATAAGTTATGCACTGATACTACTGTTCTGTTTTTAAACATTCAAAAGTTTAGAAAGTATAAAGTTCTATGTCCACTCAATCCAATCTACAGTCCTGGTTTTATACGGATATTAAGAAATATGTTTGTGGTATAAAAACACAACTTACCACTGTAGGAACAACACAGAACATTTGTTGGTGCACTGCCATAGGAGTACCAATCACAGGAGGGTGTTATTTGCAAATAATAAACACACAAAGTCACATTTACCCTTGCTGACAAATAATCCTTCACATATCATTATGCATAAAAGTCTTCTCCAATGTTTCTGTAAACTTCCGCTTCAGTTTTAATCTAAATTGCTTGTACCATTCTAGGATTCGTTTCCTCCTCTGGATTTTCTCTTGTAAGCCCATGTTCTTTTCTTTATTGATTATACCAGGAAGCTCTTTCCAAGACTTAAGGAAAATAAATGGAGCTCCAAATGACTTTAATAACAACAAAGGAGCGTTGCTGTGCACAGAAGAGTTTCCACAAATCCCAGGAGTCATCACATCTTCTACTACAGGCACAGAGCCATAAGAGCAAGCCTCATAAATTCTATAGCACTCAGTGTTAATGCCTACTGGGCTTAGTGTAAGGTCGCTCTGTAGCAGGGCATCGTTGTAACTTTTAAAACTCTCATTTGTCTCCTGTGGTTGCCACCTGTCAACAGAAACACAATGACAAACATGTATGCCTTATACTTATGCAAAATTCATCAGTCATCCCAACAGCAGAAAAAAGAGAGATTAGGAGGTTGTATGAACCCATTTACGGAAAATCATTTATATATTTTTATTTTCAATACATCTGATACAAATACATGCATATTCCTTATTTACCGCTTTTTAACCTCTGAGTGTTTTGCCCGTGGCACGCCTCCCCCTTCACATCATCAATGACACTGGGGATGTGCTAGAAAAAAACACCTCTTCGAAGTCATCAATGACGCTAAAGAGGCAGACCCAGGAAAAGATTGGCGGAGCCGAAGATACTCTACATCCACTCGGGCTCACTGGGGATAGGTGATTATCCCCGACTGTAACTCAGGGTAAGTTTGCAGGGTAAGCAAATTTACCCTGAGTTAAGTCAGGATAAACTGCTCAGGAGGTTAAAAAGCCTGTTGGTTCAGAAAAAAAATTACTTTATCCTTGCAAGTTTTAAAAAGGACAGACAGGGAAATTGTACATGTATAGAAGAAGAATACATGAATGTCCTTTTACTATGCCAACCTGACTCCATGGTCAAGTTTTGTACGATTTTGTACGAAAGCAGTGCAGTGTACAGTACCCTGTACTCTGCCGTGATCTCCTGTACGGGGAGGTTTACGCCAAAAAAATGGCACAAAATGGCTGCAACGCCAGGGGGGTTAAGCATTTAGTCACACAGAAGGAGAAAAAGTTGGGTTTCATCCCTTCATCCTAATTAGTGTAATGTAGGTAGTGGGAAACAGCAAGCGACTGAAAAGGGTGACTAAAAGGCCTACATGCTGGGCCTGGGAAGAGCAAAGCAATGATGACTTGGAAGATGAATTTTCTCCTTTGGTATTCCTAATTTAGCTATTCCAGGGACATTTTGTAGTAGGGCAGTGCATTAACTAGCTGCAATACTGTATTGGGTGGGTCCTATACAGCAGAGTCTCATAAGCAGAACATTTTGGAAAAATATGCATGCCAATAATAACCAATAAATATACTTATTATTCCTAAAGTGTATATAAATGAAAGAACACAAATTATATACATTTATTTTTTTTCATCTTCCTATGATTCTAATGGTTGTAAAATAGAATTTGACTTACTGGTTTCTGGCTGCGACCCAGCAGAGTTTATCAAGGCCCTCTTTCCTTATAACTTCCATAAGGGTCTCCCTGGATGAGTTACCGTACACAGTTCCCAGGAAATTGCACAGGTATGGCCTTGAATCATGAACCATCGACCAAGTTGGATCAACAATTGGGAAATTTCGATACCTTGAAAATATTATGTAACATTGTTAGGACTTGTTTAATTCAGGAGTCTATGCAGAACATACATTATAAAAAAAATTGTCAACTAAGCAATACACTCATTCAGGATTACCTCATAGCTTACTGAGAGCAGCATTATACTTACGTAGCAACTCCTAAAGGCCACTGGAAAACAGTTTCTTCATTAATCCAAGTGCTGTCATAAACGAGAAACAAAAGTTCCACAAACCCTCCATTCTTCTTCAGATATGGAAGGATCCAATTATTATTGCACTGTTCATTGCCCAACATAACAACAACAACATGACGGAGTTTGTGGTGTTCAACCAGTGTCTGTGCGTACTGCAGCCATTGAGTAGCGAAAGCAATTTTTACTTCTTCCCTACCATTCAGGACAAGTACGACATTCACTGCGTCCACTGAGAAGTATCCAGGAGCAACAGCAGACCCAGTGATAAAGCTATGAGAGACAAAAAAAAAAAAAAAAAAAAAAACACGGTTTGTAAACTGTGTATTTTCAGTACATCTGTATAAAAAATTTACAGTATAAGTTTTCCTTAACCCTCTGGGCGGTTTGAGGTTTTCGCGCCATTTTTTATGGCACGAAAACCTCATGTCACCGGCAATCGCGGTGGAGTACACTGTACCAGTACGGGCACAGTTTGATCGGCGATCAAACTGTGCCCGAACTGAGTTCGGGCAAACCGCTAGGGAGGTTAAGCTAATAGTTTTGTGATATATTCTCATAGTTACAGCACTTCATGGTTCACATGGACAAATGCAAACCCTTGCAATGGACATTGTGTTGTGACCCTGCTAAGCACACGTTGTTTTAGTGCCGACATGTCAAAATCAAGTCCACACCGTTGCTGTTCTTTCCTATTAGCCAATGAACCTGCTCCTCACAATAGAACTCCTAAACCTCTAAAGCTAGGCACACACCGCTCAATTTTCCATTAGATCGACTAAAACTATTGTTTTGGAACACATAATGTGATCGATTCACAACTGATCTATTCATTTTCTTAGCCTTGTACGTCACAGTACAATCAGATACAAATTGATCAAAATACAAAGAAAACCTGTCAGATACTTGAACGTTTGACTGCAATTTATCAACATGTCCGATCACTGCTCGATCCATTTTTTTGATTTGGATCACATTTGGTCGATCGTTTCACCTAAAAACTTAAAAAAAAAAAATCAAACAGTGTACAATCACCTTCCACTCCTCCTGTGTCATAACCTGTTCCTGTGTGTACTATATTGTGTTGTATCTCCACTCTAATTGTATTGTACAGCGCTGTGTAATATGTTGGCGCTATATAAATTAATAATAATAATCACTTAAAGCTTCCAGTGGACTTTTTTGTGTGAATGTTAGCAGCCTTGGCATATTAGTAATGTAACAATTTGAGCAAGCTGTAAAAAATAAATAAATAAAAAATATAGGCATTTACCTAAATTCTGTTCTGCTGGTCCTTAGTTTGCCTTCTCTCCACTGAGCACTAATATCAGACGGCTCCAGTGCCCCTTCCAAAACATGCTGCCACAAGTAATGTCCTATAGAAAAAAATTTTTATAACATTGTAAGCTCAAATATTCCAAATATTTTGCAGTTCTATTACACTATACAATGCTTTTAAGGAATGAATGAACTATGGGATACAATGCAGATGCAGATATATGGAATAATACAATGCCACATGACCAGTTAAGCAGTATAATGGTGTTCTATCCAACTGCTCCATAGAATCCAAAATGATCTGATCTACATCTGTAACTAAGGTCACGTCTCTTTCCTTACTTTATTTAACCAGATCATGGCAGCACTTGCATATACTGCACTTCCTAGGAGGACAGTGCAGTGACATCACTACTGATCAACAAACCATTAGCTTATCATTCAATGGTAGACCATGCCTAGTGTCACCTGGCCTATCAACCTCATCCAATCACATTCATAAATAGCATGATAAAGTTCTCTTAAAGGAGGCGCACAAATATGTGGATCTCACCCACCAATAGCGGCCTTGCTCCATATCTGTACTTGTAGCTGAGCAGGTCCCTGGGATTCACGGTTTAATAAGCTTTTCCATTTATCGTTTACTTTCTGCACATGCGGAGATTTATTACTCTTTCCACTTTCTTCCCAAGGATTCCACAGTTCATCATTCAGGTAGACAGAGCCTGAAACAGACAGAAAATGGTATCTCCTAAACATGATTCATATCTATACTATGCACTGCCCTTAGCGCTGCTATACCCTTCAAGACAGAACATTACACATTGCCATTACCTCTGCTATACCCTCCTATATAGTACACTATACATGGCCATGGCTTCTGCTACACCCTCCTATATAATACAGTACACATCTCAAAAAGTATGCGAACCCATGCGAACAAGTATACTTGGTGTTTTGCATGAATTGGTCATAAAATGTGCCCTGATCTTCATCTTAGCCACACCAATAGAAAAACACAATCTGCTTAAAATAATACTACATAAACATGATATGTTTTCATTGTAAACATTTACAATGCATGGTGGAAAAAGTATGTGAACCTATGGACTTAATAACTGGTTGACCTTTGGCAGCAATAACCTCAACTAAATATTTCCTGTAGTTGCAGTTTAGACCTGCACAACGATCTGGAGTAATTTTGGACTAATCCTCTTCACAAAACTGTCTCAGGGTAGCAATATTCTTGGGATGTCTGATGTGAATCACTCTGTTAAAGGTCATGCCACTGCATTCTCCACACATAGTGTTGTGTTTTTTTCTCCCCTAAACACCTCAATTTTGGTTTCATCTGTCCACGGAATATTTTGCCAGTAGTGCTGTGGAACATCCAGGTGCTCTTTTGCAAACTTCACGCTGCAATATTTTTTTTAGGACAGCAATGGATTCCTCCGTGGTGTCCTCCCATATCCTCCATTCTTGTTTAATGTTTTCCTTATTGTAGATGTGTCAGAGATTTCTGTAAGTCTTTAGATGACATTCTAGGATTCTTCTTTACCTCATTAAGTATCATCTTTACAGGATGACCACGCCTAGGGAGAGTAGCAACAGTGCTAAACTTTCTCCATTTGTGAAACATCACATGAACATTACGGCTTTTGGAGATACTGTGGTAACTCTTTCCAGCTTTATGCAAGTCAACAATTTTTGATCGTAGGTCTTCCGAGAGCTATTTTTCTGCGAGGTACGGTTCACATCAGACAGTGCTTCTTGAAACCAGTAACCCCCAAACTGGTGTGTTTTTAAAGGGCATGACAGCTTTCAGCAACACATCCAGTATAATCACACTGATTGGGCTGAGGTTTGGCTCATTTCTGGCTCCAATTAGCTCTTGGAGAAGTCCTTGGGTTAGGGGTTCACATACGTACATTACACACTGCACTATGATACATTACACACTGCACTTACCTTTGCTTTACCCTCCTATATGATACATTATACACTGTACTTACCTCTGCTATACCCTCCTATATGTTACATTACACACTGCACTTACCTCTGCTATA
>CM070034.1:55328933-55344981 GCA_036250615.1 Ptychadena robeensis | reverse complement strand
CCCTTCACATCCCTGGCATCATTGATGAGACCAAGAGCTGCAATGCCTTCATTTGCATGCAGGTCAATGGCACGGGCCCCTCCTTGGAGAGGTCCCTCCAGAGAGGTCATCAAACTCACCCCAAACTAAGTTGGTGCATTAACCCAGGAGCTCAATACAACTTTAAAATTTTAACAATAACAGTGTTAATAAATAGGATACAAAAAAAAGAAAAATGTTCAGTCTCAGTTTGTATTATTAAATTTTTTTTTGCTGCGCCTCTGCTATGGGCCATATGGGTTTCCCTGCTCTAGGCATACAATCTATGTTTATAAATAAATATGTGATGCAACAATGAAGATTTACAGAGAATTATTGGAAACTGGAAACACTAAAAGCGGAATACGCTCCACCTGCTGGCTCAAAAGGAAAATACAGAATACTAATATACACAATGGTATTACCAAGAATCAAATACCAGAACACGAGAGCCATGAATGACTATTACATAATGTATCATATAGAGCAAGTCAAAAGCTGTATGTAAAAAAGACTCAACCAAACTTTTTTTTAATACGCACAAATTAATACATCTAGAAGGTTTGCAGATCTTGCATTTTTGCCAATCCACGTCATTGTAATTGCCTGCTAGTGTGTCTGTTAGAAATGTTTACTGTTTCGAAATCTTTTTTCTGTACATGTACAGACATTGTTACAGCATCAACATTACTAGTTGTCTTTCATAGCAGAGTAGAACATCATCATCTAGGTCACACATGTTGGACCTACAAAATGTGGACAGCCTTTTCTCTATTCCAAGCTGAACTTTGTAACTGAACTCAGATTTCATTTCAACCATTTATTTAAGCCATACACAAATCAAGTTTAGTTCACTTATATTTGATATAAATGTCTATAAATATAGTAGCAGTATCACATCAACTTGTATATTGCTCTCTGTATTTTGTAACGCATGCATCTCTGAGCATATGTCAGTATAAGTCATTCAAGAAAATTGCATAATACCCAATTAGTTCTACCAATTTCCTGAAGCTGGCAGCTCTAGCAATCCTCTTCTCCATTCTTCTGGACCTCTCGCATCCTAAGTCTCTCTGCAAATGACATGCATTGCGACGGTGACACTTAAGATTTATTGATTGTAGATAGGATAGTTAGATAGGATTGTAGATAGTTTTTATCGTTACAGATTGTGTTTGTAATCAGTGTTTTGACTGTGAGGGGTATGTAGCACAATAGGTGAATAAAGGTCCACTTTAATTGAATTTCAATACAGCTTTATAAAGTAATATCTGTCCAGTCAGGCGCCACATATATATTAATAGTAAGAGGCCTATTAAAAAAATATCTTGTCTAAAGTTTCATTCAGGGATTTTCCTAACACAGAATTCAGAAATAGACACAGTAGTAGTAGTAGTAGTAGAATGAGCATTTATATGTTACTGGTGGTAAGCTTTGTGTATTTGTTCCAGATCTGTGATATAAATATCTATAAATGGTTTGTGCCTAGAGTTCAGATTTAGGTCACATTTTAGAAATTCTAGTACTATACAACAGGGTAGTTTAAATTAAAGGTCCCCATACACCTTACAATCTTACCATACAATTTCTGTACAATCAAAGTTTGTTCTACTTTTGTTCTACCAAAACCATGTAATATGAGGACCTTTCTAAACCTTCCAATCACTATGTATTCTTTCAGGGAGGACCCGGTCTTACATTGTTGTTGGAAGATCTAATGGAAATAGTATGGAGTGATCTAAATGTGTATGGGGGGGGGGCTTAAATCAGGGGTCTGAAACCCACAGCTTTTCAGACTCCTGTTTGTGGCTCTCTGGCTGCCAGCAAGCCTCCCACCAGCACATACATGCTTAAAGGAAGCATTTGCCAGCAGCTAAGATAATTGCGGCTTTCTCCCTCCTCTAGCCTAGATCATGCAGCAACTCCCATTGAAAAAAATTAACATGGGCTGTGTCAGAGAGCAGTAATCACAAAAAATGGAGAGGAAGGTCGTCCCATTATATCCAGTCTTTGGGCTTCTTACTTTATGCACCTTGTTGTTTTGCCAGCAATTCATAGGGGCCCCCATAAACCTTTTGATTTCCTTTAGAATTCCTCTTGCTTTACAAAAACCATGTAATATGAGGGACTTTCTAAACCATCAAGTCTACCTGTGTTCAATAGCAGAGGACCCAGCACTACATACATATAGATCTAAAAGATATTTGACAGATCTAAAAGGTGTATGGCCAGCTTGAGCGGTAACAGACAAGCTGCGTTATCACTTCCAACATAAGTGTATGGGAAACGCTTGCGTTTCGTGTAACAAATGCATGCAGCAGTTTGTTATGCAATAACACAGCACACCCAAGTGTGAATGTGTTTTGCGGCTCCTGACTATTTTTCAGTAGTTAAAGAAGGGGCTGACCGCTGCGTGAAGTCATTAGTTATCACCTTCTACAATACTACTGAAAAGATGAATACCGGTAATTATTTGTCTGTTATGTTTTGCTTCTTTTGCTTTTTAGTAGCATTATTTAAAATTGATCCATGTCCAAATGAACCCTTATCTTGTGGGATGGAAAGTTATTTATTAGCCAGCATTCGTGAGCACTGAAATTAATCTTTTGGGAAATAATGTGGAAGTCACTGATCTTTAGTACACCCTGAAACAGTCAGCTGTTATTGTGTACAGTTGTCATATATTTTTCATTCTTTAACCTTTTTATTCTGCCAGAAGGACATTAGACCACCATGGTCCATTTTACTTGGCATCTAGCAAAAAAAAAGAAAACATTTCAGTTTGTTCAAGCCAGAAGGTCATAATTTTCCTTTTGGATGCAGTGTGGAACTGTATTGCTGTCTGTGTCCCTGCAGGGGGGAATTTATATTTACTGTTTGTTCAGGGGACATCTGGGATCAAACATGCATAATTTGGCTGCGTGTTGAAGCTGCCCACTTGGAACAACCAATCCCTGGTGCTCCAAACAGCGATCGGCCAAAGAATGGACATCTGTTTTTCTATGGCCAAATGCATTACTTTGGATGGCGACCAGCGTCTCCATGCAAAGTAACAGCTGGCACACCATTGGTGCGCGACAATTCTCAGAATGACCAGCCGCAGGTGATGACATCATTAAGAGGAAGGAAGTGAAAGAAAATCTTCCAAATGGGACAAATCATACTAGAAAACAAAAAGTTAACCATTTTTCTTTAGATGTGAGGGGTTATTTATACAGTAGCTCTACGACAGTTATGCAATTCACATTATATTGCATGTTAATAACATGCTAAAGAACACATGTGAGTTTATTGCTGTGTTCTACTGTGCTGTAATCAGGGCTTTTTTTCTGGGGGAACTACCCTGCATGGTAGAACCTTGATATTTTGGGGGTTACCAGTTAACCTCTGACACTACATCCATGCAAATTTTCAGGTCCGTGAGCACAATTCTTCCTACTAAAGCCACCTATCAGATATTGCTTGTAGTCTAATTTTTTGGATTAACAATAAAAACTGAAAAAAATTGGCAAACGCATACAATTTCTGTCACTTGGATAACCACAGGGAAACATTAATAGCTATGAAAGATTGCAGTTGGGTGTCAAATTGTAAATTACTAATCAAAAAAGGGCGTTGGAGCATCTGGGGGTTGAAAGTCAGGGAGTAGGCATATGTAAAGAGCTCGCTCCATGTCCACTAAAATCCCTGCGTATTGCTTGGTGGGAGGTCCTGATGGAGCACATTCACATTCACATGCTGTGTTCTGAGTCGTTACGCCGATGAAGGGCTAAACATAGTGGAGTACCTGGCTGTAATGTTAGTGCATTAGGTGAAGTAGAACCTGAAGTTGCCAAAGGAACATTATACTGGATAATTTACGTTTACGGTACTATTCTGTTACCTGACCAGATTTCTTTGTCTTGAGTGTATTCAAGAAAAGGGAAAATATGTACAAAAGCATATACCTATTTTTTCTTGACTGTCACAGACTCGAATATGCATACTTCAACTTACATTGCCAAAAGCAAAGCAGCATCAGAGTCAGAGCTGTGGCAGCAAGCAACATAAACTCTAATAAACTGATCACTGATAAACATGATCATAGGCCAAGTGGTAAAATCTGCAAGCTTGTGTATTAAACACATCAGCATCCAACATAATGAAAAGGTAGGCTTAACACTTCTGTGCAAAAAGCATGCATATTTCCATACCCTCTGTGTTAGATTGGCAAAGTTTTAAATAAACAAGAATGCTGGTTTTGAACCTTGGTCATGACATTTCTTTTTTTGGAATACATACAGCAAAAGCATCAACATGATGTTTGGACAACTCGGATTCTCAGAAGGAAAGGTCAGCAACAAAAAAAATTTCATGTTTCTAGAGTCACAGCTTTCCTTTAAACCAGATTTCAGCAATCTTATATCCTTGCACAATACACATTAACAGTAAAAAAAAGTTGGGTTTGATTTAGGGTTTTAATTTTCACCCAAAAACTTATTTTGATTTGAGCAATTAAATCAGTGTGTTAGGGTGACAAGTAGTTTGCAAAAAGTAGACATTGCATATTAACTTTGCATGTATTTTCTTTTGAATTATGGTCAAGAAGATTGTTTAGTCAGGTAAATAGGAAATATTGTGCTTATTTTGTATTCCTGTTTTCAGCCTGCAGGCTGTGCTCTAGTCCGTTTTCTTTTGTCCTTCAAGCAGTCCATATAATATTTTCTCCAATCACCAGCAATTATAGGTCACTGGGCCCACAATTTAACAATAGGCTTGCAGCCCCTGTTTACAATTGTTCTATGGCTGCAAGACCAATGTAAATGTAAACAGTGGGCTCAGCAATTCTTAACAATCAGGTGTACAAAATCCAATAGTCAAGCAATCCTTGTTCTTGACACAGAAAGGAAAAACACTGTACTGGGTAATTGCTTCAAAGCACTGAAGCCAGAATAACAGCCAGAAAACAAACATTTTTAAGGAAATGCAACAATGGCTGCCTTATCACACTTGTTAAAAGATTGAAAGCATATTTTTGACAAAGCACTCAACACACTTATTAACTTTTTTTTGTTAAAGAGCCACTATATTATGCAGTGTTGTACATTACATGCTTGTGGTCAAACTAGGATACAGACAAGGTGCAAACTATAACACAGGAGTAGATGATGATCCTGCCTATTCAATGTAACACATTAAACAATTTGTTTATCACTCATTCAATCTGTCAAATCACTTTCATGCTTTTTTACTAATGTTTGTTACTCACGCAACAGTTCCATAACACTTTAATCTTATCATACCTACTAGTAATGTATGTGGTCACATTTAAGAGACTTTTAGAAGCGCTCAGTAGGTGACACACACCCCTTGCGTAGTTCCTTTAGATTGGGGTTACTGCAGGTAAATGTGAACTGAGCTCTGATTAACAAATTGGATTGCTTCTGGAAATGTACAAATACACAATAAAACACAAAAACTTTATGGCATATACAAAAGTCATACAAGATCCCAATGAATGTGTCAATATGCATATTCAGTCCTCAATTAACTACACTGGTGCCCTGCACCATCTGTCAGGTTTTGATGAGGCGACATCAGGAAAGTTTCCTCCAAGCAATGAGATGGTTAAACTCCATGTGAAGTAATAGCACCTGTCCTATTTGTCCTGATAATTTAGCCTAGGGAGTGTCAGAGCTCAGTGCTCTCCTATGGGAACAGCTGCTTCTTCCCAGGCAACTGTAAGGAACTTTTATGATGGATGTTTATGTTTTGTGAGCAGTTCAATATTATACTTACAGATTATATGCTTTCTAAAAAAAATATCATTTGGATAGGTGTTGTAGAGAAGTCAAGCCACAAACATTCAAGCAACAAAACGTAGCTACAAATCCTTCTTTCAGCCATCTTAATAGATCTAATTAATTTATTACTCCAGTTTGGGCTTCAGGATTGCTCAGAGCACTGCTGAAAGAGACCAACTATCTGTATACACAATATTTTATACAACTGTGAAAAAATGCCAAAATCCTGGAAAATTAAAACATTAGATTTCTCTGTCAGATTTCCTTTAGATCTCCTTTTGTTTTACCAAAACTATGTAATATGAGGGACTTTCTAAACAATCAAGTCTACCTGTGTTCAATCGCAGAGGACCCTATACTAAATAGTTGTTGGTAGATCTAAAGGATATCTGACGGAGAGATCTAAAGATGTATGGCCAGAAGTTTAAAAAGAAAAGAAAAAAAAGATCTATCTGTACAAATCCATGCGTCTCACTTCAGCTGTTGCATTTTTGTCAGCCTCAATAATGATGGAAATATTCCAATGGAAGAGACTCACCTCTTAGAAGTTGTAAACCACACAGAAAGCTCTACAAATGTTATATCTGAATCCGCAACCTATCTAGTAAAAAAAATACGTTTGAAATCAGACTTGTTCATTTGACACATTTTGTATAAAATGATATATAGTTCTGTCCAGGTGTTATTACCTGAGGAAGATGAGTACAGGTAGGACAAACGTCTAACTGAAAAATGATCTGCATTTTGTAATGGGTCAGCAAAGAACATATCATGTCTTCTTCCAAAACACTTGTCATGCCTGATAAGATCAGAATGTTTCCCACTGCTATCCTCAATAAAGTAATTATCTGCTTTGTGAGGAATTTGCAGTGTGTGTGTTTCCCCATGGATCACACATGGCTCAACTGCCTAAGGCCAGTATGTACTGGAAGCATTCAGTAAGCTGCCATATCCTTTGCTGAAGCTTAAAGAAAACTTACCTCCCATTATGGGAATGTCAAACAAATGGAAGTGCTGACTGTCACTAATCAGTAAGTTAGCTGGCTTGCAGCAAGCCTGTGTAAAGCAGTAGTCACCCCTATTAAGATCTATGTTTCAAGCTGCCATACAGGTGTTAAATTGTGGTCTATCCAACAAAGTTGCTTAAGGCCCCCATACACCTTACAATCTTTGCATACAATTTCTGTACAATCAAATTTTGTTCTACCAAAACCATGTAATATGAGGATCTTTCTAAACCTTCCAATCACTATGTATTCTATCAGGGAGGGCACTATACTACACAGTTGTTGGTAGATTTAATGGAAATTGTATAGATCGATCTTAAGGTGTATGGGGGGCTAAGTTTGCTGAAAATGTTGCAAATTCTGGTTTATTTATTTGTGTTTACTAACTTTACATGATATGATTCTATCATAGCAGTATGACATTAGTTATCTGATAGATATTTTAAAACATATAGCATACATTCTGTTGTAATTAACAGTTATGGATAAAAAATAGTTTCCCTCTATTTCTATATGACTCGGCATAATACAACAATTCTGAAATCTTTATTTTAAATATATATTTCAATTTTAAATAAACTTTTGTTTTGTTATTAAGTGCCTCAAAGGTATGTGAGTATATGCTCACTGAAATAGATATCCTAAAGCCCCCCATACACCACATACAATTACCATGCAATTTCTGTACAACCAACTTTTCTTCTACCAAAACCATGTAATATGAGGACCTTTCTACACCTTCCAATTACCATGTATTCTATCAGGGAGGTCACTATACTACATAGTTGTTGGTAGGTCTCATGGAAATTGTATGGAGGAATCTAAAGGTGTATGGGGGGCTTAAGACTAATGAACTACAAATTGCTATGATAACATCATACTAGTAGTATGATACTTTTGCAGAATTTTTTTTTTGCTGGAGATAAACACTTAAAAACTGTAATATATATATATATATAAAGATAAAAGTAGGCGTGTCTCATGGCTTGCATTCAATTGGTCAGTCCTTTGTAATCATTAACCTTAAAGGCAAAGAGATTTGGGAAGATGCCACTAGCCTGTGTTTCTCTTAGGAAATGTCAGTATAGACACCAAAGACAGCTAAACTAACACTGTTTTTCTTCATTGTGACAGGAGATCTAAAAGTCATTCCCTTTCTAGTGAAATATGCCAAGATACACTGTACACGTAAGGGGAGAATGGTTGGCAGTGCCTTGCAAGGACCCTACAAAAACGGTCAGATGCCTGGGCAAGGAAGCTCTAAGGAGATATATAAAGAATAAACCAGATAACGGAGGATTTGATTCCCTGGACAGTGTTAAATTTTATCTCCGGAGATGTAAGGGCCTAGGCTTACTGGACCTTGATGATACCTTAGAAGACTCTCTGGAAGACAATGAATTTGTTGAAGTTGGTAAGCATATGTTAAATTTTTATTTTCCTTTTCCATTTATAAGAGTATACGATGTGTTACACATATGTGGAGAACAAAAATAATTTTATAGCTTCTTTAGTCTGCCTAATTTTTGAGATCAGGTTTAGCTTTCTAACTTTGAAGAGAAAAACATTTCCGTTTGGCCCCTGTTTAGGCCATCTGTAGCAATTACATATCTGTATTGTTTTATATTGTTATTCACTGGCCCATACAAAATTGTGGTTACCGTAATTGACAACAATATAAAATTTAGCAATAATAAATTGATGCAAAATACTTACTGACCAACTTATCAAAAGGGGTTGTAGTTCTTTTTTTTCTGAATTGCATTATTAATGTGTACATGTATTAAATGAGAGAAAAAAAATTATTGTTTCTTTTAATCAAGTTGTGGAAGGAGACGTGATGTCCCCAGACTTCATACCATCACAGCCAGAAGGTGTTCATTTGTATCCTTTTTTTGAAAAGAAGTGTGCATATGCATCTAGTACCACATATACATGATAATGCAAATTATATAGACATCTGTGCTGGGGGTCAAAAGGTTTGGGAATCTGATTCTCATCAATCGCCATTCTGTAATTATCCAACAGAGATGGAGCGAAAAGTCATCATGCTCCAAAACTGTGGGTGCGTCTATAAACACAGGACAAATCTATGCACGGATAACCAACATCCACTGCATTGAACAGTATTCATAAACCTGGTGGACAAATGGTTCAGTGGATGAATGCAAATGAAGATATTCAGCAAGCCTTCAGAGAATACCATATTACAGAAACACAAATGAGGGTCTGTTTAGTGTGTAATATGATTCCCAAAGTTGAAGCCCAACTGTGGACAAGCTTTATCAGTTTAAATGTGGCTTTTATTCCTTTTGGGGGCATTTTATGTATATGTTCTGTGTTTAAAGAATGAGGAAATAAGAGTAAAGTTTCCTAAGGAAGCCAAAGGCAAAATTAAAATGATAACATACTCTGCTGAGTATAAAAATAAATAGTAGAGAAAAACAACAAGAGCTGTGCAGTTTATTTTGTTTCATACAATTTTACATTTAATTTTTATATAAATGTTGCTGTATTTTACCTACTGTAAGTGCTTGTATTCCTTAAACACATACACAGGTATAGCAAGTATAAAGAACCAGAAAAGGTGAGTGATTTTCATAGGTAACATAATATGGCTTTATAACAAAAAAAATAGGCATGCAGTAAGAAATTAGAAGGACAAAGTCTGCAATAATACATTCTATTTTATTTTGAATGTTTAGTTATAGATACTACTGTAGATACTTACAGTACAGTAAGCGTCAACTTGAATAATATATAAAAATACAATGTATACAAAAAACAAATAAACAAAAAAGTAGACTACCTACATAAACCGCAACACAACTGTATCTTCATGATAATTTATTCTGTATTGCAAAAATGTGGTATGAGCTCATTATACTATTGAATAAGTGAAAAAGGATAAAGAACTCTATCAGTATCCCCAGAACAAATTTACTTTACTTCATTATCCTTTCGGGTAGGCTTTGATTATTTCAGTACACATTCTAAGTCAGACCTTAAAACCGATGGCACATTTATATCACTGGGTACATAGAGCTGTGATAAAAAAAAATATAAATATATGTATGGTAAAAGTACTATATGTCTCTTTAGTTAGGGACATGATCTACCCTGGAACTGTCTGATTAGGTCTGGTCATACCTTTTCAATATCTGTATATATACAGTATTTAAATAAATCGTATCTTATCTCATTATATTCATGCTGTAGTAGCAATTACAGAAAAGTAAAGTCATTTGAAGCTGCACTTATTGCAGATTATTCTTACAAATTTATAAAGTATGTTATAGTTTGTCTAAAACTATCAATGTTTATTGTTTACTTCTGTTTGTCCTAGCAATTTGTCAGGCTGATAGGTAAAAAAAGCAGCTTGGATATTATACATTCTATATAAAGGTTACTGTTTCCTTGGAAAAATCTATGTTTTTCGTTTAGGGTCTGCAAAGGGTTACAAAGGGCTTTTTATTATTATTAGAAAGAATTATATTTATTCCCTGTACAGAACTGGCAGCTATTTTCTAATCACCATTTTACATACAGCGTGATTGATCCTTTGGAGTAACTGGCTTTGTTCTATAGAAAGGATGACCCAGAGGTGCTTCACTGTGAATGTAAAGTTCATCCATAGTGGATGGTTCTTAATTGATTCAACATTTACGCTTATATGTTTTTCTGACCCAAAAGGGGCACAGGAGAGGGCCTGCACTTGGACAACATTAAAATCCAGGTAGAGGATGCATTCCTTCCTTACTATTCATTTTCTGATTTTTCTTTTTTTTCTGTAGTATATTGGTATCGATGGTGAAAGCCTGACAACAGAGGATTTGCTTAACCTAGGAAAAGGTCTCTATAAAATAAAGGTATATTAAATTATCTAAGGTATAAATGTACCAGATATTTTTTTTGTGAACACATTTCACCTACTTTATTACCCTATGTGGATAGTTCTTCTTACACAATTGTATGTCATTACTTCCTAAATTAAATTAAAACAACCTGCCATGCCTAACGATAAGTATGACCATAATGTTTTATCAAGAACATGATTGACTTTTTTCCTTCACTAGCGACATGCTTATGTCAGTGTCATACATAGCCATAGTCATCTACCAACAGGTTCAAATAATAATAATGATGATGAAACATATATATGACAACTCTGTGGCATATTTTCTTATGTTGTAAATTTCTAAAACTGGAGATAAAGAAAAATATACAATGAATTGCCAGAAATACACTCTTCTTACCTTGATAGATGAAGGATAGATGAAGGACCAAGTGCATCATGATGACATCTTCGCACTGCAGCTGGCCTCTCAGAGCACCCTTTGTGTGCCAGCCATTATATTGGATGGGGACTGCTGTGCCCATCCAAAGCAATGGACATTGACCATGATTTATGGTCATGTCTGATATCCCTGTTTTCAAGCAGGATTGATTGATCATAAGATATGCACCAGATAGATTCTATTGTCCAGTATAGAGATGGCAAGTTCTAATTAAGCACACATATCTTACAATCTTTAAGTAAGTAGTGCAAGAAATAGAAAGGCCCTCATATTACATTGGGTTGGTAAAACTTAAGCCCCCCATAGACAGGCCGATTCCCGGCCATAGTTGCAGCCGACCAACCGGCGTGCTCGCTCCCGCCGAGCACATAAAGGTTGGTCGGCCGCAACTATAAGGGAGCCCACCTTGAGTTTTGTAGAAAAAAAGCCGGCAGGTCGGATCGCACACGGATCCGTCCTGCTGGTTTATTTTCTGCACGATCCTCTGTTCCTGCACTGCAGGCTGTTAACTTGGAGGGTGTAGTGTGTAGAGTGACTTAAGCCCCCCATACACCTTTAGATCACTTCATAAAAATTCCATTAGATCTACGAACAACTATGTAGTGGCCTCCCTGATAGAATACATAGTGATTGGAAGGTTTATAAAGGTCCTCATATTACATGGTTTTAGTAGAACACAAGCAGAAATTGTATGGTGTATGGCTTTTAAATGTTATCCTGTAAGAGAAGTGATGGAGAAACACACAATAAATTAATCAGCTAAATAGGTTGATCATTTCTTATTCACTGGTCAGGATGATTTGTCTCTTTTTCCCCACTTGATTGTTCTGAAAATATGTGCGGATGTTCACCAATCAGACAGAAAACCTGTCAGATATTTTTACAATCTACTGAATTTGATTTGACACTTGATTTTGATCCTATTTAGTCAATCAAATTAATAAAAAGGAATCCAATTTTTAATGATGATCCAATTAAACTATTGATTTTACTGCTCGATCGAACTTGCTTTAATAAATGGCAAATTTCTGCACTATAGCTTTAAGCAACTGTAAGGGCCCCCATACACATATCCATCCATGGTCGATTTTGCGAAAGATCGACTGCCATGCCTGTTTGCGCCGCCAGTAGTTGATAGACTGTCCCCATCCAAAGTATCTTACTGGAATCCATGTGTGAGTGGCACACATCGCAATTCCCGTATCGCCCCGTGGATGGCCGTAAGCAGTATGGTGACGTCACCCCGATAGCGGAACACATAGGAATCCATACATGTATGGGTAGCTTAACTCTCAATAGTATAACTATCAAACTAAAGGGAACAAAAAAGACACTGGTTTACATACAAATTGAGAGACCTTAAGAGAACAGAAAGCTGTGTATTTTTCTTTAGTCTGGTGCCCTGACTAAACATGTTTGTTTTCTGTACAAGCTTACTCCAGATGCTGAGCAAAGGGTACAGCAGTCAAGGCTTCTCATAGAAAGCATTGTGCAAGAGAAGAAAGGTAAACTATTATTTCAAAAAAATGTATAAGAGCAATTGAAGTGCATGCCCATCCCCTTACTTATGCTGTGTCCAATTGTATTATAGTTGTATATGGAATCACCACAGGATTTGGAAAGTTTGCCCGAACGGTAATCCCTATAAGTCAGCTCAAGTAAGTACTGTGCATGTATAGTCCTATGTTAATGATTCGGCATATGTTTGTGCCATTATTATTTAGTGATTGGCAAAAACTTGTCCTGTTATAGATTTTTTTGGAGCTCACACTGTAATGCAAATTTTTGTGAGCCATGTTGTTTTTCACGTGGTACAGTGGCTTGAATTGAACCAAGTATGATAATGTTTTTTTTATATAATATATAATGTTATATATACAGCATACATGGTTTTCTCAATCATGCTGCACTGCTGTAGAAAATGAATGAGGAAATGAACAATTCATTTAGCTATGCATCACTGAGTATGTTCTTTAAAAAAATTTGAAAACCTAAAGAATTCCGATACCATACCTTATATCAGTTTTAAGGAAGTAACCATAAAAAAGGCACTGGGAATGGGAATGACTCTACCAGTATACTCCAGACCCAACAGCTGCCATGGGGGCTGCAGTAATAGTGGTTATTAGGGGTTAGATGCCATTTACATGTGTGGTTCCAGGGTTGCTGAAAATAGCCAAGGGAACACCGTATGCCCCAGGCAGATGCAGATTTTAGGTGGTAAACATGTGGTTAAATAGGACCTTATACTGGTTTGGTATAAAGAACACATTCTCTGTGTTCTCTAATAGTTTTCTAGTAACAACTGAAATCAATTAGTTTTATGTTTTACAACCAAGTGTTTTCTGAAGCAGGTAGAGCAATGGTAGCAGCGAAAGCTATACATTGAATACATACCTTATTTATTTTCCTTTTTTTTTTAGGGATCTTCAGGTCAATCTTGTACGATCCCATTCTGCAGGTAATTCAGTTATGCCTAGTTCAATTATATATGATATTTTATTTGCATAACTGATTCTAAAAAATTTTTGTTTATGACAGGCGTTGGAAAGCCACTAAGTCCAGATCGGACCCGCATGCTGCTGGCTTTAAGGATTAATGTCTTAGCCAAAGGATATAGTGGCATTTCACTTGAAACACTACAACAAGTTATAGATGTTTTTAATGGTAAGACTGAAACACCTTTAACGTCCTTAAATGTATAGTGTTTGATTGTAAAACAATCCCATTAGCTTTAACCGTAAATAGGGTAAAGTACAAAAAGATACGGTAAATGTTGAATTATCCCTTGGGTAGTAGAAATTGTTGTTCCCAACCTTTTTTTGGTCCAAGCTGCCATTTTTTATATTTAAGCACTTGGAAAGACACTGAACAAGCATGTGCACCCTAATAAGTGGAACACAAACATGTATATGCATTGTTCTGAGTAATGCCTGCCATACACATGCCGATTAGCGGCCAATTTTTCCGCTGACCGACGGGCGTGCGCGCTCACGCCGTCGGTGGCACAATCGGCGTGTGCCCACATGGGGCGACAGATCCCTGTTGCCCCACAGCTCGGCCGGCCAGAGAATGGACATGTTGGATGTTCTCTGGCCGATGCCAGCCGATGCTATTAACTTCAATGAAGACCGGCGTCTTCATTGAAGATAATGGCCGGCACACAAAGGGTGCCCGGCCGATTAAAGCAGCCCCAGAATGCACTGTGATGATGTCATCACGCTGCATATCGGAGCTCATCGGAGCTCGTCTGTCTGCACCCGTCTGTGGGTGTATGGCAGGATTAAGCATCTCGCTTAGTGTAAATATAAGGATGAACTTTAACCCTGGCCATGTATTCTAACAAAAAAAAAAAAAAACAGACAAGTACGCAATAGTTTCACATCATTTTGTGCCATTATGTCCTCTTAAATCCAAATGTTCAGCAGTATCTACCAATGTGCCCAGGGCAATCAACTTTAAAGTAAAAATAAAGCCCCCCGTACACGTTCCAATTAATCTCCCGACCGATTTTTCGTCCGATCATGTCACCCGATTTTCACCTAAAATGTAATGGTCGGTCAGTCGGCTGTCACGAAAAATCGGGATTCGAATTATCACCCGATCCATCAGCCCGACCCTATTTATTAACAGCAGATCGACCAAAAATTTACGGACAGGTCTTAAGCGCTACATAATTCCGTATCCAATTAATCTCCCGATCAATTAATCTTCCAATCATGTTGGTCGGTCGGGCAAAATTCGTACGAAAAATCGGAACGTCTATGGGGGGCTTAAAGCACAATAAAATGTTAAAATCTAAAATTAAAGCAAACATTGCTGTTATTTTATTGCGACTTTTTGATATTAGTAAGAAAATTAAAAAAATGTACATACAATATGAAAGTATTTGAAATTATTGTGGTCATATTTAGGAGACTTTATTTGGTCCTGGTGGGTTATTCAATGTTGTAGCTGTGAACTGTAATTGAACTGATTTTAGTACTTCCATTTTTGTCCAAGTAAAAACTTCTTTCTGTTATGTTGCAGCCTGTTGTTTGCCCTACATCCCAGAGAAGGGAACTGTTGGAGCTAGTGGAGACCTTGCTCCTCTTTCACATCTTGCTTTGGGCTTAATAGGAGAAGGCAAGATGTGGTCACCAAAGAGTGGCTGGGCTGATGCTAAATATGTAAGAGATCAACTTGCTGGATATTGTACTAAAAAAAGTTAACTATATTAGTATGTTGGGATGGTTTATGTGGCTTAAAATGAGTTTTTCTGTTTCATATTAATTTTAAAATGAAAAAATCAGTTTTTCACCCAAACTTAGAGAAGTAACCATGAAGGTTATGGTGAAAAGGGATGAAAGGAATCAAAAAGCCCTCAACTCGAGCAGTGCATAGCACAATTAAGCCTTCTTAAAGCAGAAGGTATTTACATGGCCCAATCCAGCACATATCCCAAAAGTTTATCACTGATGATGGTCAAGGAGCCTGAAACAGTTGTATGCAGTTTGGAATAAATGGCTCTGTACCATAAAGGCTATATTTGCACTGTACACCAGCGGTTCTGGATGTGCATTTGGCTGATGGGGCGAAAAGAAATAATTTGCATGGCTCTGCCCACTGTCCTAAAACGAGGGTTTCTACCTAAACTTTTGGGATTTGTGCTGGATTGGGCCGTGTAAATACCTTCTGTTTTAAGAAAGCTTGATTGTGCTATAAGCTACTATAATACTAGCTATAATACTTATAAGTTACATTTCAGCAAAATTCCAGCCACCAGACAATGCTTTTTCATGGCCAGTGAAATACTCCTATATGCAACATTTAACTTGCCTACATTGAACACATATATCTTTAAATCCCTGAATGGTAATTTTGTGGTTTAATAGTTAACTCCTAAAGGCTGCCATACACGGCACGGATTCGTGCCGGATTCTGGCGCGATGGATTCCGAGCG
>CM070034.1:55277387-55328908 GCA_036250615.1 Ptychadena robeensis | reverse complement strand
CGAGCGCGGCCACCGGATCCATCGTGCGGAATCCCTGCAGCACATGCCGTCCGATCGCATCCGCGATCAGGGGGCACAGAATCGGATCGAGGAAGAACCAACCTGTTGGTCTTTTCGGTCTGATTCTGCTCTGATCAGGGGGCGTGCGGTCCGGGGGGCGAGCCAGCGGACACGGATCCCTCCGGACCGGCCGTACAGGGGATGCACGATCGGATTCCGAATTGGCTGATCGTTCCTCAACCTGTGGATGCGGCGGAATCGACGAATACATCGGGTGCGATCGTTAGCAGGGAATCCGTGCCGTGTATATGGCTAGCTTAAGACTATATCATGCAAAATTTTCAGGTCCCTGAGCATAATCCTTCTACTAATAGCCCCCTATTAAAAATTGCTTGCCTAGTGTAGCATAAAGCAATACTCTGCCTTGCATACATGCTTCATACTCTCCCTCATCTCTTACCCTCTAAACATCTCATTTTCCAAACACGACTCGCCAGTAGCTTTATTCACTGGGTCCCCCCCCCGTGTTGGAGATCTGGGGCTGTGTTGATATAGTTTTGTTTTGCATTGCGTCGCAACTAACCTTCTTCTCTACTTTCGGCTCTCTTTCCTTCGTCGCCGTGGCATTAGGGCCTCTACTACTGCCGCCTCTGTGATCATATTACTACCCCCCAACCAAACTTTACTATTTATGATTTTTATGCGTAATCAATTGTTGTGTCCCTGGCGTCTGAAAGTCAGAGTAGACATACATTTTTTTATTTGGTGTGCGTTGGAAGTCTTATACGGCGTGTATATAACAAACTCTATATTTTTACTGGAAAAGTTGGTGGGTCGTCTTATATGCCCAGTCGTCTTATACGCTGGCATATACGGTATTTCTCTAGAGCCAGGAAGGAATAAGTCAGTTAGTATTACCATCTGTTAGGGCTATATTTACCATAAATTGCCTATGGACTGTGCATACAGTTGCAAGGTAAGGCAAAAACAAGCCTTAAATTTATGAGTTTTATACTTGTATTATTATTTTGTATCTACACATTTGTGGAAATATTCAGAATGAACACTGATAGGCACAGTGAATGCTGAGAGATCTGGTTGTGGCCCTTTCACAGTATCCGCACAGTAACGCAACCGCAGCCACTAATTGCATCCCTTACTTGCAAAAAACCCGGCATTTTTGTAAGGCACTGTGCTTTGGTCTTCCATACACTTGCACTTGTATATGTAGATGTTTGTGCTGTACCTGCAAAAATAGTTGTTTTCCTATGAAAACCTGTGTACCATAGCTGCCCTGTATTATACTACAATGCAGCTAGTGTGAACAAGCCCTCAGAGCTAAATTTACCAAAATAAATTTATTAAAAATAAACAAAAACTTACAGAGGAAAGACTTTCAGATAATTGAACGTTATTATTATTGAACGTAACACACAATGAATGTTACACAAGTGTTTTTAGAAAGTTAAAGGCATCAAATTCACTTAAAAACAATAACATCTTGCCTCATAGTATTTTACATGTAACATTAGAAGTCTCTCATTTGATCAACATTTCTTTTTTGCTTTACATTGGTTTTTATATTAAGGGTTTATAGTGTATATTAAGTGTTCCTTTTGTTTTCTGTTGTTCTATTTATAGGTTCTTGAGGCACATGGATTAAAACCAATTTTACTGAAACCTAAAGAGGTAATTGTTTATAAAATCAGCTGTATACCCTGATAAGGGCAACAAACTACATGTATTATCTTTGTAAATAACTAGTTAAGTATTTTTTTTTAAATGTACAGTATATTCTATCTACCCATAAGGCTGTGTATAGTAGCCTGAGTATTAATTTACCTGAGATTTTTTTTAAAACCATGCAAATAGGGGCAGTGGCTCCCTAACCATCCCAGTAGTGTGGGCATTTTACTCAAGATCACTACCATAAGCCTTTTTGTTTATTATATGGCTGACATTAACATAACTAAGTAAAATGTTACAGGAGCTTGCTTGTTGGCAATTGAGAAATCAGTGACCCTGGTCTGTCAATTGATGGTAGGCCATAAGAACCAGGCAGTATAATGCTATATTTGGGATCTTGGTGTGATATGGTTAATAGGAATTCTTAAGGACTATAAATATGGCCAACTACTCTAGAACATCCATCTAGTATAGTTATAGTTTTTTTTGTATGCTCATAGTGTATTTTAAAAAAAATTACTTGAATCTGCATATCTGATAATAGTGAAACTGGGGGTGAGGTAAATTTGTAATTTGAGTATTGTCTGATTTGTTTTTAAGTCAGCATACCGTAGTACAGAGGAACAAGCATTTTCTATGTCAGGTTTCCAATATATGAAAAAAATTTATATAGAACAATGGGGGTAGTTAAATTCAGAATTTTTATTAAATATTTAAAGGTATTTTCTATCTGAGTTATGTTGTAACTACTACCTGTGTATCCATATTTAAAAGATGATCAAGAAAGGTGGATATAGCTCAGACCATTTATTCTTACTTAATGCTTATTTAAACTTTTGACAGTGTATTTGTTTAATGTGCTGGTTTGCCTTTTGCTTGCAGGGTCTTGCCCTTATCAATGGGACCCAGATGATCACATCTCTGGGGTGTGAGGCTGTGGAGAGAGCAAACGCAATAGCGAAGCAAGCAGACATTGTTGCTTCTCTTACACTGGAGGTCTTAAAAGGAACCACAAAAGCCTTTGATACTGGTAATTCATTGCTTGGCCAAAAAATAAATTGCTATGTGCCCCTTCCACTTGCTATGATTTAGTCTGAATTCATATTCCTAATTCAGGTATTAAAAAGTTGTTAAAATAAAACTAGGTGACCTATTATTATTGAAAAGAAGTTACCACCGCACCCCGGTAGGTATGAGGCCAACATCCCAAATATAATCATAGAAGAATGGGGTTTAATGGACGGAGAGTCCAGAGGTCCCAGTCTCTACCGTCCATTGGGGTTTTCTCCTTGCCAAAGCAAGGACAAGGGGACTTTCAAGAGGCCACCCTACCTGAACACATTACCCAGGGTTGGGATTTATACGGTATTAAACCATGTATATACAGTCCAAAAGGTGGTCATATAACGAAATTCCTCAATCTGAGTACAAACAATGAAGTCCATTTGACGAGTCCATGGATAAAACATTTTTTTCTTTAATCTTGAAAAGATAGAAGAAAGGAATAAAAAATCGGTGTCAGAGGCTCCTCCGGACTAAGGCGACAACATAGATATCCAATTCATATATAGTGTTTAAATGTGATTCCATCAACCTCGACGCGCGTTTCAACACATGTCTTCGTCAGGAGGTGTGGCTTTTTCAGTTACTGTAGGTTAATGGTTTGGCCAGTCCGTCGCGGAGCTGCATAGGAGGAACAAGGGGCCACTGTATAAAGTATAAGTAGTCCTTAGAAGGTGTACAGGTATAATATTAAAATATAGGTACCGGTGGTGTAGTAAAGCGTCTCCCCTCAAGCGTCCTCCGGTGCATGTGACCTATTATTAGTAAAAATGTTTTCTTTACTATAAATGTGGAAAAGACACATTTAAAGCAAGCTGTCTTATAATGCCTTGAGACCTGGGCTTGAGAGGATGTGGACTGGTGTATTTTTTACTCCTAAAGAAAGATTTATTTTTTACTTTAAAAAGTTAACTGACTTGATAATGATGAAATTCAAATCTTGTTTTACATAGAAATAAAAAAAAATGTTTTTTAGATATTCATGCACTAAGACCTCATCCTGGACAAGTGGAGGTGGCATCTCGATTTAGAGCACTGCTGGATTCTGATCACCATCCTTCAGAGATTGCAGGTAATTACCTCATCTATGCATTTTTAGCGTTATAAGTTATAACTCTTTTTTGTAAAGAGAGATAGCATTGCATTTATCGAAATTCTGTTTTCTGATATTGAAAAGATACCTGGTATGGATAAATTAATGAAGCTCAAACATTCTTATCATAAATGCTGAGACTCATAATTTTACACAAACTTCTAGGGATGAGCAAGACATAAATATTTAATATATATATTATATATATATATATATATATAAAATATATTTAGTATTTAAGAAAATACAACAAATTTGCCTTGACACTTTAATGATGAAGTCACTTTTTGTTGGCGAAACATGTCGCACAACGGGCACATTTATCATCCATGCTCTAGATAGCTCAACTTTATAGGCGCATTTTCATTGTTTTTAGTTGTGTCATGTTGGTTCATGCTTTAGGCCTTTGTTTCTTTAATTAATAAAAAGACTGAAGACAGTCAAAGAGCAATACTTGTACCACTGGTGATCCATAGTATACTAGAGCTGCATGCATTCTACTTAAAAGCCCCACCAAGGGGGGATCATATCATTTCTAAATGATGAAGGAGGAAGTAAAGTGTTAAGTTGGCCACACAGGGTTAAATTGGTTTTGGTTTAATTTACGTAAATTCCCATTGCATATTCTTTCTTGTAGAGAGTCACAGGTTTTGTGATCGAGTCCAAGATGCTTACACACTGCGTTGTTGTCCACAGGTAAGCAGTCTATTACTGTTATGTGCAACTATTACTAGTTTGTTTACAGTTTCCACAATCTAGATGTAGTATTTGTCACAAAGATAATGGACATATTTACCTATCATGAAAAAACGATCTATATTTATCATATACATACACATTTACATCTACCAACTACTATGTAATATAGTGTCCTCCCTGATAGAAAACATAGTGATTGGAAGGTTAGAAAGGTCCTCATATTACATGGTTTTGGTAGAACAAAAGTTGATTGTACAGAAATTGGATGTTAAGATTGTAAGGTGTTTGGGGGGGGGGGGGGGGTCAAGACTTATCAACCCTTTAGGGTTCTTTGCGTTGAATTAACCCCCTTTCTATGTAAACATGGTCACTGGGACTGAATGTGAGCAGACAGCCCATGTTTTGAGTCATTGGAACAGAAATAAAAAGCAATACTGGGGACATTTTACATGGTGACAACTGCCTATAAAGTGTTTTCCTTACATCCTCTTGTGTCTATGGGAACTGAAGGACCAGTTGGACTCAATCAGGAAAAACTTACATATGTTTTAACTCTTTCCTATTGTAACACTAAAAGAAAAAAAAATTACTTACGTATACCTCTATCGAAAGAAATGTCATCAATATCTTTTACTTAACTGATACTGTTAATGTTGACTGCCTGAATTTGTGTCCCTAGGTCCATGGTGTGGTAAATGATACCATTGATTTTGTGAAGAGCATCATTGCAACTGAAATTAACAGTGCCACAGACAACCCTGTATCATTTGACATAATCTGAAGTATATTGTTCTTTTTATTGAGGTATAATGTACTTTGTCCGTAGCCTTGTCTCTTCTACATTTTTTTGTCTTATTCCCCTGTTGAGATTATAGTCACTGTATGTTCATGTGAGAGTGCAGCTTAAAATTATATGTTCTAAATATGCATGTAATATGGCATATTGCCTAACATACACCGAATAAGGCATTTCTTTGTCTGATGGCCCAGATGTAAAACACTAAAAATAAATGCCTGCTACAGGTCAACCCATACTGAACAAGTACTTTTGCCAATTGAGACAAAGGTTTTCATGAATTATTCCCACAATACTCCAATTTATAATGTTTCTGGGTCTTGTACTTAGAAGCAATTCAACACCAGCATCCCAGAATCATTCCATAGGATCTTTGCATACTATGTTACATATTGTTGTATGAATAGTCCTTTAAGCCCCCCATACACCTTCAGATTCCTCCATACAACTTTCATGAGACCTACCAACAACTATGTAGTATAGTGACCTTCCTGATAGAATACATAGTGATTGGAAGGTGTAGAAAGGTCCTCCTATTACATGGTTTTGGTAGAAGAAAAGTTGGTTGTACAGAAATTGCATGGTAATTGTATGTGGTGTATGGGGGGCTTTATACACTAGCCAGTAAAAGCTAAAGCCCCCCATACACCTTTAGATCACGCCATACAATTTCCTTTAGATCTACCAACAACTATGTAGTATAGTGGCCTCTCTGTTTGAATACATAGTGACTGGAAGGTTGGGGAAGGACCTCATATTATATGGTTTTGGTGGAAGAAAAGTTGATTGTATGGAAAGATTGTACGGTGTATGGGGTCCTTAATTTGTAAATTAAATCTTTTCAGCTCCCAAATATTAAAAAAATCAGGTTTTCATTATTTTGTTTGAGTCAACAACAGTACTCAGTGATAGAGACTGAGAACAAAATACAATTCCTTGACCCTTTCTCAGATGGTTTTTGCAGAAAGAGGAGAAACAATTTCAGGTGGAAATTTCCATGGAGAATACCCAGCTAAGGTAAAGTTGTTTTTACCCTAGATAAAAATCTGTAGTCGTAATGTGTTTTGCTAGATGAATAAAATGACAAGAGCTACAACATTGTGCTAAAACTTACAGGCATTGGATTATCTTGCTATTGGGGTGCATGAACTTGCTGCAATTAGTGAGAGAAGAATTGAAAGGCTTTGCAATCCTTCCCTCAGTGAACTTCCAGCATTTCTAGTAACAGAGGGTGGACTTAACTCTGGTTTTATGATTGCACACTGCACAGCGGCTGCACTTGGTAAGTATTTTTTTACCAAAACACAGTTGTATATTTATCAGACCAAAAGAAAGCAAATGAGGGACATTTATTGTGCGGGTTTATCACAATCATGAGGACAGGTAGTGATGGGATTTAACAGTGAAACTGACCAACATAAAGCCTAACTCCAGATAACAGTCAAATATATCCTTGCAGTGGGTATATCACCACACTTCAAGGGTCAAATATTCATATTAGTTTAAGATGTAAATAAAGTGATCTTCTTCTCCATGCCCTAGAGTCCTACTGTACAAGACCGGTCCTCTGCAGCCACCTCTTTAAAGCTGCTCCCCAATAAATGTAGGCCTCATTAGTTGTAAATGTTTAGTACATTTAAGAAACAGACTTTTAAATTGCCTGCAGAATCGCCGGCAGGCAATCGTCCATTCATGTCTATGGGAGCGATCAGGAAAAGAACGCATGCGATCTTTTCAATGTGGACAAGCCCATTCTTATCAATGGGGACAAGCCCATTCAAAATAGTGTAAGCGATTCCACAGGCGATTGAAAATCGCGAGTGCCAGGCGATTAATTGCCTAAGTGGGAACATAGCCTAATTGAAACCTTTCACTATAGGATTAGCCTCAAGGGTAATTTTAGTTTTTCTTACAGTTCAGCTTTAATCCATAAAAAAGGATAGAAAAGTATGATTAATGAAAGCAGAAGAAAAACATTAGTTTCTATAAAATAATTGTACAGGTATAAGGCAAGGAATTAATATGTATGGATTAAAGTAAGGCTGTACTAAAATGCTAAGAACTACTTGCACAGGCCAACAAAACAAAATTGACCCCTGCTCCCAAACAATCTATTGCGACATTAAGCCATAAAATAACAAAGATTGCAACATAAAAATAAGGAAGATGTTATTAAAATCTGGCAAATCTGAGGCTTGCCCATTTTAATATTGTTGCCCTAGACACTGGTTCACAACTACCATTATAGTGAATACAAGCCTGAGTCAGAGCCCAGCTAGAAACTATTGAATGTGCCTCCATGGGTCATAGCCCTTTTCTGATTTCTCCAAAACAAATGTGGTATGGTTATTTTTAGATATACAATTCTAAATTTGTACATCCCTTACCCATTTTACCAGTTTCTGAAAATAAAGCTTTGTGCCATCCATCTTCTGTGGACTCTCTCTCAACTAGTGCTGCTACTGAAGATCATGTCTCCATGGGTGGCTGGGCAGCACGGAAAGCACTTCGAGTCATTGAACATGTAGAACAAGGTAAGAAGAAAATTACCAAATCAACCAACCTGCCATCCTGGTTCGATCAACCACAAGTGATGGAAATCGAACATAAAAACAATTGAAAAGTGATCAGACATGTCAGTAAATTTCAGTAGATCATACAAGTATCTGAATGGTTTCTGGGTATATAGATAGATTTGTATTAAATTGCACTATGTAACGTTTACACCAACCTAATCTAAATAAATCGTCAGTTGAAGATGACCCTGTGTAGTGGTACAATCTATTGATGTTCGACTCACTGATAAATCGCAAAAGACGATTTAAAAGAAAGACGAAGAGATCGAATCGAAGATCGTTCGTGCAAAAGTGTATGGACCTGTGTATGGCTACCTTAAGATTGGGTGCACCAATAGGTTTTCTAAAGAAGGCTAGGAACTATAATGGGAGTGACCTTGATATAGGCTGGCTATATAAAAATAAAATAGAGCAAAATGCACAGACCTCAGTCATTTAGGGATTTGTCCTTTGTTTCCTTTGTGCAGGTTGTTTTCTATTCTTCTTGCCCCTTTCCCTATCCACAACACAGTGTGTACATTACTCGTATGTTCTCTTCTCTTTTGGAATGACCATTGTTCCCAGTGACCGTATTTGAAAGTGTGCATGTCTAGTCTTTACTCAATTCTGGTGGTGACAGCTATGATGGGATCATGTGGGGCCAAATTATGGATCTCTTTAAAATTATAGATTAAATTGAATGATGTGTAAAAAATATAAAGTTGCAATCTAGTTTTAGAGTACAACATCTTGCTAATAGTTAGCTAATAGTTGGATAATTAGTAATATTACTGTGCCTCTATATCCCAGGTGTCCAACCTGCGGCTCGGGGGCCGCATGCGGCCCTTTGGGCATTCTTTGGCGGCCCCCTCAGTCCTCCACTGGTAGCCCCTGAAACCTAATTGTTAATGCACAGGGCATAGGAACTCACCTGTCTGCCAAATCGAAGGTTATGTGCCCCATAGATATTATCAATGGCTTTGATTATATCTATGGGGCACATAACCTTTGATGATATACATGACATAAAATGTGCATTACTGCATTACAGTGTTCCCTAATGGTTGAAGTATAATATTAAACAAATTTTGTTATTCAAAAAATAAAAAATGTCTTCTAGCTCTGCCCTCTGTAATTTTTTTTCTTTAAATCATAACATTTTCAATCTATACTGCTCTTTAGTTATGTGGAGGGCCGCACTTGTGGCCCTCCATATCAACTCAGTTGACCACCACTGCTCTATATGACACCTAAAAAGCAGAACTCGCAGCGATTCCCGATTTTTGTTATTGTTTGCCATACAGCGTCTTAGTGTCGATCCTTCTGTTTGCTTATATGTAACACTAAATATATTTTCTCTTCAGTGTTGGCCATTGAACTGCTTGCAGCCTGCCAGGGTATTGAATTTCTACGCCCTCTTAGAACCACCACTCCATTGGAGAAAGTCTATGACCTTGTCCGATCTGTTGTCAGGTAAAAGTAAACAGTATGTCAGTGTTTGTGTTTTGAAGGCCCAGTTTTTGTAGTAGTTAATGATCAATAAATGTTTCTCTTTTTCTAGGCCTTGGATGAAAGACCGTTTCATGGCTCCAGACATTGAGGCTGTTCATAGATTGCTTGTTGACCAAAGGGTGAGTGGGCATTGTGTTTTTTTTTTTTTCGTTTTTTGCAGCTTATTTTTTTTGGGAGAGTATAAATAAGTATTACTACCATGTCCATGCTGTAATGAAATTTCATCTTTCATTTAATTTTTCATCTATGTGGAGGCATGTAAACAAATGTGGTTTAAAGAGACCCTGCGTTTAAAAGAAACCCTCAACATTTGTTTGTTAAATTGCAAAAACACTTGATAAAAATATTTTCACAAAAAATAAAAACCCAACAAAACATACCACTAAATGCATTTTGTATCCATTTTGAAGCAGTGGAAACATGGCCTTAATCGAGTATTCTAAGGCAAGGAAATTGTAATAGGAAGTAGTAATGGAAAGTAGAAGCTCACTGAATTTTGTACTTGATATTTGCATTGCTTGCTACATACTCCTCCATCCAGCATCACTTTTATTCAGCACAGTATACTGCAAATATAAGCATACCTACTGCATTTATGGTTTAGTGAACACAATTCTGTTGCCCCTCTGTGTGTAGACCAAGTCCAGAGGTTTTTTTTTTATCTTCCCCTTTTTTGACTACTGTAATGAGGTATATCGGTGCCACCATAAATACAGATACATATTGTCTTTATTCATCATAAAAAAAATGCATTCAGTTTTATTGAAAATGATAAAAATATACATATAGATTGTTATCCAATGTGTCTGTTTTTATAAATTTCATAAAAAATGTATCTGTTTTTATGATGACTTAAGACTTTATGTATCTGTATTTATGGTGGCACTGGTATACCCCATTCTAGTAGTAAAAATAGATCTACCCAGCATTTGCCAACTCTGAATAATCTCAGAATTGAGATTAACTGATGTCAATAACAAACTGATGTCAATAACAAAAGTGCAAAGCCTATTGACATGTACTCTTAAGCTCATGGTTGCCACTTCAGAAAATCCCATAAGCTTCTATTAACGTATGTACTTTTAATGCCTAGGCTTGCATGTGAATACATAGCACATCTTTTAAAACAAATACTCATATTAAGGGCTTGTTTCCATTGTAGCGTTCCCGTGCGGTTGCAGCCGCGCGGCCGCCTCCGCCAACCGCATCCATTGGAAACTTCAATGTAGTTTCCACTGGTGCGGTTGTGCGAGATCGGTGCGGATGCGGTTTAGGGCGCGTTTCTGAACGCTAGCTGCAGCGTTTAGAAACGCATCCGCGCCCCAACCGCATCTGCATCACAAAAAAAAAACACATCGCAAAAACGTGCGAAAACGCGCAACATCTGAGGCATGCATTCAGCCGCGCGGCTGCAACCGCACGGGAACGCTTCAATGGAAACAAAGCCTTTAAATGGTCTATAAGAGTGATACCTAGTAGATAAGTGTTTGCACCAACACCATCAGCTTTGACTGTCAAAGTGAATGATTAATAAATACTGTGCACACTCTTCAGAGGAAATGTAAACTAGCAAATAAAACATGACCTAAGGTCTCTCTGATCTTGGTCATATTTATTTAACTAAAACTGCCAGAATGACTAAACTACCTTCAGAATTTGCTTATCTTTTCCAATTGATCCATGATACATATGTAAAATAAACTCTGAGAACACATCATCTGGCTTTCTACTGAGAATTGAACTGTGCAACCTTCCATATATACTTGTGGGCTGTTATCCATTGTTTGATTGAAGACCCCCTTGACAGTTGTGAACACCATGGTTCAGCGGATTTTGGAAGATAGACTATTGTTTCTATAAATAGAGAGAACTTGAAGTTCAAGTCATAGCCTTTATTAGCCAACTAAAGTATTTTAACCGCCCTAGCGGTCAGGACGGCAGCATCTCGTCCAGCGCTGCTACTGCTTCTATCGCACTGGACGAGATGCTGCCGTCCCGCACACATCGGGGGGTTCCAGGCAGCGCATACTCACAGTTCTGCGCTGTCCTGGTGTCCCCGATGTGACATACAGGCAGCCAGCTCCGTCTCTTCTCTCCCCCCCCCCCCTCCGAGTGACGTGATGACGTGTGGGGGGGGGGATTTGAAAAGTAAATTGCATGAAAGCAGTTTTCTATGTAGAAAACTGCTTTCAATGTGCACCTATGTACTAAACATCACCCAAATAATGTCTCTAGTGCCCATTTGCAGTAACCCTCTCTTCCCTGGTGTGATTTCAAATGGGCACATCTGGGGCACCAGAGACTTTATTTGGGCGATGTTTAGTACATAGCAGCATAGCTTTGTTCCCTAATTTTTGTGTTTTTTTCATAATTTTTTTTTTTTTTAAATGTATTTTTATTTTACATAATTGTGTGTTTCAAACATTATTATATTCATGATATCTATTAGACCCTTGTACGGACATATTTTGGGAAGTTACAGGCCTACAACATAAAGAAAAATTTACCATTGAAGTCTATGGTGCACTTTTGGTACAGAAATCTGGACCTCAGCAGTGCGCTAGGGAGGTTAAAAAGCAAGCTTTCGGGATATCTCAGATCCCTTCTTCAGGCTTAATGTGAATAATACAATTCTCTACTATAAATAAATAGGCAACCCTAGGGCTATGAAAGCACTATGCTAGAACACTAGCTATGCTTGCTAGGCGCAGTGTTCAAATATAGGGTTATTATTTTTGTATATAAATATTGTATAGAGCATGGTTACCATTAGGCATAAGGCCCCCATACACATCTAGATTTTTCACTTAATCGACTTAATTAAATCACTTGAATTTTTATGGTCGAAAAATTATCGGACATGCTGGAAATTTTTCATCGATTGTACAATGATCAAACTAAAATTGTAGCATTGTGTTTGTTGGTCGGGGTGATTGTATTTGATGAACACATTTATATATGACTCTTTCCTGTGTTTTGTGATCAAAACTAAAATCGGCGATTTTGGTTGTATTGCGATCAGACCTTTCATGTGAATCTACTTTGGATTCCCTTATGATTGTTTTCCGATGATAATATCAAGATCGGATCGGAAATCGATCCTGCTTAAATCGAACAATGTATGCCTAGCTTTAGTCTCCACTGTGGTTTTCTGATCATGAGTAGAAACTGTAATAGTCATGTATTTGGCTCACGTCTAATGATTGTCAACAGGTGGTTTATTTGCAGAGTTTTGTGGTGTGTCTTTTAGTGGTTAAGGCAACTATAGAGTAAAATTTTCTACTGACAACAACAGATGGCTGAGGTTCTTCAGAAGTAGGAAATTTTAGAACAAAATGTTTGAATTTTTTAAAGATGAGCAGTTTACAGGGTTTCTATTTGTTTTTTTTCTAGCTAACACTTGTTTTTTTTCTCTACTCTGTAGATTTGGCACGTAGCAGAACCATATATTGAAAAATATAGAATGGAACATATTCCAGAATCCAGGCCAGTGTCTCCTACTGCTTTTTCAGTGGACTCGATGTCATTGAGTAATTCCTCTATGCATGATCATCATGACCATAATGGTTGTCAGGGCCACAATGATCACACCGATTCGAAGTCCTCACTTAATGAATCACTTACCCCAAGTCCATAACTATTTCTATATGTACATGTTTCATCACTAAATGAACTTACTAATACCAAGTTTCCAGTCTTTTATTCTACTGGTATGGGATTGTGTGGTAAAATATTTGTAACATAGCATGCCCCATGTATTGAAATATAGCTGTAGATGATACTTGTAATGTAATGTTGTAAGCATGGAGAACATAACCATTAAAATAACATGACATTTATTAGCAAAGTTTAAATAAATGAGAGCTTTGTGATTTGGCTAAGCTTAACAAATGTGTTACTGGTTATTTTATAATCACATCATCGCACATTACATTTCTTCTTTTGATAAGAAAATCAGTAAACTGAAATAAGTGGCATTAACTCTCATAAATGTATAGCTATACAAATAGATACTAGCATTTCATAAAGCATCTGGATAAATATATGTTATATAGGGGTCATTCATTCTCCATTTGCTCTGATCATACTTTTGTGATCATATTAAACGTATCGCTGCTTTAGAAAGGAAAAGAAAGGAAAAGAAAGGAAAAATGTCTGTATCTATAAGGAAAATGAATGTTGGAAAAGAAGAACTGGACTGAAGCTTCTAGCAGCGGCGTTACCAAGAAAACAGACCCATTATCATGGTTTCAATGTTCACCCAGAGGAAAAGCCAACAGTGCCCATGAATGCAATGATACTGTAAGGGTTCAGAGTTTACTCAAGAATGGTGACCATGCCCTGTTTTTATACCTAGAAGATTGATGCTGGATTTCACTTTAGTTCTAGAATATACTTGCCTTGACCACTAATCAAAATGACCACCTATTGTCCCCGTCCATATTTGCCTGGAAGCTAGCTGTACTTTGACTCTGTAAGGTGCTGACAGGTAAACATTACTTAATGACTGACTGACTTTTGCAATAGGTACACAATGCCAGCCTCAGTTGTTGCTTCGCCAATGATCTTTTTTTTCTCTCTACTGTCTGGCTAAACTGATACATATATTTATTTCAATGTGTTATGTGACCTGTGGGAGTTTTAATATATGGATAGTCTGGCTATTGTGAATCATATATACACAAGCAGGGCCGTTTCTCCTGCTGTGTGGAGTATGCAGAGGCATAGGGCCTTGATGCCCCTGCATGCATAGCACCCCCCACTCTACATCTCGGTTGGCTGCCGAACTCATCAGGAGGCCCCATGCAATCACATTGCAAAGGGCCCCCGAAATGCTAGAAATGGGCCCCACAAGTTTGAGAAAAGGACAAGATTGCAACACCAAAAGTGGAAAAGGCAGTAAATATTGCATCATATGTCTCTGCTAAGAAAAAGGATGAGGAGAAGAAACCAGGGTGAGGAAAGTGCTGGGAAAGTTTTGGGATACATGGCCTATTAGGTGGCTAACCTGGAATATCAAAGGTGGTGTGTTACAAAAAAAATGCAGTGGCAGCACATGCCCCTTAACCTCTTTTCTAGCACATTACTATTGTAACAACTTACTTACCGCCCCTCAATAACCCTTATTAAAACTAACATTGCTCAGCTGTTGTTAGCGTCAATCTGACCTAAGAGGAAATTTATTTCTACTGACAATACTTTGAAAAATCATTTTAGTTTTGACACCCAATTAATTCATTAGTAAAGCTGGGCATAGACGTGTCGATTCCTGCATGACCCGACCGCCGATCAGATGCCGTGCGCGTTCTTGCATCCGTTCGGGATCGGGTCGGCACATTGATCCGACATGATGGATAATTTTGCTCCAATCCCATTAGTTCGGCTGGGGACTGCTGCCCCCACCTGAAGTAATGGGCGGTACACAAAGGGTGGCAGCCAATTCTCGGCACTAGCGGATGGGCGTGATGATGTCATCACACCCACTGGATCGGGTCGGGAATCAACGGAAAATTATTCCGTCTATTTCCAGCTTAAATAATTTTCAAGACCTGATGATTATTTTAGGGACAAGGAATGCTAATTTATACAGCGATAAAACCTTTTGTTAGATACATGCTTGATAGGCTTAGGCTATGTTACCATGGAATCAAAATGGATACGCTTGCAATTCATTTTTTTATGCCCCGTTTACACATCCTTGACTTTAAAAGAGTTGTTTCCATGTTGTGTTAGTGGTCTGTTGACTTTTTAAATGCAGGGCACCGCATTTAAAAAACACAATGGAACACTATTGCAACATGGATGTGTTAACACATCCATAGGGAATACATTGCGCTAAAATGCATTATCCCTCTCCTTCAAATAAAACAGACCACTAATGTAAAACGAACACAACCCCCTGTGGAACACTGAAGGATCCAAGAAGCAGTGATAAAAAAAAAAGGCTTAAGCGATTGACGTCATCACGTTGCTCTCCATCGCGCAGACTATTGACAGGCCGGCCGATTTGGACAGGGAAGCCGATCCCCATTCAAGCTAATGGCAGTGGCCAGAGATTTACAGACATGTCCGTTCTCTGGCCGACTGAGCTTTGGGGCGACAGGGATCTGTCCTCCCATGTGGGCACCCGCAATCCGAGGCCGCTTTTGCCGCCGACCGCAGAAGCACACCACCAGTCAGCGGTCAGTATATCGGTAGCGGCTCGTTACCTGTGTGTTACCCTTAGCTTTTGATAAGGTCATACTCTTCACATAGTAGTCTTCAGGGCTAACCTAAACACATGCCGTATTACAATTAAACAGAAGCAGCTTTGATGGAAGCCCAAGGCGAGTTAAACTTGGTTTATTGGTGGGCTTTATAGAGATGCTGACACTTTGTTTATTCTCTTTAAGGTGAGAAACAAAATGATGACCTCCAAAACAGATGAACGAACATGATTACAAAAAAACCTCTGTGGCTAGGGTTGGGGTGGTCTGCAGGATGGAGAGTCTCACGTTGTCTGCTCAGAATCGGGGGGAGCAGTTTGGAAAGACCTGGTTCTATTGAAATGAGTTTACCTTCTCGGATGCATACAAGGCGTTGATAACTGAATAGGGGGGGTAGGAGTTGGTTGCCGCCCTCCCCCACTGTCGCTGCTCGATTTGCCTGTGCCGTGGTCCCCCCCCCCCCCTTTTAACCTGTTTATTTTCTTTTTGTGGTTTCTACCTGTCTGTTTTTTGTGTATGTTGGATGTTTTTCTGACTATTGTCTCTGGTTATGGCGGGTATTTAGGTTTTTAGGTGCAGTTGTTATTCCTGTGGTATGGTTACCGGTTTGGTGGCCTTGCCGTATATGTGGTTTTTTTTTGTATTTTAAAATGTTTTGAAAATTCTAAATAAAGAATTTATAATAATAAAAAAAAACCTCTGTGGTGTGTCTTAGGGCTTGTCCCCACTTTTGCGGCTGGCTGCGGTGCTTCCATTAATTAAATTGGGCTCATCCCTACTTGGGCGGCAGCAGGTGATCGTGCCCATAGACCTGAATGAACACGGTCAAAACCCGCGTGTGGATGAGATTTTTAACCACGTCCATTCATTCTCTATGGGCGTGACCTGGGGCAACTGGGGCCGTTGCATTGACTCTTCATAATAAAAAAAATGGCACCATGTGTGAGCTGCTGACAAAACGTGGGCGGTGGACCGCCAAAGTGGAAACAAGCCCTTATAGAATTTAGCACCCGCTAGATTTTGGTTTTCCATTTCTTTATATTGCCTAATGTTCCTTATTTACTAACTTTTTTTTCCCTTCGCAAATCTTACTGCATGCAATTAGTGCTGCTTGTCCTGTGTTTATTTACTTTATACTTTGTATTTTAGATTTAATAAGTAATTTTTACAATTAAAATTAGGTGGAGTTAAGGTGCAAAGCTCAAATACTAGTTAAACCATGTGTACAAATGTTAAATATATTAACTTCTTCCTAAATGCAGTTGTCCTGTCCTTGTCCTTACCCAAGTTAATGCTTTGGGGTTTGAGGTTATATGATGGGTGATAATCTAACAAAATTAGCTAATATGATGGGGACCATCATAGTGACCTTAGGTCAGTTAATCCCAAACTGGGGGGCGCGGGCCCTCATTCTTAACCTGTGTTTGAAAGGGGATGGGGGGGGGGGCTCGACAATGTCCCTAAATAGAAAAGGGGGGCCCTGCAGGGAAAGTTTGGGAACCACTGGCTTAGGTACAGTAATGTAGCACATACCTGTCAACCATCCAATTTTGGCCAGTAAAGTCACGTTTTTTATGTGGCTTTCCTGGCCAAATCTCGATTTCAATAAATTCCAGATTTTAGAAATGTGGGCAATTTAGCAGGGAGAGGGTGTTACACTTCTTTCTAAGTTCCCACCCAGTTTGTACTAATAATGTGTGGGGTGGGACATTAGCAGTGTAATGCCCTCTCCTTTCTAAGTCAGCCGACAACTAAATCCGATACTGGAAGTGATGTCACTTCCTGCATTTGGAACGTGGAAGAGTAATGGTCCAGGGACGTCACTTCCTGTATTTTTCCCTTATTTTTTCACATTAAAGTTGACAGATATGATGTAGCATATGATATTATTAGCAATAATGTATATAGCGCAAACATGTTATACAACACATTTCTTGGTACATAGTCCCATAACTTTCCTTCTCATAGTCTAGTGTCCCTACTATATTCATATGATGAGATAATCTAAGAAATTTCTTAGTGAAGCCAATTAACCTACCTACCATTGTGCATGAGGGAAACCCACAAAGACACAGGAAGAACATACAAACTCCTTGCAGATCCAGGCTGATATTTGTATCTGTGTAACAATCTGCGGTCAAGCTCGGAGTCCAGTAGCTGAAACAGGAATGGCAGGATCAACAGGTAGCGAAAGGCAGGAGCGTGGTCAAAACAAGCGTAGGTCTAAAGCCGGTGGTGTCAAGTCACAAAGGAGCAAGAAAAAGAGTAGTCAGGTTGTCAAAGCAAGGGTCGGTACACGAAGATTATGAAAGCAGGAGCAGGGATAAACAGGAAGCAAGACACTGGCTGGAAGCACAATAATAGAAAGTCCATGGGAGGGGCCAAGGGTTCAGGGTTCACAAGAACTAGGTGACTTGGTATCCAGGTCCAAGAGATCCAGCAAGGTGTAAAGTCACAACGTGAGGTGGCTCAGCAGGTAGAGCTTCAACCAGGTGTCGGAGCATCCATGGGTTTGATTCCTGACAATATGTGACCTTAGTAATGCATAGCCAGAGTGCATGTCCTTCAGCTATTGTTTTACATGTATGCAACTATAATGGAGTAATCAGAGGAATTCTCTGACGAAGGACCCGTATAAATGTTTTCACGATGCAAAATGTTGGTCATGCTATAATTACATATTTGCTGGCTTTGGCCCAAGCGTATCACTTTACAAAGAAATACAGGCACTTTGGTTCATCTACTAAGGTGTATAGAATCCCATTAGGCACTCTTTTCATGCCTGACTGTTCATCCTTTCAAGATATGCTCCATTCCTGGTTTACTACCATCCAAGGCACAATTGCTTTTCTAAATGTTATGATTCATGGTACAGCCAGCCGGCCTATTTCTAGCAAATTTTTGTGCACGTTTTTCTTTGGTACGGGTGGAAAACAAATAAAGGGATACTTAGAAAGTAGTTCATACTGTAGTGCTATAAATATTTGTTTGCGAAACCACTGATAGTTGCAGATTGTATGTCGGCTCTGCAAAACAAAGAACTTCATTTTGGAGGTTCAATAATAAAGAAATATCACAGTGAGAAGCTATATTTTCTGAAAACTGCAAGCATTGATGCAGAATTTTTAAATTAAGCAAATTTAGATGAGGCGTGCATACAAATGGTGTATTTAGAAACAATGGGAACTTTAAAGCCCCCCATAGACAGGCAGACTCCTCCATGCAACTTCTGTACAACCAACTTTTCTTCTACCAAAACCATGTAATAGGAGGACCTTTCTACACCTTCCAATCACTATGTATTCTATCAGGGAGGTCACTATACTACATAGTTGTTGGTAGGTCTCATGAAAGTTGTATGGAGGAGTCTGCCTGTCTATGGGGGGCTTTAGAATTTATCTTTTTAATTATAGACCTTTTTAAACAAAATGTATCCATATTAAACTGCTATAACCCTGCTTGAGTCAAGGCTATAAAAAGGCCAATCCCAACTTGAAGAGAATGTATACTCCACTTATACTTTGGTAATAATCCTCCTAAATACAGAGCAGACAGGAATATAGAGAGATAATGAGAAAATAGTGTCAGTTGCACAAATGTGGGTTCAGCCCCGATTTTATTTCGGAATATAATCCTTAGAGTCCAAGAACACTTTTATTTGTGTAGACAATTTTTCCTTTGATAGCCACATATTCAATTAACTCCTGATGGCCTCCAAACTGATAAATTAGATGTTCCCATCTGAAAAAATAATATTTAAATTATCTAATTAGAAAAAGCCTATGGAATCCAGAAAAAAAACAGGTACGATCTAAATTTTGGCTATAACATAAGGCGCCGACCCATGTGGGCACACAACGATTGGCGGCCGACTTTGCCGCCGACCGACGGCGCGAGCACACAAATCGGCAGCTAATCGGTGCATGTATAGCAGGCCTTAGCCATCAATGAATACAGAGAGAGAGAGAGTTTAAGCAATACCCTTTATTGGCTGGCTGAAGTCATTAACCTCCTGTCCAAGTTATCTGGGGTTGAATTTCATTGATCATGAAACTCAACCCTCAACTCAAAAACATAACTATGGGCAAACTCCTCTGTCCAACGGATTCCCTTGGCGATTCTATGAATCAGCGTACACGCCTTTCCTGTCAAGTCTGCCCTGATTGCATCACCGGTGACAAGAAAGGGACGAGGGGTAGAAGCGATCCATGTCATCCGGAAGGCTTGTTTCTTTAAGACTTCGGTAAGCTAATAAAGGGTACATCTTGAACTCCAAATTTTCTGTAACATAAAATAAATAGTTTCCTATTGAGCCCTCCAAATTGATTATACAATATGTGCTGCCTTATACCATACTGTTTATATATTGCAGTATTTTTATGAAACTTCCCATGAAATGTATACATGCTTCCTCTGGCAGTGGTTTCTGAATTCAAGATACACACTTTTCACTTGGTCAGATGTTTCTGAGAGACACAAGAGAGTTCTTCTTAACATGTTGTGAGGAGTCCGCCCAGTGTTAAATTTTTGGCCAATGTACACCAACACAACACCAGACAGCTGAAATGAATGAGATGAAGGCAATTCTTGCTTTTGGCCTGTGTTTAACAATGCAGTTTAAAGAAAGTGGACTGTAAGGCACTACTATACAACCATTACAGCCAGAAAGTTGACGTATTTGAGTAAGCATGAGCACATTAAAAGTATAAAGGTATTTGAATACTTCAAGAAAAACAATGGAATGCACGGAGGTAGTATACAGACTCTTCCTGGAGAAGTTAGATTGTATAGTATGGTCACTAAAATGGAAAAACACTGCAAGCCTTAAAAAAAACTTGGTCATACAATTAACATTGACGAACATTTTTTTCTCAGTTGATTATAAAAAAATGCAGCCATTACTACATTAATCTCATCAGGATGCACAATACTTACCTAGGGGCATTTATGACCAGAATATCACCTTGTTTGCCAACTTCAAGAGACCCATGTGTATGAGACCTTCCTAAGGAATATGCAGCATTAATTGTGGCTGCAGCAAGAGCTTCCTTCAATGACATCCTCATATTGACACAGGCCAGGTGCATGACCATAGGCTAAAAGAGAAAGGAACATTGCTTAGCACATTACTGCTGCTACAACACAAATCAGTACAACTGTGTGAGAGCATAGACATAACAGTGCCCAGGATTTATTATACCAGAGTTAAGCCAGCTGCAGACATTCTGTAGTTGTGGGCGATTGACCACCAAGCGTTCGGTGTGAGCGCGCACGTTGTTCGATCTCCCACAACTGCAGCCAGGAATCGCTGCATTCTTACCTCTTCTACATACTATATCAGCCAATAGCAGTGACACACATTTCTATACAGCTATTGAATTAGTTAAATAAAAGGGCACTATTAAGATTCCCATGATTATGGGATGATTCGAATAGCATGTATAGCAATCAATCGCCTGGGACCGGAATGTATGCCTGATAAAGCACTTTATCAGGGAACTCCAACAGCCTGGTTCCTGAACAGTTTGCACAGATTAGCACAGCAAAAAATGTATATTGCACAACCATTCTTTTGATAGTTGAATCACCAAGTAAGCTATATTGGTAGGAAATGGTTTTAACATTGCTTGCAAACAACAAAACAGAACTAACCAAACATTATCAACTTACTTACTAACTTACAAAGGTTAGTAGTGGAACATGCTAGAGTTTCTATTTTACAGGAACACTTACCATGGAGAAGCAGTATGCATTGGGATTAAAGTCACTCCCTAGAGATACTATGACCTCAGCATTGAGCATGTCTCTAGCTCGAGGCTGTTTGAGTCTGAAAAAAAAGAAAAAGGTTTTTATGAATATCTAGAGAAGGCAAAATATAGATGTATATACCTACTCACAGTATATAAGCAGTAGAAAAAACATTTCAAAGTTCGATCAGCTTTTTATTTACTATTTTTTACAATCTGATTTTTTTCTAACAAAAAGGCCAATCTGTAGCAGCAGCAGCATACTGCTATGACATGTATAGATTGTAACTAATAAATAAAGAAGGGCTTTAATCTTCATCTATGTTAATTGTGTACACACATATACACAAAGCTAGATGGGAGTACTTTGTGATTAAGTTCCCTACTAAAATCCGTGTGGTAGCACCAATTTAGGATCTTAGGATCATCACCCCTTGCTAACGCTGTATGACATAAGTGAGTAACACTTTATATATATATATAAGGTGACCCCATGCATCCTAAAAGCAATGATTATTATTATATAGCTGACTGATTTACCTTATGTTGTTATTTGTATTTAGAACTGATCCATGTTTTTTGTTAAAGAACCCCCTGAAGAAGTTATCATTTATCATGGGGTTGAGCCTACGCCTCATTGGATACCTCATCTCCAGCTTTTTATGGTGATGGAGATTATTTTGGTGACAGCAAATGTATATGTGATTGTGTGATGACTTTTGGAATTTTATTGTGACTATTAAATCCGTGAACTTTTATGAATCCACTGTATTTCACGGATTCTGTCAATCTTGGCCTTTAAAGTCCCCATGCCCCTGTTGTATCAGGGGAAAAATATCGATGATAGGTTTATCCCTTCATCTGTCCTCTTATTGCAAAACAGGAAACGTGTTTCCCATGTCCTGGGATGTATTGAAAATGTATTTAAATTGGGTGGGAAATGGTACAGTGCAAATCAGACCTATCCAAATGTTTTTTTTTATCATTGCATCGAAATCCTGAAAAACCTGACCAATGGAGGACAGCATATAAAAACACTGTACAGACAGGTATTGTTTCCTTCAGATATTGTCTTACAAACTGCATGGAATACAAATCTCTCTTGAAAGAGATCAGAAGAAGGTAAATGAAATAATCCAAGAAGCATCTCCAATGGATGCTATGGACAGAAGCCTAGAGCCCATTGATACAGGTCATTATACACTTTATTTCTGAAACTGCTGAGGGAGAATTTGCAAAAAAAGTCTTCTTACACTACCTGCAATTATACACTTGGATCTGTTAGCGATAACAAAAACAAGCCCAGTACATCACCTTAAGATGTAGGCAGTTGTTGGCAGTAAAATGGCAGAACACTTGGCTGCAGCCATCGCAAGGATCCCTTCATCACTTATTTCTTCCAGGTGACTTACAGCATGTGCTCCCAATTCTGCACCCAGCTGAAACAAACAAGAAAATTAGATGTCAAACTAATAAATCCATTATGCTTTTTTTTAAACATTCATGCCATGTTCTGTTTTTACAAAGAAATATGTCAGTTGTGACAGTTGTGACTATTGTTAGGAAGAAATGTTTTTTTAAATCTGCCAAAAGAAAAACAAAAAAGGGTACATCTAGTGTATGGGCATCTTTTGGGTTGCAATAGAATGCTGAATCTAAAATTGCACAAAATACCTCTTACACCTCTAAAGCTGGGCGTAGACGTCTCGATTTTCCGTATAATTCCTGCGAGATTGATCGATTTGACTCTAAATCACACGTAAAATCGATTGAGTAACTATAGCACTCGATCGCTCAGGAATCGCGGTATGTTAATGGAGACATGGGATCATTCCTATTGATCGACCTGTTGGCATCCAACCCACATTACATCACTTCTGATTAGAACAGCTGCTAACTGGAAATCGCATGATCCGTGATCGATTGATTGCTGGAAGGAATTGACCAGGAATCGAAGACGCCATATGGTGCATTTTGTGATCGATTCTTTAACCTCCCTAGCGATATGCCTGAAGCCAATTCGTGAAAAAGATTGCTGCAATTAGTGATGCGCCCGGACTGGCTTCGGGCACGGAGTGAGAGCTTACCTGATCCGGCTGCCGCCTTCAGCCGGCCGCCGGCTTCTGCCTGCATTTTTTATATATTTTTTTTTTCTTTTGAACTGGATCAGATAAATGTCTTTATCTAATCCAGTTCAAAAGTGGATCTGGCTAGCAGAAACGCTTAGTTCATTCAGGCATTACAATAAAATTCATCAGTATTAAGCCTTGTCCCCTGATGTTTTTTTACATAAAAATTCTTTAGAAAAAAGGTGTGAACATGACAAATAAAAACATAAAATGAAGAAGAAGAGCTTGAGCAAGAGAAAGAAGAAGAAGAAGAAGAGAGATAGTAGGGTGGAGGGGGGGGGGGGGGGGGGAGAAGAAGGAAAAGTTCAACTTGCCTCGTTATTTCCAAAAAACCAATTGAGAATATTATGCCTGTATTGTTTTATGTTACATTTTCTCTTAATAAAAATCTTATTGTTTAAAAAAAAAACAAAAAAAAAATCTCTAATAAGTAAAGAGAGATCTATGAGAGAAATATTGATAGTTGTGTACCTCTGCAGAATTCATAGGGTTTAGTTCATCTCCATGAAAGTTCACATTTAGTCCTATAGCTTTGCCAGCCTGTAGAATCCTTCTTGTTGACTCAAGGTCAAATACTCCCTTTTCACAGAAGACATCAATGTTGTCCACATGAATTTCTCCATTTAGAGCCAATTGCTTGAGGGCAGGGAGATGATTTTCAATTATATCTTTGGCTGCCGTTTCTGCTGTCTTTCCTCTAAAGAAAAATGTAAACAGTTATCTAATTTTTAATTTGCAAAAAAAATAAAAATAAATGAAATGCAGGCACTGTTAGAACCTGTATGTCCAGTAGATCCGTATTTACTCCTGCCCACTATAACGGTGAGTCAACAGTGACACTTCAGAGGTAGGTGAGTGAAGGGTCCAGCAGTGAGGCTTCAGAGGTAGGGGAGTATAGGGTCGAACAGTGAGGCTTAGGGTCCTCATACACCTTTAGATTTCCATTAGATCTCCTTTGGTTTTGTTTGGTTTGTAATATGAGGGACTAAACCATCAAGTCTACCTGTGTTTAATCGCAGAGGACCCGGCACTACATAGTTGTTTGTAGATCTTAAGGATATCAGACAGAGAGATCTAAAAGGTGTATGTCCAGCTTTAGAAGGTAGGGAAGTGCAGTGTCCAGCAGTGAGGTTTAGAAGGGATGGTGAAGAAGCCGACAGTCCTTAGGAGGAAGGACAGTAGAGGCAGAAATACACACATTACCTTCTGCTCGAATGATCTTAGATTCTGTCAGCTTGTGCAATTTAAATATTGTCAGTCAGTCTAAAGGTAGCCATACACAAGGCTATTCTGCCTTGATAGATGAGGGATCGACTTCACCTGGATGACCTCATCACGCTGCAGCCAGCCTCTCAGCTGATCAGCAGACACCCTTTGTAATGTGATCGGCCAGAAATTTACCGGCATGTGGGATCACCGTGCGTACAAACAATGTTTTATTGCGGAATATGATTAAATCGACGATCAAATTACAAAACAATGGACCCGTCTTTGGCCACCTTAATACTGATTGAGGGTACTGCCACACAGTGGGATTAATTTTGCAAAACAGATTGATTCCTTTTCTAAGTCTGTCTGTGCGCATGCTTCATTGTACCTTCTATTTGTTTGTTTTTTGTTTTTTTAATTCTAGGCTTTCTCTAAGATTAAAGTTAAGAATTAATGTGGCCTACTGGAATTAGATTTTAGTAAAAAAAAAAATCACTTTTTAAAATTATTTTTATATGCATGATATACATTTTAGCCAACATATTCTTCCAATAAAATTAAAATATGCCTTACTTTGGCACTGAATGGGCACCACAATAGGTAGAGGAGATACCGATGTCCATTTCCCTGTGAGCACGCTCAATCACTCTTAGCATCTTCAATTCAGTCTCCAGTTTCAAGCCATATCCACTCTTACACTCCACTAGTGTAGTTCCAGCCCGAAGCATTCGCTGTAGACGCTGTTTAAGGCTGAAATATAGATCTTCCTCTGAAGCTGCTTCTGTATGATCCACCGTAAAATTAATTCCTCCTCCAGCCTGATGAATGTCCATGTATGTGGCACCCGCAAGCTAAAAGCAAACAATAATCAAACCTAAAGATTTTCAGTGTTATCAGTATTTTCATAAAAAGGTATTGGAGAATTTGCTGTTCTGATGGCAAGCTAAACTTTTTTCATATACCTTTTATTTCTTGCGATCAGAATGATGAAATACATTGCAAACCTCTCCATGGTAAGCCCAGACAACAACACAAACTCTATTAAGGCCCCCATACACTGCACGGATTCCCTGGCTGATCGATTCAGCACCGATGGATTCCGGCGATTCCGCCGGCATCCACAGGTGAGAACGATCAGCCAATCAGGGAATCCGATCGTGGCAGCCCACCTTGCACGGCCGGATCCGTGTCCGATGGATCGGCTCCCTGACCGCAACGCCCCCTGATCGGAGCAGAATCGGACCCGAAAAGACCAACAGGTTGGTTCTTCCTCGGATCCGATTCTGTGCCCCCGATCCATCGGATGCGGTCGGACGGGCAAGGTGGGCTGCAGAGGATTCCGGCACGATGGATCCGCGTGCACGCGCCCGGAATCCATCGCGCCGGAATCCGGCACGAATCCGTGCTGTGTATGGCAGCCTTTACAAATGTTCTCTTTCCATGTTTTTTATTTGGGTATATATGATCTATTGTAGATAAAGTATAGTTGTAGGTAGATAGACATACAGTATCATACATGTATTTCTTAGGGCCCTTTCACACGATATGAGATTGCGTAGCGTTTTTACAGAAAACCATGCACACTACATGCGTTGCGTTTTTAAAAATGCATTTTTGATAGATTTTTAATTGATTTGTTCAAAAACACAAGTACAAAATGCAGATGTTTTTGTATATATACGCATGCCTTTAAAAAAAAAAAAAAAACGCATATAGTGTGAAAGGGCCCTTAAAGTTGTCCCTTAGGGCATTCTATTAAATTTTTTTAACACTAAAAATGGTATAAACTGTATTGTAAAATCATCATTGATGAGATCTCATTGCAAAATGCAGTGAATATCATAAAGTATGAGTTTAGTGAATAAATCTCATTGTAACATGCTCCCTACCAACCCTCCCTAAGCCATACCCACACAAAGTTTGTATCTGGTATGATCAGACTGCCAAAATCGCTGTTCCATCAGTATTCTTCAGTTGTTTAGACCAAGGTTGTGTTCCAATTTGTTCCTTGTTATTTTATTTCCTATCCTAATTGTATCTGTTTGATTTGAGGTTGCGAGTGTTCTGTCCTCTGTTGTTCCTATTGTAATGTTAAGAAAGTGCTCCAATAACTTTTAAATAAAAAATTATACATATATATATATATATATTATAGTCAAAATGAGTGTTAACTTATATTAGACAGGTGCACACAAATGTAGCCACTATATGTGTAGAGTAAGCAGCGAGTAGTATGCATACTTGTAGATGTTTACAACAAAACTTACTTTCATTGCAAATTCATGCACTCTGTCACCGGCCCACACAGGGTGAGTGTGTGCGTCTACAAATCCTAAAATAAAATAAAAAATGATGTGATCAGAACATGATTTGTATATCCAAAATGTAGTAAGCTTTGTATAAAATGTAAACCGAGGGAACCACCTATGAAGTAGATGTATTAAATCACTAGCATTGGTGTTCTCTACTGTAGTTAGCAGAGACCCATGTGACCCGTGTAGTGGGTCTGCAATTAATGAAGGCGAGTGCCTATGCTCCCATTATCGCAACAAATAGGGGATGATTGTATAATATAACATAACTTCAGAATAGGGGCACATACCATACTACAGTGTTCCTCAATGCTTGAAGTTTAAAAAAAATGCTTATACAAGTCAGCAAAAAATGTTATAAGCAGTCCTTTAGTGATGCTGGAGTGGCCCTCCATATCAACTCAGTTGCCCACCACTGCTGTAGAACCATTGTCCTTTATGGAAACAATGTTGTATAAACTTGCAGTATGTGAGCATCAGAAAAACATGCCAATACAACACTTCTAAAGCTGGGAATAGACGTTGCGATTTACCGTCTATTCCTTATCTGATTTTCGGCACTAGGAGCGGCGCCCGCTAGTGCCGAGAATCGGACTGCACTCTTGTGTGCAGCTCATTACTTCGGCTGGGGGCAGCCGTCCCCACCTGAACTAATGGGATCGGGCTAAAATTTACCATCCTGTCGGATAACTGTGCGATCCGACAGGACGGCTGATTTCAGCCCAATCCTCGTCAGTTGCAGCCTCCAATTCCTGCACGACCCAATCCTTAAGGGATGCGGGAGCGCGCACGGCATCTGATTGGGGATCGGGTCGTGCAGGAATTGGTACGTGTATGCCCAGCTTAACACAGGCCTAACTTTTTTATTTTTTCCAACATTACCTTTGGGAAGTAGATCAGGCTTTCTCTTTTGGAATCCATAGTGCATATAACCACTTACCAGGCAGAACACATTTTCCAGAACAGTCAATTACTTTTTCAAATTCTGCTTGAGAGAACTGATTTTGTATAATTTCCGCAGGTCCCACTGCTTTTATGAATCCATCACTGAAAATAAAAAGAGTGATATTGGACTAGTATGTAACAAGAAAAGATATATGAAATTTGATGTAACCTTGAATAAACTGAAAAATAAACTAGTATAAAAACAACAGTTCATGGTGATTTGTAGACCACAGTACATGTACAGTGTAGTAATGGAGTGGACCAGGCTGGATTTATATATAAATGCCCTCCTCTGGTTAAATGTGATGTTCCAGTATTAGAATTATCAAAAAAGGAAGAAGTTCAATGCATTTATTTATTACACAAATGTCATGTAATTTCTGTAGACAGATATAGTTCTATTAACAGATATAGTTCATAGTACAGACTATGAAGGAGATTTAGATGTGAGGTTTACCATGGTAATAGTAGATCATTAAATTGGGATTCAAGTTAACTTTTGTAAGCCTCACTATAGATTTTTGGCACAATTACATATCCAACCATAATAACCAGATCTCCAGTAAAATATAAGATAATAATAAAAATATAATAAGTAGTGGAACCATTTATTACAATGAGAAAATTTGATAAACATGGAAATCGGCTATACCTGCCCATCCACAATTTATGGAGAACTGGTGATACTTTATCACTTTAATCAATTTTCAGCTTCCTTTCAGATACATACATGTTTCTTCACAATATACATTCTGACTACAGCCAAATGGCTCTTAACACAGAAACAAACTTTTGGAGGAAGCTATGTCACAGGGTCCTTGTGGTTTAGTCCTACATGTATGTCTTAAAACTTCAGAAAGTTGAGAAATGTACTCACTTACTTGCCAATCACCATGCTGGCTCTCTCCAGTACTGCCAAATGCTGCATCTGATCATGGAGCAGGAATTGTTCTTCGTTCTTGCAGACAACAACCATTTGCTCTGCATTTTCCAATAACAGTCGAAATTTGCAGGACATTTTAATGACAGCACTCAGACAACAAAATGTTTCCTACTAGAACAGCAACTGAGCTGTATAACTCACACTGACCACAGTAGAGGCCGTGTATTGCACACAGGCTCCAGAGATCACAACAAGGGGCAGCTGGGGTTTGTTACCTCCCTCATGTTAATATTATTGGAGCTGAGACATGATAAAAGTGCCTGCCCAGGGCTCACAGCTTTCTGCTTTTACTGCCTATCTTGCTTTGTCAATGCAAAATTGTAGGTAACAGGGTAGGTGATGTGTAACTCTGTGTAAATATTTGCCTAATTTTTACACTTTGGAATAGTTTGCTTGCTGCGCCCTCTGCTGCGAAATATAATGTTTGTAGATACTGAATTATATGGTTGGGACACAGGAATAATGTAAATGTCAGAGATTATGATTATTATTTTAATAAAGGCCCAACTTATCCAACATGTTTTTTTAAGCAAATACATAAACCGTTGTGGACATTGAACATGTTGACATGTTCCTCCCTAAAAAAACATGAACATTGGACATGTACAAAAAATGTTCTTGTCTGGTCAATATTATGCTGCTCTGGAAGAACTGCGATTTCTATCCAATGTAAGGCAATGATTGTTTAAAATATACTGTCAGTAGAAGTGAACCGTCATTACTGGTCTTCGTCTAAAACTGTCAAAGTCTGACTTTAATACCTTTAGAATTGTTGACCAAGGACAAACATACAGACACTGATTTTACTGCAAACTGTTGGGTGCTAGCAGTATGCATTAGAGGCTGCAGTATCATTCAAACACCACATTGGATCACCTTAGAATGTGTACGGGGCGTGGTTATAAGTCTTTTTTTTTGCCCTGAATGCATTGATTAATGCATCAGCATACACATACCCTAGCGTTTTTGATGCACCTAATGCATTCTTTATGCGGGCAGCTATCTGACCCATATAATCTGCCCCCATCGCTGTTTTCGAGCGGGAAACAGCCTTATCGGACATGACCGTTAATATAGCCAATGTCTTATGCTTTGTCAAGAGACCGTGGGTCTCTAGGCAAAGCTCGACTGAGGAGGAGGAGCCGGGGAGAGACCGGGATATCTGACCGATGCGTGATGACGTCATCACGCTGCTGCAGGGTACATCGGACGCCCGTCTGTACCCTGCTTAACTCTTAATTTAACAGTCCAGAAACAGTTTGTAAAATCTCAACCCGGCCATACACGTTGAGATCTGCAGCCAATTATTCGACCAATCGGCCGTTAAATGCAGCTGCCCACATAAAGGTTTGAAATTGTTCCGGGAACGGATCTCACAGGGGTCACCAGTAGTCCACAGGGGTCCCTGTGTGATCTCCTTACTTTAGGATCCTACGAACCCCATCCAAAGAATCCTGCGGTAATCGCTGTTTTGGTGGCGAGACCCATGATTCCCGTTCATTTTACCATGTTGTGATCGATCGCCGACAAAACAAACCAGGATCTAAATGTGTATGGCTAGCTTAAAATTTTTTTTGTTTTTTGTTGGACAAGATCTTCAGCCTTCCATACCATGTGTTCCATACCATATCTGTGAGCACTGAACACCTCCAATGTGTTGCATTTCTTTAATATGGCAGGACTGGAGGATAATAGTTTTCTATCAGCTAATGTGCGTCTTTTGCACACAAAATGATTGATGGTTCTGTGTTCATGTCACAATATATTCACTGTATCATCACTATCTTTTTGGAGCATTTTGTAAGAGAAAAAAAAGCTGCAGAATAATGTACACTTTAATCTCCATAATCCTGATATCCCTAGGCCACAATTACATCACAGACGCCAATTTTATTTACTAGCATTAGAATACATAGAAGTGGCATTGCTCAAATACATTGTTTTCTTGTTGCCATGGTGATAGGATAGTAGTTGGGGTTCTGATAAAGAAGCAGTCATCACACGCCTATCTTACCAAAACATTACTAGGCCGTGCCATACACATTTTCAGGGCTAATAACAGGTAGGAAAAGAAAAGCACATTCATAAACTTAAGAAATAAGATAAAGCACACATATACATATAGGCCAGATCGATGGCTGGTTCAAACGCCGTGCGCCATCTATCTGGCCCATATCTAATGTGGCTATCCCTGTTTTAGAAAGGGACCACTCAATTCCACTCAAAAACAGGGATATCATACATGACTGTAAACCACAGTCGATGTCCATTGCTTTGCATGGTGACCACGGGTCTTCATGCAAAGCATCATGGAGCTGGAAACACAGCAGTGCTGTGTCTCCAGCTCCTTCGATATTGGGCATCAGCGTGATGACGTCATCACACTGCTGCAGGGAGCCTCGAACGGGTCTAACATTGAGCGGTGTGTTCCCTGTTTTATTGTCTTAGGTATTTTTATTCCTAAAACAATTAAAATAATGCATATTTGTGACGGCAAACACTGCTATTTAAATGGAGAAGAGGGTTGTGGAAGTTTTCTATGTAAAATGGTGGCATTGAACCTCAAGGGCCATATAGAATATAACAGATAGGGGGAGCTTCATTACTGCAGCAGATGAAAATATTAGATTGAGGTAGATTGACTCTCTTATATATTATTATGATACATCAGTGCCATTCTTCTCCACAGATCTAACCATAACATTCTGGTTTTCTTGTAGACTTAAATATGTCTAAGCCTAGACCTCACTTGCCCTGTATTTCTACAAATCACAAAGGTATGTTAAATATACACAGCTTGCAATTTCCTTTAGTTAAAATTGGCAATAGTTGTTTTTTTGTAGGAAAAAGCTTAGCCTTTGTTGTGAACTTTGCAGGGTGAGGGTAAGGCTCCACTAAGGTGATTTGGAAGAGGATGCGGCGTGTTGTGTTATCCATGCCTGAACTGCTCCCATTACCTCCAATGTGCCTAACTCCACTGCCACGGTTTACCATGTCTTTTTTTTCGCGGCCGCGCTGCACTGCTCTGAATCCGCGGCTCTAATGCACGCCTGTGATTTCGGGTGCGGTTTTGGCCCATTGACTTCCAAATAAACTGTCAATGGACTAAAAAAACAAAACCACGGGTAAACAGCGGCTGATCCTGTGTTTTTCTTCTGATCCGTAGTGGAGCCTTGCCCTAAGGGTATGTACCCACAGCTGCGAGAGCTGCGGGAAATCGCTAGCACCCAGTGATCTCTGGCAATTAGAATCACGGCTGAGTGATTTCAGCCAGGAAGTGGGGGGTGTGGAAGGACATCTAAAGCTAGCCATACACTTGTCGATTCCTGAGCGATCGATTGGCGATCCGATCGATTCCGGTGAAGTCACAGGCGTCGATCGATCGACCATACAAGTCTGTGCCTACCACCTTAGGCCACCGATTCCTGGACGATTCTGTTACCAGTCGATCGATTCACAAATGTCAACGTCCCTTGATGTGTGCCCGATTGATCAGAAAACACCAACAGGTTGGTTCCCTGGCCGATCCAATTTGGGGGCCATGTCTATCGGTTGGGGTCGAACAGTCAAGGTGGGCTGAATTCGATTACTCGTCGATTGATCGGCGTGCACGCGCCTGGTGATCGATCGGCCAGGAATCGAGTGTGAAATCGACCTGTGTATGGCCACCTTTACCCCTCCCCGCCTGATTGCGCCCATAGACAGTGAATGGGTGTGGTTGAAGTGACGATCAGGTGATTGCTGCACGCGATTAAAATCGAGTCGGCCCAGCGACTGATCCCCTATGTTAGAACATAGCCTTAAACTTTCCTGGAAAGCTGTGTGCCTTGTGCTGAGGTACTATATCGCAATGCAGTTAGTGTGAATAAACATTATAGGTTTAGTACAAGACTGGGTGCCAAAGCAAGCTAATGCTTCCAACAAATATTTCAAAACAACTTGATAACATTTTTGAATTCTTGAAGTTTACTGTACTGAAATTACCATACATCTTCTACTTTTTTTTATTTTTTTTATTGTTCTACCATTTATTCTGGAATTTTCCCCAGTCTGACTTGACTTGTAGTGGCAAATCATCAGTGAGGATAATGTTGGAAACATTGGCTGTTTCGATACCCAGTCTGGTACTAAACCTAGACTGTTAAAAGTTTGGACCATGGTTACAACTGCAAGGCACTGTTCTATTGCTGTAAGCTTCTATGTATGGTCAAACTTTTTTCTTATTCCATTGTACTTCTGGCTGCTATTTGTCATATTATATTGCACATGGTATCTCATATGTTGGGATCAAGTTGTTCTTGCATGTAATGTTGAATCTTTAAACAAAATATATTGAAAAGATTTGAGGAAAAGAAAAGTTTGGAGCACGGATACACTATGGATAATAGAGCAAAGAGATCTTTCTGATCAAGAGCCATATGACATTTTCACCTTTATTATAATACTGTGGTTTTATTTCTAAGGCAATTGGCAATATGTAGCCATTCCCCTGGTTTTGAATTGACTTTATTTGTGTTAATACAAGATTCAATCTTTTGTTTAGGTTCTGACACTGTAAGAGAATATATAGCTCACAGAAAAGAATTGTTTCGGGAACAGGTACTCATAAATGTTGTTAAATATAAGGCCTGAACACAGTCGATCTGCCACCATATCGATAGAGGAACGAAACATCTATGCCCAGCTTTATAAGTTTTCCAAAACCTCAAGTCAACTTTTTTCACATTGTCATTATGTGGAAAAAGTGATGCGCTGTGAATACTTTCTGGATGCACTGTATCTTTTTTCCCCTTGCATTCACCTACTACCACCCTTCCACTTCACAGATCCTAAAATCCCAGTGCAACATTGCTGCTTTCCTGTCTGCCCCTGCGTATGAGAAGCCTAATAGACTTCTATATATTTTTAAACAATAGAGAAAGACAGACAGTAGAAGTCGACGTTATTGCTAAAGTAGATGTACGCCCTAGAATTTTCTTAATCTCAAAAGCATGTCATAAGCCTAAAATGCTTTCTTTCATCTTTATCATCCTTTGTTGCTGCGCAATACTGTCTATTGAAAGCTTACCACTACTTACTGTCTATATGCACAGGGGTGCACATAAAAGGTACTCTGGTACTCAAAATGGGCCAAAAATGAGCTATGTGTACCTGCATTATTGTTACAAAGCTCATATGTGTACTAACAACTTGGAGGCGCTCCGTGTCTGGGCGGCCGCAGCTTAATGGTAAATGAGTACAATTTATGTCATTTGAATAACTGCAGGGAAACATGAATAACTATGAAAAGTTGCAGTAAGGGTGTGAAATTGGGAATGTAAATTAATAATCCCAAAAAATATTTGACTTCTAAGGGTGTTGGAGATCTGGGGGATGAAAGTCAGAGTAGACATATGTAAGGGTAAAATCTGACAAAAGAAAAGCACTGTGTGACAGCTGGAATATGACTATGAAAAGATGACATTTGGACTGCTGGTAGTCTCAGGGGTTAGTTACTAAGCCAGAAAAATTTGTGGTTGCACTACTGAGGTATGAGATCTGGGGGTTCAAACGTGTTGTACCGTGAGAGTTACATTTGACCCAAAGCCAACTGGTGACTTGTGGATGGAGGCAGCTAATCAGAGGCTCAATCAGGAACAGGGAGGTCCATCTGCAGCAGAATCTACCATACAGGAAGCTGATGCAGAGGACAGTGAGGGAGACAGTGAGGAAGACCACCCTACATATGGGGTGAGTACCAAACACCATCTCCTGGTACTCATCTGAGGAGCTCACTACAAAAGTTATGTGCACCCCTGTATATGCATGCATTCTTGGATTTTTAAGCACCAAACTGCATTGCAACATTGGTCCTAACATTCCCGAAAACTGATTCATTCAATTGTTTTAAATAACTTAATGTTGAAAATAATATGTAATATTTTTTTGCCAGCTCACTATAAACACAAAACAAGATAAAATACGCGAACTGAGGACTACTGTGTCTGATGCAGAGAAACAAATCTCAGAAGAAGAAAAGACACTTGAACAAGACGCTTTGACATTTGAGGAATATTTGAAGAGATTAGAAAGAATTGCAGTGGAAGCAATGAAAACGTAACATAGATGTAATTATTTTACTATAGAGATAGCACTTCTTTATGGCGTCTTATTCTTATTTCTGTATATTCTTATAGTGCCAATCAAGCAACAAAGGCCAGACTGGAAAAGGAAGCTGAAGTCCGGAAAGTACTTGCTGATATTATGGCTATTAAAAGGTAAACTGCATTCTTTGCTATAGATAGATAGTGATTGGAAGGTTTAGAGAGGTCCTCCTGCGTCGGCAGGGGGTGTCGACGCAGCCCTCAACACCGCGGAAACCTAGCCTAAAAGTGAGAGACACATTTGTTGTTTGTTTTGTGGCATTGTTTTGCCTTGCTTATGTGAAGTGAGTTTTTTATTTATTTTAACTTTTTATGGGTAATACTCCTGAGGCAACTTGGGGGTTTTAATGTCAGTACAAGTGGTCAGCTCCATATTGCTATCATTGCACTGTTGACAATCGCCAGATTGTCTGTATTTTTTTTTTATCTTCTATATGTGCACTGTACCAAGATATGGTTTAAAGTTCTAATATTTTGTTTGATGTAAATGTTTATTTAAAAAAAACAATAAACAAAAAAAATACCATCATGTTGTCTGCATTTACAAACAATTTAGGAAGGACTAGTTATTCTGAAGAGCTCAGCCCACCATTGCAATAGGTCAGTTTGTAAAATCTGTATAGGCCCCCCATACACCTTACAATCTTCCCATACAATTTTTGTACAATCATCTTTTATTCTACCAAAACCATGTAATATAAGAAGCTTTCTAAACCTTCCAATCACAATGTATTCTATCAGGGAGGACCCGGAACTACATAGATCTAGATCTAATGGACATTGTATGGAGTGATCTAAATGTGTATGGGGGGCTTAAGTTAAACAACAGCAAAATGTAAGCATTATGGAACAACAGAAATGTACCCATTGAGTGACAGTGTAATTTATGCTGTAAGTTCATATTACATAAGTTGGCAGCATTATGTTGTCTCAATAACTGTAGAGTTCCAGACATCCTCTGGCATCGACCCCCTATTCAAAGAATGGGGTTTCATAGTTGACAAGCCACATACAATACTTACCAAGTGCAATAAAATGCATTTGATGTATTAGTAGGTGTACCATATATTTGTCCATATTATATATAATGCTGGCCATACACATGCCGATAAACGGCCGGATTTTAATCTGACCGACGGGCGTGCGCGCTCTCGCCGTCGGTCAGGTTAAAATCCGGCCGTTTATCGGCATGTCCCCACATGGGGCGACAGATCCCTGTCGCCCCACTTCTCGGCTAGCCAGAGATCCGACATGTCGGAAAATCTGAGCCGATGGGAGCCGATGCCATAAGCTACAATGAAGCGGCTGCTTCATTGTAGCTTATGGCCGGCACACAAAGGGTGCCCAGCCGACTGAAGGGGCCCCAGAATGCAATGGGATTGTAAACGTGATGACGTCATCACGTTTACAATCCCGGAAGAAATCGGGGCAGATGTCGGCGATGGTCGCCGCGTGTATGCCTGGCATAAGGGCTCTTTTCACACTATACATATGAAAGTTGCGACAGTGGGACTGCTGCAACGTTTTTTTTTGTTTTTTTTCGTAACGCTAAAGAGTTTACCATACAATTGTAGTGTTTACACAGTACATATGCTGACGGGTGAAGGGTGCAACACGGATTGGAGCAATACGAAACGAAGCGGACCATAAAACATTTGATTTTTTTGAGATTCCTATTTTAAGTCCCCCATACACCTTTAGATCACTCCATACAATTTCCTTTAGATCTGCCAACAACTATGTAGTGCCGGGTGCTTCCTGATAGAATACATAGTAATTGGAAGGTTTACTGTAGTAAGGTCCTCATTACCTGATTTTGGTAGAACAAAAGTGGATTGTACAATTGTATGGTAAGATTGTAAGGTGAATGGGGGCCTTTAGTCATGTTAATCATTTTTTACCAACATAAAATATAGCTAGTTTTTCTGCATACTCCCTCCGGTTACCCAAACCACTATGGATCAGAAATGAACTACACAAAACCTGAAAATGAATGACATGCAGCAAAACCACACCATTGCTCCACAGTAGTCAAAGTAATTGTTTCTGTAGTAGCGATGATATAAAAAAATATGTGAGATTTTTTTTCACAATCCAGAGATATTCAAGCGAAGTTACATACTGCTTTTGAATGTCACCTATATTTGTTCTCAGTGATATAGTAAAGGAAAAGGAGACCCTGAAGGAATACAAGAAGTATGCCAAATTCCTCTACATGCTATCTCCATCAGATTGGAGGGATGCTCAGAAACAGAAGAGAATGGAGAGAAAGGCTGCTAAGAAAAAAGAAATAAAAATTCCAAAAAGTAGGCTTGGTATGTGGAAACATCAAGAATTAATTTCAGTAGATGTAACTGTTTATTTTGGCTGAATGCTAACAGTACATGTTCTTAATCCCACACCACAGTTCTGACCCTTCGGAGTGTCAGATGTCTGGTCTCCATTTGCATGTTGTGGCTCCATCGCCCACCAGAGGGCGCTATATTACTGTTTGCAGTATTTCTAGCAAGTAATTAAAGACCATAATGGCTATTGTGTATGAAATGCTACACTTCAAAATTAATACATGTAAACAAAATAAATAAATGTATCTACTCAAAGGGCAATTTGACTATAAGCCAAGGGCACATGCCACCCAAAAATAGGTAAATATTACATGCATATAAGCAAAGGGCTAAATGTACAGATGAACTGAATTTACTGGTGTGCTAGGGTATCCTCTAAAGCTGCAACCTTCTCCTCAGCGTGTTGTTAATTCTTCTGCTTTTTACAGATTTCTTTGTAAATTACTGATACTGCTACCTAGTGTTGTGACAAATAAATTCTGTGTTGTCTCCTCAATAAGGCTGAGACAGTCGTTCACATTGTGGTAGCCTATCATTCACAATGACAACAACAAACAGAACCAGGAAGACAGACACAAAGAAAAAAAGTAGGAGAACTAAATTACTTGAGACTATACATTACAGACAAACATCGCAGCATATATTTAAATATAATTAATACGGAAATATAGTATTAAAACTATAAACGATTGTACTAAGTGCCTAATGTGTCAACCCTCAACCCCGATATTTTTCCTGCAGAAGAACAGTGTTGTATAGACTTCGTCCACCATCTTAACTTTAACAAAGAGAGGATAATAGCTAGGGTTATCCACAGCTATTTTTACATTTCTTCTAAATGTGGAAGGTATTGCTGATCTAAGGGGATTTAGGGCAAATTAGACTGTTTAATGGTAATATTGAAAAAATAACAGAAGATTACTTCCAAATAAATCTGTAAAAATGCTATACCAAGTTCCAAATTGTGTAACAAAGATGTGACACCAAACCACACATTTTACTTCTATAAAGTTGTTTTTTTTTTACAAAAGATTTTGTTCATTCTTAACTTCATGTAACTTAAGTTAAAAAATTTTCTAAGCAGAGCAAGACAACAAGCTAGAAATGCCATGCAGACCAGAAAACAGTAGAGAGCCGAAACCAATTTTCCCTCCTAGATCATTTTCATCGGTTTATGAAAGCAGGACATCATCGATCAGGTACTATATGACACACACAAATATATATATACAGTGACTGAAACTGGTATTGCAGCTCAAACACATTCATTACCTGTACAAACATCTTCACTGTGTAAGTTAAAATTTTGGATTGCCAAAATTCTTTCACTTTTTATTGTTAAATGTATACAATTTATGAAAGGTTGCAGTTAAGCCTGTCATAGACACCTCGATCTATGGCAGACCTTTAGCAGACTGATTAGAGCGTGGTGACGTCACCACGCTGTAATCAGTCTGCTACATGTCGGACAGGAATCCTGTGTCTTCCACTGACACACAGGACTCCCGTCCGACTAGCCAATTAACAGGGAGGGGGAGGAGACTCCCCCTCTCTGTTTACAAGCTGCAGCTGTTCTCCCTCGCAGTTGTAGAGAAAAAGAACCGGCATGTCGGATCCGCGTGCGACCCGACTTGCCGGTTTTTTTTCTACATAATTCAAGGTGGGCTCCCAACCTTGATGTGATCGGCGGGAGCGCGCACGCAGGTTGGTCTGCTACAACTATGGCCGGGAGTGTGCCCGTCTATGGGGGGCTTTAGGGGTGTGAAATTGGGAATGTCAATAACTAAAAAAAAGATTGGACTTTTAAGGTTGTTGGAGATCTGGGGGTTGAAAGTAAGAGTAGGATATGTAAGGCCATGTGTCCACTGCTGCTTCCCTGAGCTGGCCGAAAAAACACATGCGGTGGAACATTTGCCGGAGGATTTCCCGCAACTTGGGACAGTTTGCCTGTGACTTAGGGTGCACTCTCGCTGCATCAAAGACACAATAAAGACACAGCATTTAACAGCTTCATATCAACACAGCGTGTGCACCCCTTAGAAAACGCAGAATGGATACTGTTCCATTCATTAGAATAGGAAGTGTCCTCTCTGCTTCTTTTTTCCCCAATGTGAACCCCAAAGGACAAGAGAAAAGTACTATTGAAATGTTGACAGTTGAAATAGGACTATGAAAGGTTGACATTTTGACTGCAGGTAGTCTCAGATGTCTCAAATGTCAGGGTTGCACTACTGAGGTATGAGAACTGGGGGTTCAAACAATGCTGTACTGCAAGAGTTGCATGTGACTCAAAGCCAGCTGTTGGCTTATGGATGGAGACAGCTAATCGGAGGATCAATCAGGAACAGAGAGGTCCATTTGCAGTAGAATTCCCCATGCAGGAAGCTGATGCAGAGGAAAGTGAAAAATACGGCACTTAGTAACCTCCTTGGCTTTATGCTCGAAGCTAGTATGGACACAGTTTGATCGTGAATCAAACTGTGCCCATGCCGGGATTGGGCACAACCGTCAGCTCTCCTTGTGCCAGCAGCGTTTCTACAGAGCTGCAGGCACACAAAGCCTTTTCAGCCCTGTGTCTTCAGCGTTATCGGTGACGCTGAAGGGGGCGGGGCCATAGACCTCCATGTTAATGGAGGGCGCGTTGCTTTTCTCCTCATACACCGCTGGCATCTAACACCAGCGTGGTGTAGAAGGCTCGGGGAGTGAGCCGGCAATACCGGCGGAGTACAGTGTACTCCGCCGCGATTGCCTGGGCAGCGGCTTTTCGTGCCATAAAAAATGGCCGGGGGGTTAAGACCACGCTACGTTTGAGATGAGTACCAAACACCATCTCCTGGTACTCATCTGAGTAACTCACTTAAAAGTTATGTGCACCTGTGTGTATATTTGTATATATTTACTGTAAGGTTTATACTGGTCCCTTAAAAATCACTTCTATGACCAAATGTCATGTATGAAAAAAGGATACTAAATACCAAATTTCCAAAAGTCTCCTACCATGCAAAATTATTCAACAGAGAGGGTGGATAAAGTTTATGATATAGGTTTTTCTTTTAAGTGCATTCATATTTATATATCATTATGTGTTTGATCTAATTTCAGAGCAGTTTCTGTTGATGACACAGAAAGTTCTGAAAGTGAACAGGTATGTATATTTTGACTTTGATTAATATTTATTATTTATGAAATAATACCATCTAGTTAAAGGTGGATGGAGGGAAATCTCAAGGGTTTCCTTCACCCAGGGTAAATTCTCCTAGCACCAGGGCCAGGATGTAGTAGTATCCCCCTATACTAGAGGGTTCAATTGGCAAATTACAAATTACTGTGCCTGAATACAGTGAATAAATCTTGACAAACAAAAATACCAGTGGTCATGGGTGGACCGCGATAATTATTCCAGTAGACATGGATTTATAAAGGAGTCTTGTCTTGCTCCATTTATTGATAGATCATCAGTTTTGAACACGAGGTAGCGGACAAAGTTGTCATCATGTTTCCAGATGGAGTGCTTGGAGAATAATACTTTTAAAGAACGTATGCGGATAAATGAAGTAGCCAAGAAACCTCATTTGATTTACGCTTATATCCAAATACGGTAAATAGGAGACTGTCGAGACACCATTAAAGAAAATGGAAACCTTCACAAATAGATTAAATTTCATTTGTATAAAATTTGTGAATAATAAAAAAATCCTTTTTTTAAAATAAACATTAAATGTTGGATGTATTAATGGCATTCATTTGCCAACATAGCAAATGCAATGGCCAGAGGATATTTATTCATGTTTTCATGTAGTTTCTTTGCAAATAACCTCTTATGCCTTGTATGTTCTATGAAGGAACTGGAGCTATATTTCACCGACCCTCAACAATTAAATGGAATTATTAAAGAACTAGAAGATGAAAATATCCATTTGTTACAACAGCTTCAGGAAGAAGAAGATAATTTGGAGGAAATCAAACAGAAAGGAAACATCACGAAGGAAAAGATGTGAGCATGATACATTTGACATTTATTATAATTTATTGATGCGATTGGTGATGTAAAATGTAAAAAAAATTCTTAAGGTAACCCTACAGGGGCCGATTCTCCCTTGATAGATGAGGTTCCGACTGCAGCATGATAACGTCATCACGCTGTAGCCGGCCCCTCAGAGGATCGGCGGCACCCTTTGTGTGCCGGGCATTGCATCCAAAGTAATGGAATCAGCTGGGAATTTATTATGCGGGAGGATCTTGGTCGATCTGACCAGGTGGGCGCACCCAATTGGCGGGAACATCAGCTGAAAAATTGGGTGGCAATTGGCCTGTGTATGCCTACCTTTAGTCTGTCTGGGAATTTTTCATTGTAGAATGTGGCACCAAAAATCAGTTTCTGTTGAGGAAGATGTATCTGTTTCAGGGTTAAATGAAAACTGAACTCCAGGATAATGATGAGTGCAATGTATGGCGAATGTTACATTTATTAGAATATATGCCATATATGCATATGGCTCATTTGAACTTTTTTATTTTCAAAAAATTCACTTCAATGGCTGCCCTTAAGTTGTTTTGCCTGTAATCTCAAATGTAGCATTCTGTGTTTTAAGAAGCACAACACAATCTAAAGCAGGTCAAATGGAGCTTCTGAATTGCCATGTGTACAAGGCTTTGGGAGCATATAAAGAAATAGTGTATTTTTCAGACTATAAGACTTTTTTTCACCACACCACAATTTTGAGGGGGGAGTGCCTGTGTCTTATGGTCCGTTATGGCTCCCCACCAGCTCACCTGGCAGATAGCAGATCTGCACAGAGCCGAACTCCCATCTGAACTGTATTGGCTATATTTGCAGAGCCCCGCAAATATACCCAATGCAGAGTCTGTGTGGGGAAAGCTGCACTTACTGGCAGTTTCCTCACACACACAGAGTACAGGGGAGACCAGAAGGCAGATTCCCCCCCCCCCCCTCCCTTCCCACGTATGAGGAAAAAGAGATGCAGATGTGTGCTCTCTAGTGACACCATTTACACCATTTTTGTGGATAACTGGGTACTGCAGGGGATTTTTTCCCTAATTTGTTTAAAAAATTTTATTTTTTTATTTCCTGCTCTAATAACTGGGTGTGTCTTATAGTCCAAAAAATACGGTAAGTGGCAGTGACAAAGTATAAGCAGGCAGGGAAAAAAAAAAAGACGACCCTCCATCTTTCTTCTCTAATTGTAGCTCTTTGTTGTGAGGTAAAAAGTTGTGAGGTAAGACATTACATATTGTACAAAAAAAAGGGTCTTTGAAATACTTTGCGTTTGGACATTCCCGCTGGCTATGTTTTATGTTGAAATCTACCACAGATTTCCCACTCGGTATATGGATAAAAGAATGTCCTGTATAATTATGTATTACAGGGCCCAGAAATTAAAAAGTGCAACGGAAAACAAGGAATCATTGGTTGACACATTGGCCAGAGAGAAGGAAGAAACTGAAAAACTTGAGCAGAAGTTAAAGATCTTTTCATTTGATGATTGTAACACGGAAGCTCAGGTAGGATTTCCCTATCAGAACTCTTGTCCATTGGACAATGATATTTAAACTCCCGCCACTGAAAGGAACCTCACAATAGAGTATTTTAGAGCAGAGTCAGTAAAGCTTAATGCCAGGTTAGAGTATTCTCACCCCTTGCTGTGGGTTTCCTACCCTAGTAAAAGCATAAATAATTTGTCTGTACCTGTGAAGAGAATTACCTGAACCTACTCTACCTTGGTGAGTCAGAAAGCTTCCTCTAGCCTTCTAAGTGGAAGACTAAAGCTGGGAACAGATGGTTCAATATTGAAGCCGTCATAATTCATTTCTTTTTACCATAATCAATCATTCAAGTATCTGACGGGATTTCTAGGCATCTCAATAGATTTGTATCCAATGGTACTATAGAGGATGCGTGCAGGCCTTTGGAAAAGAATTGATAAATCAGTCATGAATCAATCAACTGCGTAGTGGTACAGCCAATGCAGCTGGTATTTCATTCGCACAAGATTGATCAAGCAAACATTGATGTGTGTGTGTGTGTATAGCCACCCATATAGTGTGTATAGCCCCACATTTAGATCCTTGTTTGTTTTGCCGGTGATCGATCAGTGTGGTGATGTCACCACAGCACTTACGGTTACCGGCAAAATCAACTGGAATTGCGAGACTGGCCCCTAAGGCTATGTCTCCATTACGTTGTGTGCTCCGTCGGGACCCCTACGTTAAGCGTAGTGCTTGGTGGGGTCCCAACGGAGCACATACACATTACACTAATCCTCTGCTCACACATCCACTGGTGCACTGCACTACGTTAAATCCTGCAATCAGTGGATCGGCTCAACGCCATGTGAACAGATGCCTGTAAGACCAGTTCTCTGAACAATTTCGACCCTTTTGGGTCAATTGCTCAAGGTGGACAGCTGCAATCTGCGGCCGATTGTTCGAATAATGGGCCACGAATCGCAACGTGTATACCCTAATAATCTGCTGTCCTTTCTCTACCAGAGCTTATGGCTGCAAGGTTTAATACTGTAACCTGCATTTTAGGTTTATAGAATTTGTAAATAACATATAGCTGTAAGACACAAGAAACCATGTGAACCCATGTCCATATATGAACTGTGAACATATGAACTGATCTTCAGAAAGAACATATTTTCTAAAGAACTGAAAATGTATGCATTTTCATATTGCCATTCACCAAATCCTGTTTGGCTGGTTGTTTACACACAAATGTCACTGTTGGTGAATCTGCCAAGGTTACGGGTCATAGCTTCATCAGGTACATCCTTCATCACCTATTACAAGGACCAAGGAGCAGACCCAAGAAACAGTTGCCACCATTAACTATTGGCATTCGAAGCTGACTATAATCACTCTGCTACCTCTTGACAGTATATTATATACAATAATGTTTTCCATGCATCCCAACCCAGCCAATTTGTTAACGTAATTATTCCAATCTTAATGTTTTATGTTTTTGTCTAGGATAAAATGTTATCTAAAATGACTAAACTGATTGCAGAAGCTTATACCTCCTGTGTTGGTGACTTACAAGTACCAACTGATCCTCTGCAGATGTTAGTAGGCATCGAGAACAGTATTATAGAGGTGGAAGAAAAACTAGAGGTGATTCCAAAGGAACATTTAGAAGCCATAAGAAAGAAGAAGCTTAAGGAAATGAAAAGAAGGTATGTAGACATATGTGCAAATAATAAATTCAAACTATGGCAAAATATATCAGTTACGCATTCTAAATGTATAGTCCTGATCAAAAGTTTAAGACCACTTGAAAAATGGCAACGAATCATATTTTGCATTGTTGGAACTTAACAAGGTTCCAAGTAGAGCTTCAACATGCAACAAGAAGAAATGGGAGTGAGACAAACCATTTTTTGAGCATTAATTTAACCTTCTGGGCATTGCGCATGTGGCACGGGTTTTTTATAACCATGCCACTGGCAATCGCGGCGGAGCATGACATGCTCCTTCATGATTGCCTGCCCAGCTGGAGGATGTAAACATAAGTCCCGCGTCACTAAAGACGCCGGACTTGTGCTGTAAAAAGGCGATGCCCCTTCAGTTACACGGAGGTCTATGGCGCCGCCTACCCCCTCCCCCTGGGGGCAGACCCGGAAGCATCGGCATACATGCAGTAGCAATCCGGCTGTATCTAGAGTGTCGCTCTAGTTAACTGGGGCTGAGTTTCATGATCCCGAGTTAACTCAGGCTGAACCCTCAGAAGGTTAATAAAAACGAATTTTTTTTACAGCTTATCAAAAGTTTAGGATCACATGCCTTTAAAAGGCCAAATCTGTGAAAAGATGTGGATCTATTGTCATTTTCTGTCAGGGAGTCACTAGTGATGAGTGGCATAGGCAATATTCGATGTGAATCTAGATAATCGTCTTGTAATTACCTTTAAAATGAATGGTCACATGTGCTATCTATTTTCGCATTGCGAATATATATTCGCAATCCATGCCCATAAGCATCCCAATGCAAATATTTGAGATTGCGTATATCCGGCGCCATATTCGCGAAATTTGTGGATTCTCGAATAGCCGATATTCGCCGAATATATTCGAAATTCGAGCTCACCACTAGTAGTCACATGTGATTGCAAAGGCAAAAAAACTCTCCCTTGAATGTGGCTGGGTTGTTGAACTGCATATGCAGGGTCTCTCACAGCGCGCCATCGCTGCTGAGGTGGGATGCAGTAAAGCTGGCCGTACAATCGATGGTGATGTCACCACGCTGTGATTGATCGCGGGTCAATCGGACGGCAATCAGTATGCATGGGCACATCAATTACCGTATGATGGGGACCCCGTTTCCCCATGTCTCCTTTCCCCAGCCGGAGAAGCAGCCAGCCTGCAACCAGGCCCCCCCTTTTCCTGGCGGATATGTGCTGGCCACGCCCCCTTCACACACAGAGTGTGCCCGGCTCAGCTCTCAGCCTGTCTATTACATTGGATGGTGACTCGCGGTCCCAATTCAATGTAATGGATTTTGACCAAGGTTTTCCAACATGTTGGAAACCTGTTTGGTAGAGTTCCTTTGGTAGAGTTCCTGCTCGAAGTAACCATGGATGGCTCAAATGAATAAACAGATAAGAGGAACATTGGGTGTTGTGAGCCCGCATGGCGCCTGGTGTTGCTTTAATCTATTTCTTCATCGAGCCGTGTGTGGCTAGCTTAAGACAGTAATTTGGAATTTCTTAAATGATCCCGGAGGGCTATGGAACAAAAAAGTCAAGGAAATTAATGTCACCAGCACTGAGCCGGAGGATCCAATTTTTTATTTTTCAAGTGGTCTTAAACTTTTCATCAGGACTGTATACAAATTGTAAAAGAATTGTTTTCAAAAGGAAGAAGGTAAAACCCCCTATCAGGTTATTTTTCTACATTCTGAGTCTTCCTGGGAATATTTTCCTTCATCTGCTGTACTGGAGGAAGTGAGAGGAATTCCCATACCAGATTTTTTTTTATCACTGGAACGTGTCCACTTTGAAAAGTTTTCCCTCATTTCTTCCCCTGGTGGTAACTCTGGTTTCGAAAAATTGTGAATTAGAAGTTAAACAATGAAAATGACTTTCTGCAGAATCCGTGAAGAAAATCTAAAGCAACACGAACTAGACTGGGAAGCACGTCTGCACCGTGCTATGGAAAGAGCCACTGCTGAGCCCCCAAAAATGGTAAGATTTATTTACTTACAAATACTATTTTGTAATATAGTATATTAAACAAAAAATGTTTTTCTTAGAACCGAAGGAAATTAATGAAGCGATCGATGCCTTCACCCACAAATATCATCTCAACAGATGCGGATAAGCAAGCTATAATAGCAAATGAGGAGCTGAAATATTTCGTTTTTTAATATCTGTTATCCCAAAAATCTGTTATCCCAAAAACTTTGTTTTATTCAGATTTATTGCTCTATATTTATATATATATATATTTGTGTGTGTGTGTGTACCCTGACAGTTAGTACACAGATAACTACTCGATCTGGTATCATATTCTTGCACAAAATACAGCCGAATGGACCCAAAGGCCAATCATTATTGCTTGATAAAGGTTATTTTTTTAGCCATACACCCTACTATCCCCGCCCAATTCTCTAGTGGCCGACTGCAGTGTAATGACATCATCAAGCTGCAGCCACTAGCTCAGAGGAGCGAAGGGCACCCTTTGTCTGTCGGACATAATACAATTGGCCAAGATTTGTTCAAATTGGCTGCAGATCGTAGCGGGTATGGCTATCTTAAGGAGTAAAGCAACATTCACACCAATTTAACAAATTATTAAGGACATATATTCTAATAACTGTTCTTAACCACTTCAGCTCTCACACACTGGTATATCTCTTATGGCACACAGAACATTTTACATTTGTTGTTTAAGTGTTGATAAATGTTTCATTACAATAAAGGATTAAGGAGCTATAGCTTCTGTGTTAAATGAACTGTTTTATTATACACAGTATGCAAACCTAGAATACTGATAAGGTATTACTTTTGGTGACCACTCAATTGTCGCATGAATGTCAGCAGTCTTATTCTTTAATTTAAAATGATCCAAACTCCAGTGTAGCTTATGGACTTCCTCTAGTGCAGTGGTTCCCAAACTTTCCTTGCAGGGCCCCCCTTTTCTATTTAGGAACATTATTGAGCCTCCCCTCCATAATAAAACACAGGTTAAGAATGACGGCCCGCACCCCCCTGAAATACCTTCACGCCCCCCAGTTTGGGAACCACTGCTCTAGTCTATATACTTTCTAACCATGGCTTGTTCTGCACACACTCGTTTGTGGAGGTGACCGCTTTAGAAGGAGCAGGATCCTTACTTCAAAGCTGCAACCTAATGACTTGCATTGGGTGCAGCATTTAGAGATCCACAAAATGAATGAAGCAGTGGCAGGTAGACCTTTCACCTTCAGGTACAGAATTCTCCCCAACAAGAAAATTGTAAGCAGCAGAGAACATCTTGCAAGAATAAAGTTAGCCATACGCGTGTTAACATTTTAGATTTGACTTGTACACTTTTAATATTGACCATAAATCAAATATGAATAATATCCCAAACTTTCCTTGCAGGGCCCCCCTTTTTAGTACATTGTACTATCATCTAAAAAAACCCTTAGATACTCATAGAATCCACAGAAAGTTTCCAACATGACTGCTCCCAACTCTCATTTCTTATGATCGATTCAGTTAAAAAGGAATTGACTTTCTAACAACCGTTTTGAACCCATCAAGCAAAAAAATCGACCTGTGTATGGACAGATTTTTTTTGCATATGGTAACAGTGGCGAGCACATGCATAAAGTATGTTAGGGCTTGTTTCCACCGGTGCGATCCGCCGCGGCTGCAGTCGCTGTCGCCGGCACCCCAAGCTGTTTTCATGCGGATGCACGCGTACGTCCGTGCGTTCGGATGAAGACTCTGGGCAGCCCCCATGTGAAAGGATGCGGTTGGTTGCGGTTTCCGCACAAAAACGCTGTAGCTAGCGTTCGGAACCGCATCCACACTCAGCCACACTAATGGAGCCTGGCTGATGCTTTCCCTATGGATGTGGTCGGAGGGGCGGCAGCCGCGCGGACACAACCGCGGCAAACCGCATCAATGGAAACAAGCCTTAATGTGGCTAATTGCAATAGTAGTCCCCACTGAACCCTTTGTGAGACATGGCAGCTTTGTCAACAAGAGATGGATTATAAATGGACCATACTACTGATCACCAGGTATTACTTGATTTAGATATGTTGTCCTCCTGAATACGGACCTTAAAGAATACATTTTTCTGCTTGATTTAAAAGAGACCCATACATGATCAACTTAAGTTTCTTTGATCCCCTGCATGCAGCAGGGGGTACTCCTAAGAAAATCTTACTGGCTGCAAAAACCAAAACTAGTGAAGCAGAAAATCTAGAGTTAGACTTACTGGTAACTCTCTTTCCATAAGTCTTTTCCAGGACAGCAGACACCTGAGAGATCGAGCGCCACCTCTGGTGGGAGGAAACAAAAAACACCCACCAAATCTTTAAAAGGTTCCCTCGCTCTCCCCTTGGCAGTCTGAAATAGAGCACAACCAGGAGTGGAACCATAACAACAATTCACATCATCAGATATCAGTATCATCAGCAATAATAGGGAGGGAAGCCTGTTGTCCTGGAAAAGACTTATGGAAAGAGAGTTACCGGTAAGTCTAACTCTAGATTTTCCCATAGGACGTCTTTTCCAGGACAGCAGACACCTGAGAGGATAAACGAGCACTCACCGGACTTAGGGTGGGACCACCGCCTGCAGAACCTTCCTGCCGAAGGTCTGGTCTTGAACCGACAACAGGTCCAGCCGATAGTGTTGAAGGATGACCATGTGGCGGCCTTGCAAATTTGTTCGGGGGTAGCCCCTGCCCTTTGAGCCCAAGAAGTGGCCCAGGCCCTGGTGGAATGAGCCCTAACCTGCAAGGGACATGGCAACCCTGTTGCTACATAAGCCTGATAGATGGTTTGCTTGACCCAACGGCTGATCGTTGCCTTGGAGGCTGCCTTCCCCTTCCTAACACCCGAGTGGGCAATGAACAGGGAGGACACTGTCCTAAATGGCTTAGTGGCTTCCAAGTACTGGAGAATGGTCTCCCTGACATCTAGCTGGTGAAAGTCCGCCTCCTTGGAGTTAGAGGGGTGCGGGCAGAACGAGGGCAGCACTATCTCCTGAGATTCATGGAACCGTGATGCCACCTTAGGTAGGAAACCCGGGTCAGTTCTCAGAACTATCCTATCTGGAAAGATCTGCATATAAGGATGCCTTACTGATAGTGCCTGCAGCTCGCTGACCCTACGGGCTGAGGTAATCGCTGTCAGGAATACCGCCTTGAGTGTCAAAAACTTCATGTCCGTGGAACTGCTAAATGGAGCGCTGGAGAGTCCCTTCAACACCACTGATAGGTCCCACTGTATGAACGGGGTGGTTGAGACTGGTCTAGACCTGGATACCCCCTTGAGGAATCTGGCCACAATGGGTAGTTCGGCCAACCTGGAACCCAGGAAAACACTTAAGCTGGCCATACACCTGCAGGATTCTCTGTCAGATTTCCGTCAGATCAGATCTACCAACAACCATGTAATAGGAGGACCTTTCTACACCTTCCAATCACTATGTATTGTATCAGGGAGGTCACTATACTACATGGTTGTTGGTAGATCTGATCTGAAGGAAATCTGACAGAGAATCCTGCAGGTGTATGGCCAGCTTTAAGGCCGCTACTTGTACCTTCAGGGTTGCTAAGGCTAAACCCAGCTGCACCCCCTGCTGCAGAAAGGCCAGGATCGACTGAATAGAGTGGCCGGCCCTTTGTTCTCTGCAAAATGAGAGAAAACGTGTCCAGACCTTCTGATAGATTCTCCTAGTGGTGGTCTTCCGACTGGCCAGTAACGTTGAGATGACACTTGAGAACCCTTGACTAATCAGGATCTGCTCCTCAGTAGCCAAGCCCACAGGTGCCAGGAGCTGTGCTGTCCTGAGAACAGGGGACCCTGAGATAAGAGGTCCGGACGGTCCGGGAGTGGCAGTGGATCCCCTACCACCCACTGAAGAACTTCGGAGAACCAGGCCCTCTTTGGCCAGTGAGGCGCAACCAGGATGAGATCCGTCTTTTCTCTCCTGAACCTCTGCAACACCCGGGGTAGCAGACTCAGCGGGGGGAAGGCATAGGCCAACCGGAAAGGCCAGGGCTGTACTAAGGCATCCAGGCCCAGGGCCTGGTTTACCTTTGAGACCGAGAAGAACCTTCGGCACTTGGTGTTGCCCTGGTTCGCGAACAGGTCTATTTCCGGCTGACCCCACTTGTTGACCAGCATCTGAAATACGTCTGGGTGGAGAGCCCATTCTGACTCTTTTACTTTTTGTCTGCTCAAAAAGTCTTTTAGGTGGATTGCCGACAGAAAAAGCTCCTGCGTCTCCGCCCAGCGGCAGATCTGGCCTGCCAACACTCTGAGGGGTTGACATCTCGTTCCCCCTTGTTTTGCAAGATACGCTACTGTCATAGCGTTGTCCGAGTATAGCTGCACCGCTCTTCGCCGCAGGTCTGGCTGGAAAAACTTCAGGGCGTAGAAGACAGCTAACAACTCTCTGAAATTCGAGGAGCGTCTTGCCTCCTGTTTCAACCACTTGCCCTGTGCTAACCTGGTCTCCAAATGGGCCCCCCAACCCCAGGCACTGGCGTCCGTGACCAACACCACTGGGCTCGGGAACTGCCAGAGTAAACCCTGCGTGAGAACTTGCGTCTGGCGCCACCACCACAGCGACCTTAGGACTCAGGGAGTTGGTCGGAAAGTGGTTTCCAGAGATGGGGTCTGACCATCCCACTGTGTTAGGACCTGAGCCTGCAGCACGCATAAATGCGCCTTTGCCCATTGGACCGCCGGGATGGAGGCCACCATCAATCCGATAATTCCCATTGCCTTGCGGATTGAGACTAACTCCCCGTGTAAGAGTTCTGTCACCGCCGACACTAATTTTGAAATCTTTTCCTCTGGGAGAAAATTTTTTGGACCACTGAATCTACCTGGTATCCCAAGAATAGAATTGTTTGCACTGGGTGGAGGCTGGATTTCTCCCAGTTGATGATC
>CM070034.1:55255297-55271500 GCA_036250615.1 Ptychadena robeensis | reverse complement strand
ACACACACACACACACACACACACACACACACTTTGGCAATACTGTACCTTCTTCCTCTAAAATGGCTTTACATGTGTTTCAGCTACACACAGATTTTTCCATTCACCAGTGAACGCTTACTATACTAGAATATATAAATATATATCTATGGATCTTGCACAGACATACGGTATATCACACAGAGTGTAAGCATACTATCACAGGGAATGTATGTGTGACCTCGGAGAGATAATAGCGAAGTCCACTGATACCATAAGCATTGTCTTCCAGCAGTCGCGCGCTGTTCCGCCATCTCCCTCCTCACACTGAATGATCACATGCGGAGCACGCCTTGCCCACCCCCGGCCCGGCCAGCGCTGTTATACTCCCTACCAACCATATTTATGACTCTCAATCACTCACCATTATGCCGGTGAAGTTACCGCTGATCTACCGACCAGTGAAGCGATAAAAAAATTTCCCCGCGGAATGCTCGAAGAACACTCGCCGGAGAGAGCAGGAAATGGCTGCGACACAGAGAGCAAAGAGGAGGGAAGCCAGCTCTGCTGGGCGGCTATAGTGAGAGGGAGAATGCGCCCTCTGGTGATAGGAGGTATGACATGTCCCGCTGAGTATTGAGGAAATAGCACCCTCTGCCGTCATTTTTGGTGTAGTACGTGTGTCTTGTATGTATAGTGTATGGCACAAAAAAAGCATGTTATTTACTATGATTTTTCACATAATAAAGGGGCAAGATAATAATTTTCCTAGCATTAATTAGCCAGGATGTATTAAAAACACGGCGCATTCACGTAATGTTATGTCACGTGAACAAAACATGCCTATTGTTTGCTCATTAAAGTTAATACGGTATGGTATTGCCAACATGGAGATTACCATGCCCTAAACCAGTGGTTTCCAAACTTTTCTATTTGATTTTCAATATGATCTCTCAGGGAGTCCTAACAGAAACCAGGCCAACAGAGTGGTACTCAACAGGATCCAAGCATCCACCTGCCTCCTCCGGTCTCAGAACCATGGGGTAGTACTCAACAGAACCCCATTGGCCTGGTTTCTGTTAGGACTCCCTGAGACTGCAGTGATCTAACTAACTAACTATTCTTTAGCCAGCTGAGTGTGCCGGCTCTTTGAACACATAGACCAACTGACCACGATGCTGGGTGTTTGAGCGACCACCCACTGAAGATTTTAGGCATTTGTACCATCTACTGGCTGGGATTAGTTGCGGATGATGTGACCCCAGGAGATCTTGGGCCATTAGCCCTGGTAGTAGGGACAGCAAAAGTTATTAATCATTGGCTTGATCTAGCTGGTGGATTTGATGGATGGAAGCTTAACACAGCTTTGATTTTACAATTCCTCTTGAAACTCTCCTGCTGCTTTGTTTCCTCTCAATCCCCCCCCCCCCAGGAGCCTGTGGAAGGGCGAAACGTGTCGGGGGATACCATCTGGACATGCAGCAAATGGACTTTTATTGTCTGGTGACATTCGAGCATGTTTTATCATGTTGAACTATCATTATATTTCATGTGATAATATTTTTTGTATATTTCATTTATTCCTAATTGATTAAATACTTTTTAACTTGATGAAGAATTGTTGATCACTACTAAAAGCCAAATTAAAGCCCCATTAGATGGTAGAGACTGGTGATCTGGTTGATTCTGTAGGGATATATTAGTATACTACGTTAGTACTGTGAGGAGATACCTGTCAACCCCTACCGTTTTGGCCAGGAAAGTCATGTTTTTTATGTGACTTTCCTGGACATATCCCAATTTCAATAAATCCTGGATTTTTCCCGGATTTATGAAATCACAAAAATTTAGCAGGGATAGGGCATTACTCTCCCTGCCAATGTCCCACCCTGTACATTATCAGCACAAGCGGGGTGGGACATTAGCAGAGAGAGTAACGCCCTCTCCCTGCTAAAACAACCGTGTACTAAACTAGATACCTGCATTTGGAACGCGGAAGAACTAAATTTCCCATACCGGAATTGATGTCACTTCCTGTATTGGGCCCGGTTTTGTACAGATTGAAATTGACAGGTATGATCCAAAACGACAGTAGAAAAAGAAAGCAAAAAGAAAGCAAAACAACTGCTCACATTAGTGATGACTGTGACATTTTACTCTTTAATGGATGAAGCATTATTTTTTTGTGTGTTAATCATCTTTATTTATATTTGCAAAGTACCAAACATTGTAAAAATAAAGCAGTAAAATAAAACATTAAAATATAAGGTAAGATAAATCACAGGTTAAAGTTTAACTCATTCTTGAACATAAACATATTAACATTCATATCTAAAAATTTTTGCATTTTTCTAAGTAATGGCCGACATCCCAAATATAAATATATAGGCAACTACACATGGTGTGGTAAACATCCGTGGCAGGCACAAAAATTCCCCCGAAACAATCAAGGGCTAGGGGGCTTTAATGGCCATGATTTAGATCAGTAGTAAACCCGATGTCAATGTATTGAAGTAAAATAAAAAACATTTATTGTATGTCATGAATACACAACATACAGTATGGCATTGCTAAAGGTTAACATCAATACATCACGATGAATAGAGTCAATGGTCCCCATTATATATACAGGTAAACAAAATATAGGTTTATGGTCTGGTTAAGATAGTGCTATATAGAGACCCTGTCTACAGGTCCACTTCACCCCAACGCCGTTTCGTGTGTGCTTCCTCAGGGGTGTTTTGTTATCCAAAATAAATTCCATATCTCAGTATCAGTGTCAGATGGAAAGCCAAAAACAAAAATGACAGCGGAGGATTTAGGTTAGCATCAGGGTATGGTAAAAAGTAATTTAGTAACTAATATCCTAAGGGTTCACTCACGTTGTAGAATGTATAAAATGCCAATCAGTGGAGCGCGCCATCCAAATGTCCCTAGGGGACATCCCGGCCCAGAACGGGGGCCAAAAGAGAGGTACCCGGCAGCGAACAGGGCCAGTGCATAAACTACCCCCCTCCCTCCCCCCACTGCTAGTTTTATACTGACCAATATCCTTACTATAAACTCTTATAGGTCTCCCTTGATGCACTGGCCCTGTACACTGCCCTGGTCACCTCTACTTTTGGCCCCCCGTTCTGGGCCCGGGACTGTCCCCCTAGGGGACATTTGGATGGCGCGCTCACGGATTGTTGGCATTTTATACATCTACACGTGAGTGACCGCTTATTGATATTATTTACTAAATTACTTTTTACCCATACCCTGATGCTAACCTACATCCTCCGCTGTCCATTTTTGTTTGGGGCTTCCATCTGACACCATACTTGAAGATATGGAATTATTTTGGATAACAACACCCCCTGAGAAGCCACACGAAACGCGCGTTGGGGTGAAGTGGACCCTGTTAGACAGGGTCTCTTATCCTAGCAACTATCTATACATGACCCATTAACTTATATTTTTGTTTACCTGTATATTATATGGACCATTGACTCTATTCCTGATGTATTGATGTTACCATTCTAGCAATGCCATACTGTATGTTTTGTTATCATGACTATACAATAAATGTTTTTTATATTTTACTTCTAATACTTGACACGGTATTTACTCTGATGCTAAACTCATGCCATTAAAGTCCCGCAGCCTTGAATTGTTCGGGGGGAATTTTTGCTGCCCACGGATGTTTACCACACCATGTGTAGTTGCCTATATATATTAACATTCATAACATATCATATTCAGTAAAGAAAACAGTAATAGAAAAGCAATAAACTCATCCGCGTGTGCTATATGCATTTCAGTATTTGCAGTATTTGCTATAGCAAAGCATTATTATTATTGCATATACAATACTACCCTGTTTCCCCTATGATAAGCCATCCCCATCAAATAAGCCATCCCCCCCCCATTTTTGCCCAAATGTTAAAATAAGCCACCCGCCGATACCTGCCCCTGCCCGAATCTCCCATTCGGGTGGTACAATGGGTTACTGTGTGCCTCCGCGTGACTCCGTCAGGGCTGGCTGCAGTGCAGGAAAGATTAGCAAGCTGTTGATCCCTGTCGTAAAAGAGTCTGTTACCCGGCCTTACCGGTAGAACCCAAAAAAAAGTGAGTCAGTGAACTGGAAGGGGCCAATGATTGGCACAGAGTGATCAAAGGGGCCAATGAATGGCACAGAGTGATCAGAAGGGGCCAATGATTGGCACAGAGTGATCAAAAGGGGACAATGAATGGCACAGAGTGATCAAAGGGGACAATGTTTGGCACAGAGTGATCATAAGGGGCCAATGATTGGCACAGAGTGATCAAAGGGGCCAATGAATGGCACAGAGTGATCAGAAGGGGCCAATGATTGGCACAGAGTGATCAAAGGGGACAATGAATGGCACAGAGTGATCAAAGGGGACAATGAATGGCACAGAGTGATCAAAGGGGACAATGTTTGGCACAGAGTGATCATAAGGGGACAATGATTGGCACAGAGTGATCAAAGGGGACAATGTTTGGCACAGAGTGATCAAAGGGGAAAATGTTTGGCACAGAGTGATCAAAGTGGACAATGAATTGCACAGAGTGATCAGAAAAAGACACCCCCTGAAAATAAGACCTAGGCATATTTTGGCGTTTCAAAAAATATAACACAGTGCCTTATCATCGGGGAAACACGGTACTTCATATGGCATCTAACATGTCTGGTATGTAAAATTACTTTATACTTCTTTTCTTTTTTAATTCTTTCTAAGAGAATTGTGTCCTGCAATTTTCCACTAGATGTCACCTCAGCTGCAGATTTTCAAGACAAAATGTTTTTAAGATTAAATGTTTGATTAAACAAGATTAAATGTTTCCTTTGGCACTAGCATCTGAGTACAATGTATTTAGCAACTTAGTACATATACCCAGTACTAATTTCTTCAAACCTTCGTACTGCTGAAAATACAGATGGCAAAAACCAGTCATTTATAAAAATATAACTTTAACATTTCGTAATCCCTACCTAGAGATACACTGCTTGATATCAATCAATTGTGTGAGATTTGACAATATAAATGCGGAAATAACTTTCCCTTTTTACTGGAAGCCACGTGCAAAAATATGGATCTAACAGAAGAGTTAAAACAGACTAATCGGATCATATTTTATTTCACAGATGTTAAGACCAAATGTTTGGGCGTTTGTCAGCAAAACTTTTGATACAGTTCCACATAATGATCTCATTAAAAAGTTAGACTAAGCCTTTGGGTGGTTCCATGGATTTGCAGTTGGCTGAAGGATAGATATCAGTTTGTGGATATAAATGGATATTTGGAAAAGAGACCAGTCCCAAGTGGTATACCACAAAGCACTGTACTAAATTATGGTCAGTTTCATCTGTTTGTGACTGATATAACTGTGCTGGACAAGATGGGCTGCTGTTCCCAGAGGCATACTTGTAGGAATGGGTGTAGGAAAGGCCTAAACAGTGGAAAGAACCCATCCAAACTATTCAGCCATCACATGTAAGGACAGTTAGGCAGCAATATATTACAATGTGGTCCTTATGTTTAGATACCCTTGATGCACATTCATGTTAATGAATGAGTTTTTTTTATATTCCAATGCTTATATTGGAATGTCCAAACTGTCCATTAATTAATACCGTAATTTATATGAACTATTGATGTGTGAATGGTGCCATCTTGGGTGTGGCACTATAGATCTAGACATCATTGCTATCACTGTTATTGGTAAATACTGATATCACAGATGTGAACAAAAAGGCCAAAAAATATTCCAACCAATGACATGCTCTCCCACAACCATTAGAGGTTTCCAGGTCACTGCCTCTGCAGTAGATGACTTATGGGACTTTGCAGAACGCAGATTTTTAGCAAATACATTAAAGGGTAGATTTTCTATCTTAAGAGACACGACCAGGTTGTTCGATCTATAAGGTACAAGTTGTTTAATGTCATGAATTAAATTTCACACCTGTAGTTTCTTGTCTCTGTCCAGAGAAGGATCTCTTAAGGTTGGTTCTATGGATCTGCAATTGGCTTAAGAATAGATAGCAGTGTGTGGTTAGCAATAGATATATGAAAAAAGACCTATCCCAAGTGGTATACCACAAAGTGCTGTACTAGATCATAGTTTATTTCATCTACCCTGTTTCCCCAAAAATACGGCACCGTTACATTTTTGCCTCATGGTGAAATATAAGGCACCCCCCCCCCCCTCGAAAATAAAGCACCCCTGAATATACAGTACTGTAACTCACAGGGGGCAATCAAAATGACACAGGAGACACCTCTGAGTCTCCTGTGCCATTTTGATTCCCCCCTCTGATTCCCCCTGTATCATTTTAAGTGATCCACCCACCCTGATACCCCAGTGCCGTATTCTTCTTCATGGAAAATTAAGACATCCCCAGAAAATAAGACATAGGGCATCTTTGAGAGCAAAAATTTATATAAGACACTGTCTTATTTTCAGGGAAACATGGTATTTGTAACTGATATCAGTGTGGTTGGCAAGGTATACATTTATAATGATGACACAAAGGTGGGCAAAAGATTTCCCAAAGGAATACTTGTTGAACATTATTTGGCATAGTTGTAGGAAAGGCCTAAACCAGGGGTGGGCAAACTTTGACTTGTGAGCCGCAAAGTGTTTTTAAATTTAACAGAGGGCCAGACAATAAACCTGTAGGAGCCACCCTCCCAGCCTGAGTGGAAAATAAATGGGTGGTGATAAATTGATTTAAAAACTAATAATCATAGTGATTACCAGGGAGATTAAAAAGAAAAAAACATATTAAAAACATTAATACCTTGTTTCCCCGAAAGTAAGACCTACACCGAAAGTAAGACCTAGCTGCTATCCCTCCCACCTGCGCTTCTTATATAAGCCATTGCCCAAAAATAAGACCTACAATGTCCCAGAGACAGCTTCCATATTTAGGGAAGACATGACAGGAGGCGTTTTTCTGAGCATTTTTTGCACCTACAATTAATATAAGACATTTTCAGGGAATATAAAAAAATTGCCTTTTAGTAATTATAAGCATACTTCTGCCTCTAGCAGGAGACCTTCATAATCATCCTCTAGCCATTATCGCAACTTATTGCAGGCAATGAGTGGAAGGGAGCCAGGTGACAAAGGGCGGGATTAAAATATTAAAGGGCCAGATATGGCCCTGGGCCTGAGGTTGCCCACCCCTGGCCTCAACAGTGTAAATTTCAAATCAATGTATCTAATTGCAAAATAATGCACTTAAGTGAACAAGTTATTTCATTACTATATAAGGGGCATTGTGTTTGCCAGTTATGGATATAAACGAATTTAAAGGCAAAATAATTACCATATTTTTGGTCTATAAGACGCATCGGACCATAAGACACACCCAGTTTTTAGAGCAGAAAACCAGAAACTAAATATTTAATAAGTTTTCACATCAATTACGTTAATGCAATGGATTAAATTATTGCAATATCAAATTCAGCCAGCAGGTGTGACTAGCAGCAGTACACTCACAGCTCAACGTCATCTTCCTCACTGAGTGGGAGGAGGGGGGCCGCAGGGAGAATGGCTGCAGAGTCTCCTCTCGCTCTCTGACTGTGCCTGTGTCCGTGGAAGCTGCAGAGTGATTGCAGTTTCCACAGACATGGAGAGAGGGATAGATGGCAGTTCATCTCTCTCTTCATTGCTTATACCAGCAGGGCTCTGGGCTCTGTTGGCATAAGCAATACAGTTCAGATGAAAGATCCGGACACCAGCCGCAGCTGTATCTCTCATCTGACAGCTCCCCGGCTAATCTCCTTGGAAGCCAAGGTGCGACTCGGCCGCGGGGGTCGTGCATTCAAACTATAAGGCGCAGGCACTCCCCCCCCCCTGGTTTTGGGGGTGAAAAAGTGCATCTTATTGTCCAAAAAATTAAGTATTTTCTCAGGAGAACACTTTGACATCTAGCAGTTCAGTAATGAAAGAAACAAAAAAAAAACATGAGTTATTAGCCCACCAGACCCTAGATGAAGGTCACGAAGGCCAAGAGAATGGGTACACCCTGTTATTAAATATAAAGATAACTTTTTCCTTTCATGCATTGGATGACAGAGCATTATAAAATTACCCTAAAATGTGTATCTGGGAACTGAAAATGACAATATAGCATCTAGGGACATTTTAGCTAAAAATAAAACGTGAACATGGAGTTATCTGCAGCTGAAAAAATAATTGGTTTAATATTCCAATGTGCAAGAATGATAAAAGCTGGAACACGACTGGTTGCTACAAGCTAATTCTCCTTCTGAAATGTTTTAAAGAAAACAAGTTTTTTTCACCCAGGAGTAAGATGTGCATATGTTCTTCAACCCTTTGCTGTTAAAAGCCTTTTGTTTCTGAGGTGCTGAAGGCACTTGGCTCGCAATTCAAATGAATAATTGAGTTGTGCAGCAAGGTTTGTTCTCTTTTAAACTCGGCCTCTTTATTCTTACAGAAACTTTGTCCTGAGGAGCTGACTTGTGCAAGGACTGGATGGCCTCAGGTGGAGTATTAGAGATGAAGCTTTTTGTTTTGATTTGGAAGCTCTGGTTTTGGCACAACTAAACTTGAACCGTCTCATAATGAGTCTAATTCTATCTGACACTGCAGAAAAGCAAAATACATTAGCCAGGCAGACACCAGATTACCCACACATAGCTGAAAAAGCATCTTGTTAAACTGTAAAAGAAACTATGTGGAATTATATGGAGGCTAATAACTGGACTTTGGACGTATTGCAGTTAAATATTACATTCTAGATGGACACATGAATATGCAGAGCAAACGATTGCCTTACTTTTAGTAATAACACAATTATTCACAATTAAACTGTGAATCATATGTAATTCAGTAAATGACACCTTTTTTGTGGAGTATTTTAACCAATGCATAAAATATCCCAATCTTAACAGTTATGAAATATATATAGATTGTTAGGGAAAGGTATAAAGCTATAGTACACTTATAGTTATAAAGAATAGTAGAGTGTTGTAGCGTGTAGAGTCCTCAATTTTGAATCTGACAGCGATCGTAATTTTTGATTGACGTTGGTTTGATCAATCGAAGTATGATCGAACTACCTCTCACATGGAGAAACTGATATGTGATTGATGTTGGTTCGATCGATCAAAAGCGCAATCGAAGGAAGTCGATCGTAAACACACCAAAATGTCTGCCAATGGATGTATAAGTATGCTATTTTTTAAATTGAACCAAAATCGGTCAGACACAACAAAATAACATTTGATGTTCGTCCGATCCTTTTTTGATCGATTTTTTGGTCAATCTCGATCGAACTAGGTCGATCAAACCATGTGGACAGACATCGATTTTTGGTCGATCAACTTTAAACTCGGTTGGTTTAGGTTGATCGAACTGGAAAATCTAAATGTGTATGGGGGCCTTAAGGCCCAGGTGCCCAACCTTCGGCCCTTTGGGTGTTCTTCTGTGGCCCCCCTCAGTCCTCCACTTGCGGCTTCCAAAACCTGTTATTGCATAGGGCATAGGAACTCACCTGCCCGTCGCAGGGGTAATTTCAAAGTGGGAAGAGGAGGAGAGGCAATAAACTTATGTGATGGGCGTACGTAAAAGCCAACCAGTGACCCAGATGGTGCCTGAGAAAGTCCCTCGCCTCTCCTTCTCTTCTCCTCCCCTAGTGTTGGCAAAGGATCAGCAGACAGGTGAGTACCTATGCTCCCACTATTCCACCAATGAACAGGGGTGATTGTATAATATATATTACGGCACATAACCAGAGAATAGGGACGTGCGACCTTTGAATCAAAGGGTATACGTCCTATAGATATCATCAAAGGCTTTGATTATATCTATGAGGCACATGACCTTTGACGATGTATATGACACAAAATGTGCATTACCATACCACAATGCTCCCTAATGCTCTAAGTATCATTTAAAACAAGTTTTGTTATTTCTTATCTAGAATGTAAATGTTATCTAGAATGTAAATGTTAAAATTATGTCTTCTAGCTAAACCTGCTGTAATTTTTTTCATAAAAAATGCTTATACAAGTCAGTATAGAGTGAAAATTTTATGTGCTTGTGGCCCTCCATATCAACTCAGTTAGCCACTACTGTTGTAAGGCATAGAGAAAAACAGAAAGTTTAGAAATTAAATGATCCTCACTAACCTCCTGAGTGGTAAGCCTGAGTTATTTCAGAGTGGGTTTGTTTACTAACAATACTCTCTTCAAAATAACCTTTGGCATACTCACCCATCAGGAGGGAGCCCATGTTGTCCCTCCTATCACTCAGGGTCTGCCCCTCATAGCTGAAGCTGGCGCATTTTACCTCCATGTTGGGGATTTTTCAGCACATCCCTGGTATCATCGATAATGCCAGGGATGTGAAGGAGGGAGGAAGAAGAGCTAAAAAAGCATGTCATGGGTTAAAGATGTCTCAGGATGCCTCAAATTTGAACTTCAATCTTTCTGGGTATTTTACTGGCTAAAGCCCCCATACACCTTTAAATCACTCCATACAATTTCCTACCAATTAGATCTACCAACAACTATGTAGTGCCGGGTTCTCCCTGATAGAATACATAGTGATTGGAAGGTTTAGAAAGGTCTGCATATTACATGGTTTTGGTAGAAGAAAAGTAGATTGTATGGAAAATGTATGGTAAGATTGTAAGGTGTATGCATGCCTTAACACGGTATCACTTAAACTCCAAACTTTCTATAGTTATATCTTACTCAAAGAGGTTTCACTCATCTATTGAAGTAATACCAATTTAAAAAAAACAACTTAAAATAGTCCAGTTGCTTTGACTTATTACTACAGATATCATTCAGTAGCTAGTACTTATCATAAGGAAATCACCTAGATAAGGGAACAGGTGAATCGAGATCTACTAGTAGATTGCAAAAGCTAAAAAAGCACATGACTTTTTTTTTGTTCCTAACACACAGTAAGATAATGACCCATATTTATATAATTGCATTGTAGCACACATGTTGATGCTGTTGATGCTGTTATGCAAGGAAAATAATATATCATTTAGATATAAACTATACTTTGTATATTTCTAAAATGAAATTACATTTACCCTTTTCTTTGTTGGTAGATCATTTTGATTTTAGTAATTTTACTAAAAGAGTGCAAGCTTAAAGAGTGTGGGCACCTCTGTTCTAGATGTTAAGCCCCATGCATTACATCATGAGCAGAAGAGAACTGATAATTGAATTCTGTGTAATTGATAGGTTTCTATGAGTGTTACTGTAACAGAACACCGGATCCTTATTGTGACCTGTCACTCATCAGGACTGCACTTAGGAGTGCCTTGTCTGCACTAGAGGTGAGGTTTCGTATTAGCCTAGGACCCAGCCAAAAGACGTAAGCTGGCCATAGACATATAGGTTTCTCTGAGATCGATCACATATACACATAGGAACATCCAACTGAGTCTTCCATCATAAGTCTTACATCGATTGAAATGTGCACCATTTTCTGGATGTAGGATTTATCACCGATTTATGCGCCGGATCGATAGGTGAAGTAAATAAAGATCAGCTAAACAAACGAATGCGATTTGATATTATGAAATTGGGATCAGGCCTGCATGGCTCTATCGAAAGGGCATATCTTAGGGATTCAAGATAGATCGACTGAGAGTTTACCAGGAGTGTGTAAACCTTTTATATCCACTGTATACATACATATTTTAGACCCCCATTTACAAGACTTAGAATGCTGTTTACAATGAGAATTGAGAAATGTATATTCTCATTTTAAATTTGATGTTAGCAACACATTTAAAAACTTTTAGGACCACAAAAGTTCCTAAATCGGTATTTAAAGAAAATAAATTGTACTTTTCGTATTTATATAGAAAAAATCATATCAAGTAGTTACAATGCTGGTGGTAACTTGAAACATAGTCACAATACTGACAATATTAAAAGGGAGAGTTACCGCTGAAAGTGAATCCATGGAGCCAGGGTTGTGCAAGCTTCATGGGGGATAAGCCCCATTAAATACATGACAGCAATCACCCACGATCGTCACAACAAAAACGTTTGTTGGCCAATATTATTATAAATGTGTTGCAACAACAGGCTTCTGTCAGTACAATAATCATGAAAAACCCCATTCTGGCCTCTTTTTATGCTGGTAGGGGACCACTGAATCAGTGCCACAGAAGAACCCACTATATAAACTCACTATCTCATCTTGCTGACATCTTTTCTGTCCTGTTCTGAACTCAAGCTCTCAGTGCTGCCAGACATGTGACTGGAGCTTTCAATAAAAGTGGCATAAGTGGACTTCAGGGCTTGTTTAAGCATATGCGTTTCGTGTGCGTTGGGCAACACATGTTCACGCATGTCAAAATTTGCACATTACATACAATGAGCATGGTAATTATAATGATAAATTTTATTTGTATAACGTCAATATATTACGCACTGCTGTACATTAAAATAGAGTTGAGATGCAGCACAAGATAACACATGGGTACAGGCTATGACACAGGAGGAGTAGAGGACCTGGCCGGATTGGGTTTATAATGAGAAGATGAGTAGGCTAGACTGAAGAGGTGGGTTATCAAGGCTTGTTTGAAAGTGCTAAACGTAGGAGCCAATCTAATGGGACAAGGGAGAGAGTTCTAGAGAGTAGGAACAGCTCTAGAGAAGTCCTGAATCTGCGCATGTAATGATGTTATGAGCAGGGATGTCACTAGTAGGTTTGGAAATGTAAGTGGGACAGGAGGTCTGAACTATTTTCATGGTTTATGCATACCCACGCACATTAAACAGACAGCTGTGAAAGAGGTATCACTCTTAGATTCTTCTTTTCTTAGGTATCATGGAAAGTCCCACAGATATCTGTTGAGAAGGAAATATTATAAGTATTACTACCAGAAACATTTTGTCCAATGATATCCTGCACTACAGAAGAACTGCCTTGTGATATGGAAATGAGAATAAGGGGAAAGATTCTGTTGTATAACAAATGCCAACCACTGTTTGCTATTTCAGCCCCAAAAAAATTCACTGTATTGGCAGTCCACAACAGTAATCAGAAATCCATTCCCCTGTGCTGAAGAAATGTCCATATATTGTACAGATGTACAGTATGCATTTTTTCCCTGTAAATATACTTTTGGAATGATTGCTATGTAGATCAAGAGGATGCCAAAGAAAACCTCCAGATATTTATCTGGTGTATTAAACATCAAAGGGGAATCATTATTTATTATTATACTGCCTGGATGCCATACAGAACTATACAAGATCCTGGTGCAAATATCACCAATGCGAAATTGGAATAAAATCACAACTTTACTTTGCCTGCTAACCTTTTATTTTAGTTTAACTTTCCTAGAATGTTCTATGTTTTACCTTCCATCAACGTTGGTTCTGCAAACAATTTATTTACTAACACAGGCATATATGCGTCTGTGTGTATGTGTGTGTTAATGGAACAGCGTCAGAAGAGCCTCTTGACATTGACCCCCACGGCACTTTGGTAATGCAGCAGTGGATCCCATCCCATTCATTTGTGCCCACGTCTTTTCCCCTGCTACCAGTGCAGGCTGAGCATCGTCAAAGTGGAAAAAGTTATGGTCATGGCACATCTTTAGTAACCGTATTTTTTGCCTCAAAAGACACTTTTTCCTCCCCAAAATTAGAGGGGTAGTATGTGCGTCTTATGAGACAAATGCACGACCACCGATGGCTGAAAGACTTTTTGGCATTGTGTAGTTTCTGTGCGCCTCCACAACCAAGTGGAGGCAGAGGTAGAGAAGCACTCATGAGGGAGATCGGCCCACTGGTGGGTCCTCCTTCTGGTTCTCCCCTTCTCTTGGCTGATGGCTGGTAGCTCCATGCTAGTCCAGAAAATACATGCATCACCAAAAGAGTACCATACCCATGGTCATTGGAGCATGTAACACCCAGAGCAAAAGGGTTATGAGCACAGGTTTCAAGTCAAATGTATAACACTATTTATATATCTACAATCTCTCTTATGCATCTACAATGTACTCACAGATACAGTGGCACCCAGTACAGTAAAGCTAGGCATACATGGGTCGATTCCTGTGCAATCGATAGCAGCATGGTGACATCAACGCGCTGAGCACGATCACGGGTCAATCGAATGGAAATCAATGTGCACCACTTTGCACATCGATTCCAGTTCGATGGAGACCCTGGTCTGGTGTTGTGAGCCAGGCACGTTGCTTGATTATGCCCGAATCTATTAAAACATCAAGCCGCATATGCCTAGCACAAGGGAACTCTTACCATGCTCCAGTTTTACTAATGCTTGGCATACTAAATGTTTAAATAGATTCGAGCACAATCGAGCAATCAAGCCCTGTATGGATCCCAGTCGAAAAAGGTTGGTCGAAGTTAGCCGAACCTGAAACTGACATGTGCAGCAAGGAGGCCCCCCCCCCCCCCCACAGGACAGAACCTGTGATCGTCTCCCGGCAGGGGAAACGGGGCGCAGCTCACAACACCAGACAAGGGTCTCCATCGAACTAGAATCGATGTGCAAAGTGGTGCACATCAACTCCTGTTCGATTGACCTGCAATCGAGTGCAGCCTGGTGACGCCACCACGCTGCAATCAATTGTGGGTTGATTGCCTAGCCTAGCTTAACTCTGTCCATGGCACTGTATGACGAGCAGCAGGCAGACAGGGACAGAAACCAGCTACTGCTTCAGGGGAGCACATGGCTAAATTATTGTAAGAAAACCAACAACAGATGTGACTTTGAGACCCCGGGGAACAAAGCAAGGGGTAGATGTCCTGGGTGATAGTTTCGCCCCTTAGCTATAAGCAAATAATCATAGCTTTTTCCCTTCATTTTAGAGCAGATGGAAGATTGACATATGATTGCTAGTAACATGCTGTGTGTTAATATGCGCATATTGGTCTTTGATGTGGCAAATCTGAGATTGGATTTGATGTTTGAAAACCAGGATGAAAGTATTAAAGATAAGTGAGTCACACAACTTGACAGATTTTACTTTCTTTATATTTAGAGCTGATTGAAGTATGAGAGATGATTGCAGATTAGTTAATGTAGATTAAAGCGCATATTGCTCTATTCCTACATTGATTCATTCTGGTTTTCCCTAAAGGAAGAGAGTGTGAAAAACGTAAGACAAAAAGCGATGACAGGGATAGTGAGATATATTATTATTTTGCACTGACAAGATTATATATAATAAACTGTACATGTGGAGTATATAGGGAAGTTTTGGGATATTTTAAAGCCTTAAGCCGGCCAAAGACATATAGATCCCCATGCGATCATCGAACGTTCGATGAATGGTCGTTCAAGGAATCAAAGCGAGGGCCGCCATCAGGTGGGGAAAGGGGGAAATCCTATCCTGGCCCGAGCAGCAAGGGGGCTTCCCAATTGACTCTGCAACCAGGTTCCCTGGACTGCATTCAGCCTCTTATGAGCTGTCTGCTGTGTGCTAGCCCCGTTTAAACCTCGTTTGGAAAGAGAGGAGTGGATTTTGCTTAGCTTTTTCCCAGGTAGGGGGCCCAAAAAATTTGTGAGTTTGGCGCCCCGGGATTTTTAGCGGCGGCCCTGATCAAAGTGCCCCATGTACGTGCATGTTTCGCTGACCGATACTTTGGATCACGCAGCGGTCGAACGTTCAATGAACGCACCGGGATCTATTTGTCTATAAATGACATAAAAAGTGTCTGGAATTGAATTGGCCCATAATAATTGCATCAACATCACTTTAACATGTTCTTTTAGAAAATGATAAAGATTTGGACACAGGGTTGGAGAAGCTTGATACATTCTATAGTAGAGTGTTTGCAATAACCGATCATCAACCCGTTTTCTGCTTTTCTTTGCTCAATTCTTGTCTATAGCAATAATCAGAATTATCACAGGTCATTTTTTTTCCAAAAAATCTTTATTGAGTTTTGCTATTTTAACAATAAAGGTACAACAACAACAAAAATAATTAATTAATTAATAGCATGCTGCAAGCAGGCTTGAGTCATACGTTATGCCTGGTATATCATTACAAGCACAGTGGAGTGGTGACAAAGTACCAGTTAAACTCAATATCACGCATAATAAATGTAACAAGTGTACTGGGATGTACAGTCTGCGCAAATGGTTATGTAAAGAAGGGGGTTGTTAGTGTAACAAAACCGTAGCGGGCTCTGAGAGAGAGCCCCAGGTTATGGGGGGGGGGGG
>CM070034.1:55240747-55255197 GCA_036250615.1 Ptychadena robeensis | reverse complement strand
GGCTTAGATTCCCTGCTCCTGGTACCCCCGTGCTAACCCAGGATCTGCAGCATAACAAAGTCACATGTAGGGGGTGATTTTCCTCCCCCTATTTCCTCACCACATTTACATTAGTACTATGTTTCCTTTAATTGTCAACGGCAGCTATTCATTATCATGCTTGAAATGTCCTGATGAAGCAACAGTGGTGTATCGAAATGCGTAGACAATCTTGTGCATGAATACATACTTGGACTTGTTGTGTTCCATTAATTACACATTAGAATTTAAAACCTTGACTCCAGATTTACCCTTTTTTTAACCTTCGGCCCCATTACGATTGGACAGCTCCAAAGGCAACCTGGTGCAAATGTACAGTGTTTCTTGAATATTATGGCATATATAACAGGTCATGATTACTGGTACTTAACCCTCTAACCCTGAACAAATCAAACCTAAAATACATCAGGAAACCAGGGTTCCCACACTTAACACAGGTAATTTGATTTGGTTGGTTATTGTTTTTTGTCATTATTGGTATAAATATTAGTACAATGAGTTGTTATTGTTTTGTATAGTTCACTCCAAAGACATGCTGATAGGTTTATTGGCTTCCCCCCTAAAATTTCTCCTATGTTAATTACACATGACATAGGGCTTGTTCCCCCTAGAGTGATTTGTTGTGGCGCGATGCAATTTTTGATCTGAAGCGTGGCTCAGCATGCTTTTGATCGCTGGTTGAGGTCAGCTGACCATTCCAGATCGCATCCATAGACATGAATGAACGCGATAAAAATTTGCGCATGGACGCGATTTTGTAATTGCATCTATTCATTCTCTAGCGGTGATCTGGTTCTTTTTATTTTTGTCGCACCCAAACGTGGCCACCCGCGACTAATCGCGCCATTGGGAACAAGCCCTTAGTACGCATGGTATCTAATTTGATTCGATCATTTTAAGTTGACCATTTAAAAAAAATGATTGCTATTTATCACCACATGATGTGATCGATTCAAAACTGATCAGTTCCTTTCCAAAGCCCTGTGCACCAGATACTTGAAAGATCGACTGAAATTTACCAACATGTCTGATGATCGATTTTATGTTCTATTTGCATCACTTTTGGTGAATCAATTTTCAAACTTTCAACTTTTGATTGTTGGGATGGAAAAATCTAACTGTGTATGCCCACCGTACCAGCACTCCGTGCTTACTATAACAGGGTGTATACAGTGGAAAAAGTTTTGGGGATCGTTAGGTCCACCTGTCAACGACATGGGGGCCCACACTTCCCAATGTGGAGACTAGGGGCTCCGAGCGGGACTTTAACGGCACTAGAGGTAAACCATGAATGGTCGCTGCTCGACACAGTGTGCCTGCTTCTGGTCCCCCGTTATTGCGTGGCCCCGGAGGGGAGAGGGGGACAGATGGTTGGCCCTCGCGGTCCTCGGGACCTCACCCCACCATATGAATGTTTTAGATGTGTCCTTACGCACCCTCACCACATTCACAATCTGTGAGTACATACGAACTTAGATATATGTCTCAGTGGATCGATAATGTCCATACTTTTAACAATACTAACCCTTGATCTCTCTTTGATCTTCCATTATGTAGTACTGGGTGACACCTAAAAATTCTCCTGATGAAGCCTAACGGCGAAACGCGTCGAGAAGATGTTGTCCCTATTTTCTGTACCCATCTGGTGTTTACATACATCACTTATGTGGTTAGGATTTACATGTAATAGAAACTGTTACTATTTTTCTGATGTTACGCTCTCTGAACATTGTATCCACTGTTATATCTCTGTTTATGGAATTATCGCTAGAATGACTGTCTGGCTTTTTCACCAATAAAAAATATACTTTACTTTTACTTAAGACTATTCATGGTTTACCTCTAGTGCCGTTAAGGTCCCGCTCGGAGCCCCACATTGGGAAGTGTGGGCCCCCATGTCGTTGACAGGTGGACCTAACGGTCCCTAAAACTTTTTCCGCTATATATTTAAGAGATGAGGCACCTACCTACACATTAGGGAACTTGGAAACTAGATTTTTGCTATAAAAAAAAGGGTGTATACAGTGATGATTAGCTACTGGGCTCTGTCTAAGGGTATGTTTCCACGGAGTCGAGCTCCATCAACATCCCCTGCTTTAAGCGTATGCCTTGATGGGTGTGTCGACAGAGCCCATCCATATACCCGCCTACCGCACCGACTGTCTCCACGGCATTAAGCTGGTCCGCCGGACAGATGGCGGACCAGCTCAATGCCGTGGGGACAGGCAGTGTGGTAGGCGGGTATATGGATAGGCTCTGTCGAAATCCTCGTCAAGGAATGCAACGCAGGGGGAGTTGACTGAGCCCTCGACACTGTGGAAACCTACCCTTATTGTTAAATGATCGCACAGGGGTAATCTAGATACACTATCGCTATCAGGGAGATATTGATGGTTAACATGGTTGTGCACCCATTGACCAGTATATGATCACCTTTACAACTGAATGACATGCACTGCAATTCAGCAGCGGAGGAAGATTAATAGAGAAAACATGGGATTTGTAGTTCCTCTGGACATATTGTGTATCAGCAATGTTGTGTTATGCAGAATGGGTACATTGCAGCCACGCAGCACTCCTTATCTAGGTTGACGTGTATAGAGTTCTGCCATTCCTCTTGGTAGGCATTGATGTAGAATCTACACCCACAGCCCATTGCCCATTAGGGTAACCATGGTTCTCCCACAACATTTGGCCTCTGGAATGGCCTATAATGAAAAACATGTCTGTGTGTACGGAAACATAGCCTGTGAGATCAGCTCTGTCCTTGAAGGGACCCCTCTCTACCAAGTTAAATTTGGCTTCAGATAGGCCAGCTGGTTTTACAGAAAAAAAACTTGTTTTTACAAAACATTCAGGAAAATACCATATTAAGCATTTTTAATGTAAAAGCTTTGATGACTAAAGGCCGCAAGAATGTCTTAGGTCCAAGAATGTCCCTGTCATGATGAATGCATGGCTGACTAATTCTCTTCACTGTGTCATGAGGGCACACAGCCAAACGAGCGCAGGAGAGCAGTCACTCAAGCATGGAGTCTGCAGATGGGAGGAAATGGTGTTTGCTGTCAGGACTGGGATATTTTTTTTCTTCAGTTTAAAAACTGTTCATGTCTTGATTCGACAGGCTGGAAGACAGTGATTTAAAGGAATGTGTGAGGTACACAGGCTGACACAACAGGGAGAAGGGGCTGAGGGCGGGAATTGGGCGGGCTGCACACTGTACACCATGTAACCGTGCTGCCAGTCTACACTCCTCCACACATCCACTACAGCACCGACCATCCCACACGGTTATCACAGACAGCAGCAGCAGCAGCACACGGGACGCACAATCCTACATCATACACGGCTCGTGTCTGCTCCACACAACTCTCCTGCTGCACACTAAACAGGTGACAGCCCGGGAACATGGCAGGTCCTCAGACCTCAGGAGCAGTGAGCTGATCCATACCCGACATGGATCGCACTATTATCTCCTAATCACACATCGATGGACTATGTACTCCCACATCTCCGACATTATATCTCCAATAATGGCACTTCTCTCCGTGTCCTAACTGCAACTTATTGAACACGCAGGATCGTCACTGTACACTTGGCATAGACTGGCACCTTCAGTGGCATGACATTGGCCATGGAAGTTCTGGCTTGGATGATGACGCTCTTAGGAGCATCTACGCTTGTTGCAGGTGGGTATGTGTTAGTGATGGGTGGATATTGGTGATCATTAGGGACACGAGCACACTGAACTTGTTTACTTTCTGGGTGATCTGCACACACTTCATGTTGTGGCTTGGATTGTGAGTCTGCCCTGATCTCCATGTGAATGGACAGGAGGATGGACTCGTGCCATCTGCTATGGTGTTGCTTAGTGCATGCTATTGTTTGTTCTCATGTAACAGTGTATCTGCTTACAGAGGACCACAGATCATATGATCCTCACTGTGCTGACAAGGGCATCTCAAAGTAGATGGAGGCCAACCACACAGTGATCAGGGGTAAATATTGGGCATCACTGTGCCCATGTGTTTCCAAGCCATTTCTTTTAAGTGGTATCTACTTGTTCACTGTCAGTATAGTGCACTGTGATGCAGAAATGGCTTGTCTTGGTTTAGTAACGTAACCACATGCATTGTGCCACATGTAATACTGACACATAAGGTGCTGCAAATTGACCCCAACTCAATGTCATTTTATTTATTATAGCATAGAGCATTGATTTTTATATTTTAGAAAACATTGCTTTTCCTTTTTTTTTTTTACATGTTCATCTCACCCAATGTTGTAGATTGCATGCAACCTATTTACAATGACTTTAAAGGCCCCCAAACATGGATAGATTTTTCGTTAGATTCCCCAACAAACGAACACCATGCTCGTTCGCTGATCATCATGATCATTTGGTGAACAATTGTTTGAGAGTTGAACGCAGCCCACCTGGAGCGATTGACCCCCCCCCCCCCCCCCCCCCCCCGCTCCATAGAAAAATCGATGGAACATGGATCCGACATGTTAGTAAATCATTGTTTGATCGCTTTGGATGTGGACCGGGGTATCGGGCAGGAATCGATTGTGCAAAGTAGCGCGCATTGATTCGGCGAAGATCGTTAGACAATTCTTTGCGCCACCACTCTGGGCTCGTTCATTCGTTGATTGCACGGGTATTGACTCATGTATGGGTACCATAAGTCTATTACAGTCATGTACACATGGCATATCTTAAGCCCCCCATACACCTTTAGATCACCTCCATACAATTTCCATTAGACTATGTAGTATAACAGCCTACCTGATAGAATACATAGTGGTTGGGAGGTTTAGAAAGCTCCTCATATTACATGGTTTTGGTAGAACAAAGTTGATTGTACAGAAATTGTATTGTACGATTGTAAGGTGTATGCCTTTAGCGTTACTTTACTGATGGTCACAACAGTTAAGCTAGCCATCAACTTTACACAATCGATGTAAGATTCATTAGGCTTTTACAATTGAAATATCGTCTGTCAGTCTAAAGGCTCCCATACAGAGGACGATTTTTGACTGATCGATCACAAATCGATTGATCGGTGACAAATCGACCCGTGTATGGCTACCTTTACTTCTATTAATTGTACTACCACACAGTGTGATCAATTCAAAACCGATCGATTCCTTTCCATGGTCCATGCTCCATAATGCCATGAGATACAGATCGATCAATCCACTTCTACTTACAACATGTCCGATTAGTGCTCCATCGATTTTATGTAAGAGTTCGATCACTTAAACAATGCTTTTTTTTAATCAAATGGAGAAACTGAACTTTCTCTGGTCACCTTTACTCATACATGCGTTACATGTGGAATGGATAATTGTAGTCTCCATTGAACATTTGTGAGAGGTTGACAATGTGGGCGTCCTCTTTGTCAATAGGAGATGGCTGATAAAGGACCTTAACAGCATGATTACCTGGTGTTATTTGACTCATAAGTAATGTTATCCCCTTGAACAAGGTATTGCGTTACATAAAAAGACACTATATCATGAGTGAGGCCCACTCCTTTATAAACCAGGGCTTATATGTTTCGCCTGACATTATAAAAAGGGCTTAATATACTTTACTGTCAATGTAATGCTTCAGAAAACTGTACGAGGTGGTAGACGTGCAATAGAAGATGTACAGATGATCAGAGACTGCAAACCTATCAGACAGCATATAGTCCTACATAGAATGGGGACAAAAAGTGATCACTTAAGCCCCCCATACACCTTACAATCTTACCATACAATTTCTGTACAATCAACATTTGTTCTACCAAAACCATGTAATATGAGGAGCTTTCTAACCCTTCCAATCACTATGCATTCTATCAGGGAGGCCACTATACTACACAGTTGTTGGTAGATCTAATGGAAATTGTATGGATCGATCTTAAGGTGTATGGGGTGCTTTACCTTCTTTCCAATGTGCTGCTTCTAGAACTATTTCTATTAACCCATTCACGGCACCAGGTACTTTTCTTCCCTGTGTACTAAATGTATACGCCACTAGATTTCTATATTATGAGACCTTCTGGTGTCATCTGTCATCCCTGTTAGAGCTTGACTAGAACAGGAGAGGTTGTGTGCCAACTACTGTGCTTGTCAGCCATTCATTGCCTACCAAACCACACTAATTACCTTGATGGCATCTACCAATTGTAGATGTTTGTAAGTGTTTGATGTAGCTTTTGTTAACACATTCAGATAACTTTACTCATGATTTGTTATATACAGTAATGGTGAGGTGGAAAGGCAATAATATAGCAATCACAGTTTTTTACAATGTTTTTTTTTGCCTATTCACCTTGCACACAGCACTTTTTCTAATCCAATAGGTATTGAGGATCATTGTTTATTGGCCTCAACTAATTCTTTGGGACAAGTGATGTAGGTTGGATATGTAACTGCATTTATTACCCTTCTTTATTCAAATAATTGTACTGCTTGGGTCTACTTTTAAAGATAAACTCCGTATTTCCTATATGCCAAAAACGTTACTGTCTATTACTGGGTTTATCAATTAACAATAATTATCAACAACAATCAATTCCTGGGTGTTTGGCCCAAGTTAACAATTATCATGAAACTCAGCCCGAGTTATCTAAGGAAAAACCATGTGTCTGCCGGATTCCCCTGCCGGTTGGGAGCATCGGCATGTATGGTCTGCCCCCGATTAAGTCACCGGTGACGTGAAAGGGGCAGGGGTAGGCGGCGCCATAGACCATGTAAATGAAGGGGCGTTGCCTTTTCCCAGCACAGGACCTGCGGGCGGGTAGGAAATCGCGATAAAAAAAAAACGCGCCATGTGCGTAATGCCCAGGAGGTTAAACAAGATTTGCCACCTCAAGCCATTGTCTAAGGCAGAGAGGCCTATCGTACAACAGAATGGGTCCAAGAACAGGATGGCCTAATGCCTATAGAGCAGTGATGGCAAACCTTTTTGAGACTGAGTGCCCAAACTGAAAGAAACAGAAGAGGGAGAAGATGATGGACAGCCCAGGGAGCCAATAAGCACCTGAGTTCTGCAGTTCTCTACTCTCCCCCTTATTTGCCTCTGTGCTAACTGAGAGCTCAGGTGCCCACAGAGAGGGCTACGAGTTCCACCTCTGGCACGCGTGCCATAGGTTGGCCACCACTGCTATAGAGCAATCCTGTGGAAGAGGAAGATAATCAAATGGAATGATATATACAGAACTTGGTCATTATTATTTAAATCATGAAAGCTTGTCTATGAAATCATGGAAGTATGTAACTTGACTTGCTGTCAGCCCCTTGCAACAATGTATATAGCGGCATTCAAAGTGAGAGAGGAAGGTGATGTAGTACCCCAAAAACCTACTATTAAGTGGGGAGAGCAGAGGGAGCTTGTCTTTGGCCATGGAGGTATTGGCAGTTGTGCTATAGTTCTGCGTGACAATAGGACCAGAAGAGTCTAAACACTGAGTTAGCTTTGGGTCACTCTGTGTCAGAGTTCATGCGAGGTTAATGGCCGTCTCTCCTCCCGCATTTAATAATGTGTCAGACCACAAGTCACAAATACTGTATACTGGGACCTATTAAAGGACTTGATATTGTGGCTATTGGAATATAGATATGCTATTCACATTGGTCTTTGCTTGGTCCCTGTGAGTACACTTTGTGAACCCCTAAGCACTGTAAAAATTGTGCATCAGTTGCTGTCAGTGTAATCAACATAATTATACAGCAGAAGCAAGGCTGTAAATAAGGACCTTTTCACACTATACTCGCTGCCTTGTGTTTTATTAAGGCGCACATTTTTACAGCACTGCTTTTTCTCATAGCAAACCAATGTAACCATTCACACTGCGTGCGTTGCATTTAAAAAACACAGCATTAGTATATGCATTTTTTATATCATGCCCTACTGCACCCATTTTTGATGCTTTGTTCAGAAACGCAAGGGCAAACTCAGATGTGTGATATACAAAACACATGGTTTAATGTATATGCATTAACGCATACATTTAAAAAAATGCATATAGCGTGTTAGGGGGAAATAGGGGTTACCTATGTTTGCAAAACAACAATTCTAACATAAATATAATAACATCCCAGGCAGGAACTGAAGTGTTTTAGGCTATTACCCAAGGACTTACATTTGTTACATTAGCTTCAGCTAAATTTTCTGGCAATATTTGTTCATATTCAAATTCTTAAGAACTCATTGGACAATGCTTCACAGTGCAGATGGACAATGACCCAAAGCATACTGCAAAAGCAACCAAAGAGGTTTTTTTAAGGGAAAGAAGTAGAATGTTATGCATTGGCCAAGTCAATCACCTGACCTGAATCCGATTAAGCATGCATTTCACTTGCTGAAGAGAAAACTGAAGGTAAAATGCCCCAAGAACAAGCAGGAACTGAAGACAGTTGCAGTAGAGGCCTGGCAGAGCATCACCAGGAATGAAACCCAGAGTCTGGTGATGTCTATGCGTTCTAGACTTCAGGCTGTTTTGACAAGTTTGATTATTATTCTGTCCTATTACTTTTAACAAGTGGGAGGCACATATGCAAACTGTTGCAATTCCTACACCGTTCACCTGATTTGGATGTAAATATACAAAAATTAAAGCTGACAGACTGCAGTTAAAGCACATTGTGTTTGTTTCATTCCAAATCCATTGTGGTGGTGTATAGAGCCAAAAATTTTAGCATTGTATCGACATGCATGAATGCTTATGACCTCTTACGATTGGTCACCTGCTAAATTCTTTTTGAGTTTATTTTTAACAGAAGTGGAAATAGTTTTGGAAGTGAAAATGGGCCAATGTACCAAGTGCAGTGGCTCAACAGTCACTACCTGTCAGTAAACCCATTAAAGCCAGCCATACACAGTCGGATTCCATGGCCGCTCGATCACCTATCCGATCGATTCCGGCGGGAATCGCAGGTGTGATCGATCGGCCAATTAAGAGAATCCGATCGCTGCATACCACCTTGTCCAACGGATTCCGGGACGATTCCGTGTCCGATTCCATCTCCGACTCCACCTCACAAATGGCAACTCCCCCTGATCTGTGCAGAATCGGATCAAAAAGACCAACATGTTGGTTCTCTGTCGGATCCGATTCTGAGCCCCTGATCAATCGGACGTGATCGATCGGACAAGGTGGGCTGCACACGATTCCGGCACGATTGTTTCGCGTGCACGCGCCCGGAATCGATCGGCCCGGAATCCGGCCGGAATCCGACCCGTGTATGGGGGCCTTAACACTAAAAAACATCCCTAAGGCTCATTTCACACTATATGCGTTGGGTCACGTTTTTTTACTACATGCGTTTTTAGAGTACTGCGTTTTCTTATAGACAACCAATTTTACCATTCACGCTGCATGCGTTGCATTTTTAAAAACACAGTATTTCCACATGCGTTTTTTAAAACGCCCTGCTGCATGCATTTTTTCTGTTTTTTGCTATAATCAATATTTTTTGGGGACTTTGCACTATTGTCTGTGCTTGTGTTGACGAGGCATCATGGACTTATTTGCATGATGCGTCCATGACGGAAAAAACACAGATGTTCATGGTGGCGTATATACGTTCTGTATAAAATGTGGCAAAATATAGTGGCTGGTTTATAGGAATCCCATTTATTGTACATGGACTGTGCACACGATGTGCATATGTCTCTTTGCGGAAGGTAGGGCCTTTAGACACAATTATATCATCCGCATTCAACTGTTGGCTTTTGCACTTATTGCTATAACCTCTGCCAAAAGCATTCGCACACGGGACACTGCAGGGAGCAAACACAGCACACTGAGTGCAAATCCTTCATCTTGAGTGCAAATTTAATTTCGATCAATGTAAACTTTGATTGTTTTAGGCCAAACGAACGCTAAAATTGAAACATGTATGCAGTGTTCTCCCCAGATTTTTTTTTCAGCCGGGTGGCGCGATGACGTCATGACGCGATGACGTCATCGCGCCGCCTGCACCGGTCCGGCGGCCTCTCTGATAGGCTGCCGGCCAGCGGCAGCACACAAGTCCTCTGACAGGCGGCGCCTCCCCATTCTTCAGGAGCGCGCCGCAGCCACTGAAAGACTCCGGCCCGCGGCTCCGGTAGTGTGCCGCGGGCCGGAGTCTTTCAGTGGCTGTGGCGCGCTCCTGAAGAATGGGAGGCGCCGCCTGTCAGGCTGCTCGCCGCGGAGGACTTGTGTGCCGGGCGGGGACCAAAATCTCCCGGGCGGGCCGCCCGGCCAATCTGCTTTGGGGAGAACACTGCATGTATGCCTAGCTTTAGATCACTCCATACAATTTCCTTTAGATCTACCAACAACTATGTAGTGTCGGGTCCTCCCTGATAGAATACATAGTGATTGGAAGGTTTAGAAAAGACCTCATATAACATGGTTTTGGTAGAAGGATTTTACAGAAATTGTATGGCAAATTGTACGTCTAGATTTTTCGTTCAATGGACTTAATTCAATAAAAAAATAATTGGGAAATTTTTCGATTGAAAAATGATCAGACATTCTGGAAAATTTTTATCGGTTTTATTGAAATTGAACCTTCGCTTTCAGTCGACCCACACTACCAATCTTTCAATAAAGCAGACAACTGCTAGAAACCCCTTGCAATCTGGTAGCCATAGATAGGACAATTATTTTATGATTTGATCCTTGTGCGTCATTTAAAATCGACATTCGAACCAGGGCTGTGGAGTCGGTCAATAAATTCCCAGACTCCTCAGTTTCTGCTTCTTCCGACTCCTCTGTATGTAATATGCTAATGTATTTTATCCATTCATTGAAGGAAAGGAAGGTAACATACTGTATATTCTGGCGTATAAGACTACTTTTGAACCCAGGAAAATCTTCTCAAAAGTCGGGGGTCGTCTTATACGCCGAGTGCTGAAACTTCTGAGCCAGAGCAGTCTGCCTGTCAGACATCAGAAGTGCCCACCTTATCCCCCTCCAGTGGCTGAAAGTGGTATTGCAGCTCAAACACATTAAAACACCTTCACTGTATCATGTGACATGATATCAGTTACATTTAGGATTGCCAAAATTCTTTGAATTAAATGTATACAATTTATGTTACTTGGATAACCACAGGTAAACATAAATATGAAAGGTTGCAGTTAGGGGTGTGAAGTTAGAATGTAAATTACTAAAAAAAATAGGACTTTTAAAGTTGTTGGAGATCTGGGAATTGAAAGTAAGAGTAGACATATGTAAGGCCATGGGTCCACTACCGTTTCCCTGAGCTGGCCAAAAAAATGACACACGGCGGCACATTTGACGGTGGATTTCCCGTGACTTGAAGGCAGTTTTCCTATGTAATAAGAATTGAAATAACCATATTGAAAGCAAATCTGATGTTTTTTTAATTCTTACTTTGTGTGCATTGGAAGGGGTAGTCTTATACAGCGAGTATATCCCAAACTCTATATTTTAACTGGAAAAGTTGGGGGTCGTCTTATACGCCCAGTCGTCTTATAGCCACAAAACTACTGGCCAGGAAACCAACACTGGACTCTAATGGCCAATTAAAGCAGAGAAAGGGAGTTAGGCAGAAGATGCTGCTGCTTTTTCCTTAAGCTAGGCACCACACTGTCATTGATCAGTGTGTAAAGACGAATATTAATTGGCCAAACCATGGAAGACACGGTAAGTAGAAATATTGTGTAAACATGAATATTAATTGGCCAAACCATGGAAGACACGGTAAGTAGAAAGCACATACATTTTACTACATTGTGTTGTATTTTTAGAGATTGTATCCAGTGTCAAGTGTCAGCTAAAGAAGCAAGGAAAGGAAAATACAGGGCCAGTTGGGTCCTTGTAGTTGGCAAATAAGTTAAATACAGTATGTGGATCCACCACTGATAAAACAGTAGCTATGTGGCACCAAGATGTATGGTACATTTTGCAGATCTAATCACTCTAATCATGAGAGCTCCAAGAGTACTTCAAATAAGCAGTTTGTTTTTCTTACCAAAATTACGGCATTATATTTTGTGTCTGTAATCACCCATTCTGCATTGTGTTTGTACTAACCCGGTAATCTATATTTTCTCATATAAATTGGAGCCACACGTGGCTAAAGAACAAATACAACATGATGACAACATGATATGAGAAAAGGTCGTGCTCCGTGCTGCGTGGCAGTCTGGGTTGTGGTTCACTTCCATTGCTTAGCACTGTGTGTAGATTCTGCTGCCTTATACAATGACAGCCAACACTGGAGAGATATTGTCTTGGCCCGATTTAACCGCCAGATGCAGTATCCTGTGAGTCAAGAGCATCTCGCTGTCCAAAGATGATGTCTGCTTTAAAGGCAAATGTTCTCTTTACCCTTTACATATAAACTGGAGTTGATGAAGTAACCTATGTAAAAAGTCTAGTTATGATTTTTAGGTATCTATATACATGTATGTATATCTATATAATACTGTATGGGGATGGATCCATAGTCAGTAAACCATTACAGGTCACCATACACTTTATGATCTGACTGATCTTTCTGTACAGTCAGCTTTTGTTTTACCAGAACTATGCTAAACTAGCCAATCAATCTGTATCCAATCATGGAGCCTCTTGAACTTAGAAGTTTAAGAAGAATCGCCTGCCAATCGCCTACACTACTTTCAATGGGCTTGTCCCCATAGATAGGATCGCGCACAATTGCGATTGGGGCCGCGATCAAATCAATCATGGAGCCTCTTGAACTTAATAGTTTTTGTTAGATTAACAGAGTGCATTGAAAGGCGTGTGATTTAAGAATTTTAAAGCAGATATATACTCAAAACCTTTATATATATATATATATATATATATATATATATATATGTTTGACTCTAAGCTGGCATGATGGTGGCGCGCTCCACAATCCTAAAAAAGGATATACTTTCCTGCTGTTCCCTGGAATCATATATTCCATCTATACTCCAAAAGTAATTAAGGTGAAATATTGCGAGTGGCCACTGGGGGTGTCTATAATGGTTTTCTATAGGGAAATCGTCTGTGTGTTCTTCATATGTATGTACTTTCCAAGCTGTCACTGTTCTTTTGCTCTAGTTTGGAGCTGCCAATTTGTTTGCCAGGGTGCTGAGTTTTGTTTTCTTTGCAGCATTCTGCCCTATTATGTATAGGGCTTAGTCACTGAGTTGTCTTTAGAGACTGATTTGCCTGGTGAGCCATGTTGCATGTAGTTAGAGGAAAACACTGCAGGACAAAAATTATTAAATGGGAAGAGCTGTAAAAAAAGATAACCATCTCATTCTACAATAGATACACACCTTTTATAATTATTTAAACTATAAACATGGTGGAGCAGTAGCATATGTTGGCCTGTGGTGGTTGCTTCTTAAGCCTATTCTCTATTGCTCTAAAGTTTCCATGTTTAATACGCATCAAGCACAGGAATTTGAAGGCGTCCTATGCTTTTTACCAGATATACCCAAAAATGTAAATGGGGCTAACATTGCATTGAATATGCACTGAACAGATCTATTGTGCTTTTCCACTTACATTAATACCTAATTAAATAAAAAAAAAGTAGCCTAACTCACAATCTAATGACCCATCAATTACCAGTCATGTGAACTGAGCTTTGAGAGTTCTGTGTTGCTTTCTAGCTGAATAATAGGGATAGGAATTGTTTACCATATTGTTATAATGATATACAGCATGTCTAAGCAGTGTGTGGAGGGCTTGAACATGCTGTATACTGGTATTCATTTGGAGTAGAAGTACTGCTAAGAGCCCAGAGACTCCAAACTGTTAGGGAAGTGTGAGTCTTTATCCCTACAGCCCCCATAGATCATGCCATACGATTTCCATTAGATCTACCAACAGCTATGTAGTGCCGGGTCCTCCCTGATAGAATACATAGTGATTGGAAGGTTTAGAGAGTCCCTCATATTACATGGTTTTGGTAAAACAAAATGAGATCTAAAGGAAATCTTACAGAGAATTCTAAAGGTGTATGGGGACCCTGATGCATTGAATTAGTTTTTCTGTGAGTCATTTATTTTCTTAATTTCCTCCTTTTTTGGAAAAATACCTGTTCATCCTGTCAGAAGACTAGCAAGCTTTTACATTTCTAGGCCCTATGCAGGTTTAATGGTAGAAAGCCAAGCAGAATGGGCGTCTACATTTCTGCATGAGATGCTGGTGTACAGTGTTTTACAGCTCTGCCAAAGGGGGCAGCCAGAAATAATTGTATTGTATGATCTTAGTGGGATGGTTTAAATTGATGCCAAGCTTGACCTAAACTTATAATTATTTTCTCTTAACAAAACCATACTTACTGTAGTGTAGGAGAAGGTGTGGGTTTTCTATGCTAAGTGTTCCATCTTCTGTATTCCTATATGCAGAGGGAGCATTTTGTTTCAGAATGAGGCTTTAAATATACTGCAAAAG
>CM070034.1:55225912-55240737 GCA_036250615.1 Ptychadena robeensis | reverse complement strand
ATATATATATATATATATATACATGCTTATACCTTAAAATGCTATGCCATTAAGAGCTCTTTTACAATGTTCATTGCTTTTTACTTCTGGCAACAGGTGCAGTCACCCTGGTAGACAAGTGCACATCCCTGGTCTCCTGGTACATTTGTGGTGCATTCTGATACCTTTTCACTATATTCCTGTGTTTTCATGTGGCCTATATAAAATGCAACTGCAAACACACGTGGCTTTCTTTACCATGTTATTTAACTGACATTGATAAGATTGCAGGGGATGATCTGACTGTCCCTCTAAAGCTGGCCATACATGGGTCGATTTTTGAATCGAGTCCCTTACAATCCATTGCCATTCACATTTGCAGTGATCGATTGTTCTCAAATTGATTGCATCCAGCCTTTCTTCAAGCAGGTTCAATCTGTCCCACTCAAAGAAAGCTTGATCGAATAGGGAACCAAGATATTGGTAAACCCTGTTCGATTACCATTACTTTGGATGGAACCCCCGTTAGAGTAGCGAACGCGATCAATTATGCAAAGTGTGCGCATTGATTCTTTTTTTTTAATCGACAAAGTTCGAGGGTTCATCAATTGAAGGAATATCGACCCGTGTATGCCCATCAAGTCTTAGCTGGCCATACACGGGGCGATTAATTTGAGATCGATGATTGATCAATCGCAATCTGGTGATGTAACTAATCACTGAACCGGTGAGTAGATGCCCACCACATTTGGCAATCGATCCCTGACCTATACGTTGGATGGGGACCCTCAGTCCCCATTTAAAGTAATGGTGATCAAGCAGGGATTTACCAACCCTATCTCTATTTACCATGTCGGATCCCTGTTCGACCAACTTTTTCTTGGAGTGGGATCGATTGCTCCAGATGGGCAGTGTTCGATTCAGTTCTGTGAGCGATCGCCGTGAATGGCGGTGGAATCTTATGCCAAATCGCCCCATGTTTGTTTCTATAATCCCCAACCAACACAGCATAAAAAAAAACCAAAAGAGATCATGTGCACCCATATTCTGTGTATTTCTTAAATTTTACATAACATTTACCTACTCATTCAGTAGAGGCACAGATTTAGGAACTGTACTAGGCATTGTGTATGTGTTGTTGGCATTAGTTTAACATCAATTTGCGAAGCTTCTGAGATTATTTAAACGTCATTGACTGAGTCATTGACATGCAGTTGACCTCCTTAGAGTTTTGATTTGACCTGTTTTAAGCAGGTTTTAGATTTCCATAGACTTGTTTTGTAAAGCATCTGTTCATTCTGGAACAGATTCAGTTTGACATCTAAATGATTGTTTAGAAAGTGGAGAAAACATACGCATAGTTCACTTTAGACACAATGATATGCATAGGTATTATCATGCTGAGCCATAACCCTGGCGCATTATATGCTTGTGATATATATATATATTAAACCAAGCAGACAGATTAGGCTCTTTATGGAGAGACTGTAAAATATATTTCGAAACTTTGAAGATGAGAAGATTATGTCTAAAGCTTGGGATTAAAAGCTGTTTAGGATGCGTCTGGGATTAGTTAATCACAGCTGTCAGAACAGTAGTTGACACAAGCTGAAGTATTAACGGAAATAGGATTAATAATCATCTCAACATCAAAAGTAATTATTCATTTGAGATGTATAAAGCAAAAATACAAAAGAATATATTATAAACATAATGGAGCCAAACAGAATAAAACTGGTTTGGATAATTAAATTGTGTACATTTATTCAAACAGAACTGGAAGGATAAATATGTTTTACATATTATGATGTATTGCAGGATTTAACCGTTATTGTTATATGCTTCCATGTGTTCATGTAGTTTAAACAAAATAAATCCTATCATATATTTAAATATCGGAAAATTGATAAATTATGCAAACTCACATTTAGAGTATTACAAATAGAAGTAACATAAATACCCCAATATAATAATCCTTAAATAAAAATATACAAATAATTAAAGAAAAGTCTCTTGAAGTGTGTCTACACCAACTTATTGTAAACTTGATTGACTGATTGAAAGCTTCGGGTGGCTGCGTCTTCAAATCAGTACTGCGTGGTGCCACCGGAGACACCTTGATGCGGAAGATGCGGAAAAACTGCGCACTAAGCTGTTCAGGCACTGATTTTCACGTCTTTCCTCTGCTGCATCAATCGGGAGTGCTCCCGCCGCATTGCCGCAGGGAATCAGCCCGGCAAATGTAGCAGCGTGCATTAGTGGACACATGGCCTGAGAATGTTGTCAAGTGATTGTTAAGGTGATGTAGCCTTGGCCATAACAATTCCCTGGCTACTGATAATGCCTAATATTTGTGAGGTTATCTTTTTATTTCCAGGGCTGGATTGAAAAAATATAAATTTAAAGCCCACCAAAACTCACCACTTGTACTTTATGTCTCTTGCTGGGAAACACTCAATTATTGGGACGATCTGTCAAAAAAAGATAAAAAAAATTCTATCCTGTAATGAGATAATAGTGAATGTCACTCTTCCCCTCTCTTCAACAAACACTGTGGCTGTATCAGAAAGACAGTTAGGATATATGGGAAGTCACGTCATCATGTCTCTAACAAGCCTATGGAGTTGCATTTTCCCCATTGAAAACAATATATCTTGCAGCCTTCAGTGGCCGTGTGCATTACTGCAGTTCATTAACCCCATACAAGTGGAAATAACATGGTGACTGTCGCAAATAAGAGCAGAGCAGGCTCTAAGTATAAGTATATAGATTAGGACTTTGGAGTACTTCTTCCCCATTGTGACAGCTCAGAGGTAAGTAAAAGGTTTCATTTTATTTATTTTTTTTGGCATTAGATGCGCTTCAACACATTCTAGCAACTCTAGTGTTTATGTCTAAAAAGCTGTAGCATTCCGCTTTTGATATAACAGGTAAAAGCAATAACACGGAACACATCAGTTATATATATAAACATAAGGGTAAAATGATTCTTACATGCAAAATGTGTAAGAATAACAAAAACATTGCTTGATTGCAAAACCGCCACTGCACTATACTTCCACATCTCCCTATATGTTTATATGTAGTATACATATATTCATATTTTCATATCCAGTATACATTTATTCATATTTTAATATTGATAGTACAGATCAGATTGCTGAATTCCAGTCGTTCATGGTGTAAATGAAAACTAAAAGAGTTTTTGGATTTTATAAATTTCCATTTTTGTAGGGAAAAAGCCAACTTGCCAGTAAACACGCTGAAAGGACATACAGATGACGTCGATAAATATGCAGTCTGCATAGCTGGAATGTTTGTAACAAGTGTTCAGCAATGTGCAGTGAACGCTCATTATACAATTGCCCTAGGTTATGTGAGGGTAGATCTACACTATTTGTTAATGACAAATATATTTTCAGTGGTTAGTTAGGAGAGCAGTGAGGCCTGCACAGCTTCATATTGCATTTTTGTAAAAATGTTATGCATTTGATATTTAAAATCTTTAATGAATTGCTTACATTTGTGAAATATCTCCAGTATAGAAGGTAAGGATAAGGTAAAGGCAAAGTTTGGTGACCCAGAAAAGTTTTACTCATTGGAATAGCAGGAGGTGACGTCACACATTTTTAGCATTTTAGTTGTTAATCTTACTGTCACTGATTTACAATAAAAGCTTGAATAATAGTTCTTTAGAGACTTGTTATAAAATATATAAAAGATATAGGCTCTATTTTCAAGTTTGATTTACAATATTTAATTAACTCTTTAAGCTTTGGGCATTTGATTATGATTTCAAATTATGCATCTGCTTGGATACATACTATAGTGAAGACGATGGGTAAAATATTAATATACCAATATAATTAGTAAAGTATTCATTCCATGTCCTTAGGCATATACTATACTGATGGTGACAATTAACATATTAGTAAATGATATATAAGCTTCTCTTTATTATTCACTAATGATGATGGATAACATTCTATTAAATTAAACATATACTCAGCTACATACTATATTGATAGTGACGTACATGGTATATATGCATAGCCACATACTATACCAGGGCTGGGCAAACTTTTCAACTTGTGGTCCCCAATTTTTTTTTTTTATATTTGGCTTTTTTTTTTTTATATTTGGCTCCTCTCTGTCTAGGTGGGAAATTTAAACAGATTACATTGATAAATAATACAAACAAAATGTTTATACTAAAAAAGAGGCTTTGCATAGTAAATGTAAAGATATTGCAGGCATGGACAAACTATGGCCTCTAGCAGGACACCATGTCAATCATCTTCTAGGCATTATCTCCACTTATTGCAATGAATGAGTGAAGGGGAGACAGAGCTTCTTAACACCAAGGTGACAAAGGGACAGGTTAAAAGACTAAAACAGTCTGATTTGGCCTGCTTTCCGAAGTTTGCCCACGTCTGTACTAATATGGTAATGGGTAATATATTAGTAAATTATAAATATGCTTAGCTGCTGTATATACTATGCTGGTGTTTAGAGGGGAACATGAGACATGCACAAACCTGGTTACGGTTGAACCTTTTATGTGTGCATTGTATTATACCACTCATAGCCTTTGCTGATATGTAGAAACCTCCCTATTTAAAGTGTCATAACATGTCATTCATATCTGAAATGTCTTAACATGCCATTCCTATCTACAGTATAGATTGCAAGATTAAGTGCAGATGAGAGCAGGTATTTTCTGGCATTGTAATTATAATAGTTTACATTTGGTAAATATAGGAATTGTGAAAATGCACATATGTGTTTTGCAAGACGGAGATGCGTTACTGTTAGGAAACACAGCGACACATAAGATCAGTGCTTGCTTTTTAGATACTATGCCCAGTCCAAAACTAATTAAAAGGAACTCTTGGAAAGTGGCTAAAGTCCAAATAGATTTACTTTGGAATAAACTTGACTTCACTGTTGTACACTAATGGGAAGAATTTACATACGTTTGAAGCTAACATTGCATGTTTTCTATTCTCACCTGATGTATCCTTACCTCCAATGACAACTTTTCTCCTTACCTCCAGTGACAACCTTTCTAACTGCTAGATCTGTGGAGGGGGCATCACTACCTTCCTTTTACATAGGATGGAGCCTCCATAGTGTTGGGGCTAGGATGAGGGGGTATACTGTCAATCTGTTATCTTCTGTATTTACTATGTCTGTGTACATATGTGTGTATCTTTACTTCTAGTAATTTATATGCACACAGTCTATCATATATGGGATTTTTGTCATTCATCCTGACGAGGCCAAGGATGGGCAAAACGTGTCAAGGGTCCAGCGACACCCCCAAATAACGATGGCACGCTATGTGATACTTAAATGTAAATGATTACCTCTATAGGGGGGATGGTTGATGTAGTGTACATGGATTTTGATATAAGTATACAGCATGTGGCGGCAAATTTACATGTGTTACACGTGTTGCATTAGGACATATATTAGTGAATTGTATCTAAGTATAACTGGTTTAACTAAACTGTTGGAGTTCTCTCTCCTTTTTCGCCACCGAAATCCCATGAGGCTAGCCACCTTTCTCCCATATCGACTGTCGCTGGACCAGGGTGTTTCTTGTTAAATCATACAAATACTTTAATAGATGAAATCTGTAAGGGGGAAGTGATGCACTTCCAACACCTGTTTATTTAGGCAAAAGCAAAGTGGCTTTTCCTGCTGAACTCAATCTATAAGGGTCAAATAATGTGAATGTTTCTGCTTGACATGAGAATATACCTTTTAGTTAAGACATAGGTCTTGATTTCATGTACACCCCAACTTCTACAACAACTTCCACAACTTTAGTACAGAGTTGTCCTCATATAAATACCAACCGAAATACTATATTTCATTAACAATGTCACTCTGTAAAGCTTTTACATTTTTTCTTTGTAAAGAATGAAATATGTTTATTCTATTTTATATTTTTATAATATTTTATACCTGTCCTGTTTAGCATAGGAAATGTGATTATTTTTCTTTTCTATTTTGACAGGTCTTAGCACTATGGCTACAATTGGATCTCATCGGGAAAAAGCATGTAACCCTCGGATGGGCAACTTAGCCATTGGCCGGCACTTATGGACAAACACTGCTTGTGGTATTAATGGAACTGAACTGTTTTGTATGTATAATCAGAATTCCCATGCAGCTTGCTCAGAGCCAAAGTGTGACAAGTGCAATGCTGCTGTGCCCCGATTCTCACATTCCTCCTCTGCAATGGCCGACTCAACTTTCAAGATGCCACGCACATGGTGGCAGTCAGCCAGGGACACTCAGAGGGAAATCATACAGCTTAATTTGGAATCCTCATTTTATTTTACTCATCTGATCATGGTGTTTCGATCTCCTAGACCTGCAGCCATGATTCTGGAGAGGTCCCAGGACTTTGGCCTCACATGGCGTCCATATAAATACTTTGCTACAAACTGTACATCAACATTTCAGATGGAGGATGATATTCATGGGAATAGAGCTCTTTGTACATCACGGTATTCGGATGTCCTTCCATGCAGTGGAGGAGAGGTAATTTATACTTCATTATATAAATTAACATAAACTTAAATTTTTTTTAATTTTCAATGCATGATTGTGCACTTGTTGGTATTTTGTAACGGAGCCTTACATAACATTTAATTAGTCCTCCTAACACTGCCTTTTCTGCCCAGACAGGTGCTATCTCTGTCCTGTCATCATGCAGTCATCATTTACCATTACAAAAGAGATAATGCCTTAAGCTAGCCACACATGGCTCGATGCGCGTGCACGCTCACGGCTCCCGATATATCTCTAATCTGTTTCTTCATCTGAGCCATCCACAGTTCTCAACATGTTGGAAAACCTTGGTCGAAATCCATTACATTGAATGGGGAGAGAGAGTTACCATCCAATGTAATGGACGGGCTGACAGCTGAGCTGCACACACAGGCTGTGATCAGCTACAGCTGTGTGTGTGTGAAGGGGGCGGGGCCAGCTCTGGCAGAAAAGGGGGGGGGGCCTCGAGGCTGGCTGCTTCTCCGGCTGGGGAAAGGAGAGACCTGGGGACCGGGAAACCACGTCCCAAACATACGGTAATGGATGTGCCCATGTAGCACATGTATTACAGTACGATTGATTACCGTAAGATTGATCCGCGATCAATGACAGCGTGGTGACATTGCACAGGAATCTACCCGTGTGTGGCCAGCTTTACACTGGCTATACGCCTTTAGATCTCTCTCTCAGATATCCTTTAGATCCAACAACTATGTAGTGCCGGGTCCGCTACGATTGACCACAGGTAGACTTTAGAAAGTCCCTCATATTACATGGTTTTGGTAAAACAAAAGGAAATCTGACAGAGAAATCTAAAGGTGTATGGGGACCCTTAGAGATGGCAAAATTACTGTAACCCAATATCTGTACAGTTCTTTCATTTGTTTAAAAATATCTTATACTGATTAAGTCCCTGTGGCAGTTTATCATTTTGACTTTTTAAGTAGCTGCTGTCTTGCAGTGTGAGACTTGGTTAGGGTAATTGTGAAAAGTTTCCTTCTGTCTGATTGATGACATGACTGAGTATTTTTTTCTAGAGCATAAGAAATAATTTGCAAAGTTTTTTTGTTATTATGTTGTTATTCATCTGTATTGTGACTTTAGGATCCAACAAGTTTTATTTTTAATTTTTGCTTTTGAAATTTCACAGGTTTAAGTCTGAGAAGTAAAAAAAATCTCTTTACTTCCCATGGGATTAGAATAGTTTGGGACTAAAACATTCTGATGTGTATTGAGGTATAATAGGTTTATAGAAGCTAAGGAGTCTTGCAAAGTCAGCATCATTTTTTGGGTATTAGTCATATTACATTACAGAAGTTGTCAACGGGGTTATCAAGCCAAATATCATCGGGACATCTGCCAATATTATTACAAAGAGAGACGTCTGTTAGTTAATGGGGCAGTCTCTTGGTGAATGCTGTCTGCATTAACTGCAGATTACATAATTCTTGATTCTCAATACATATAACAATTGAAAAGAAAAACATAGTAAGTGGCTTGCGAGAGTAAATACTTATAGCAGGACACCTGTATTTTTTATTTACTTTAAAAAGATATATACAGTAAATCAGTTTGTAAATGATATTTTGATGTCATGCACTTTTTCCTGAAATACTCCCATGAAAGAATTTAAGAAGTCGTGTGTCACAAAGCTTAGACATATGTGCTATAGAGTAATTGTTGCCCTGAGTACTTTTCCTTACAACACATCCCATTTTCTTTATTTTTTACACCCCTTCTAGTTATTACCCAATATCAATCCCAAACAACATGCAATCCTTTCGTTTCCATTGCGTTGTGTCCCAACCTAACAGATAGACTTACCTGCTCGGCGGAGGGTCTGTCTTCATTGCGCCGAGCCGAACCGCCGGTGTAAGGCTGAACATAGTGGAGTACGTGTAGCCTTTACACTGGCGGTGTGTAAACAGACAAGCCCTAATATAATGGAAACAAGCCCTAACTGATAAATACGCTTCCTTTTACAAAAAACAGATTTTCATCCCTTTATTGATTTTATTCAGTTTTTTTTTGTCTTAGGCTTTGCCTCAACTGCATCTGTGATAAGCGTGAGGGTCGCGTTAGTGGAGCCCCGGAATTCATTTTCAATGGGTTTGTCAGTGCGTTGTAGTTGCATTGCGTTCTTTCAAACATGGACCCCCAGGCTTGAAAAAGTGCAACAACATAACTACATTGGAGCAACTTGCTAATGTGAAAATGAATTGTGGGGCTCTACTAACGCGACCCTCACATATATCCTGTGTGACACAGTGGAGTGGGTGCCCAAACATCCTAAAAGGGGAGCATGCCCTTCTGACTAGGAAGTCCCAGGTCATGAGCACTCATACATGTCCCATGCTTTCACAAAAGAGTGATGCAAGTATGCACACTGGCGGTGGATAAATCTGGGGTTCCCAATACTCCTAAAGCTAAGGTATCCACTGAAAAACAGGAATCACACATCTAGGCTGCTTTTAAAACAATAGCAAATACATTAAGTGCAAAGATAAACTTAAACACTGTAGAAGTGTTGCATGTGCTTATATATATTTTACACTTGTAAGAGTGATACTTTTCCATTTGTTCCAGAAAAGTTAGTGTTCTTATTCTCTACAATAGCACTAAGTTGCATTTTGCAGGCATAGATATCAGTAGAGGATGTCATAACTAGAATGAGGCAGGAGATCAATGACCAGGCCTCCTGCCTGACAGCCGTCTGTTAGAACACTGAGCACAGCAATCGGCTGCCACTTACCTTTGGTCATTGCCAGTGCACTTTTAAAGGTTTTATTGAATATTAATAATATTAATTATAAAAACTACTGTGTGTCTTTAGTGAGCCCTAATCAATTTAGTTTATTGTGTTTATTGTGTGTGTATTGTGTGTGTAGTGCTAAATTACAAAAATAAATGCTTGGATCAAAAGCATGCATTTGCCTTCTACAGAAAGGTACAAGTTGCAGCTTGAACTTTATAGATAACAATAATTCCATTTTTAAATCACTAATTTTACCATATCCTGACATTTTGAATGTGCTGAACCCTAGCAGTGATTATCTAGTACTATACAAAACACACATCGTGTCATTTTATAAAATACAGAATGACTTCTTTTGAAGGAGGATGAGGATGTTTCTCAGTTGTGAAAAGTAATTCTGCTTTCAGTAAAAGTAAATGAATTCCTTTTTCTTAAACAAATGCTAATCTGCCTCTGTTTACAAATAGGGTCTGCCAAGGCTTTACAAATGGCGGCAGCACTTTGCATGGCTGATGAGGCGTCCACATGTCCAGGAATTTGCATTTTCCTACAGACTACACAATGTACAAAACCAGAGAACATTGGGTATTTCAATATTCCACTGATATGTTATCAAAAAGAATAAATTACCATTTGCCTGAATGTTACAGTTTAACATTCCATTGATATCATTTGTTCCTGGGATAACACAAGAGTTATGAATTTCCTAATCTTTTACTTCCAAACAAGTGCCTATTTTTAAAGGGAAATCATATGTTGGAGTATATTTATTTGTTTGTTATGTTCAGGGCTACAAAATAATTTTTGGAATGTATTTCAGCTAATTTAGACACTGCAAATGTATATTTTATTAACCAGCTGAGGGTCCTTTCATCCTACCCACACTGCAAAGTGTAAAGGTTCCCATCCACACCCAACCGGCGCGTGATAGATAACCCGTTTGAGCGTTACGTAGGGTCACCGTGCTGCGATTCTGTCTATCATACAAGCATCTATATATTATTAAAGGCTCATTTGCTTAAAAACCGCCCGGTAAACGAGCCAAAATCGCAACCGACTGGCTGACGCAACATTAGGTGTCCGCCGGTCGGTTTTCAAGCTTTCGCCCATGGGGTCCTTATCAAGATGACCTGCGAACACCTCCACATTTTTGCAGGCGCTCGCAGGCAGTCGCTTCCCGTGCGGCTGCTTGGGACAGCAGCTCAGCAGACAAACGTGTAGGCTTAGACTTATCGTTTACTCACTTAAGCCCCCCATACACGTTCCAATTATTCTCCGGACCGATTTTTCGTCCGATCGTGTCACTCGATTTTCACCTAAAATGTTATGGTCGGTCGGTCGGCTGGCACGAAAAATCGGAATTCGAATTATTACCGATCGATCAGCCTAACACTATTTATAACAGCAGATCGACCAAAATTTATGGACACGTCCGAAGCGGTCCATAATTCCACATCCGATTAATCTCCCGATCGATTAATCTCCCGACCATGTTGGTCGGTCGGGCAAAATTTGGACGAAAAATCGGAACGTGTATGGGGGGCTTTATATATAGTAAACTCTTTTGCATTTTGATAGCTTAAGAGTAAATACTAAATAATCACCACTTTATCCAACACAGTGTGTGGTAGAATGATTAATATAATTATGATCAATGGTGAATATTTAATTAATTATAATATATTTAATAGCTTTAGACAATAGCCAAGTGAAAAGTGTTTGCTTTTAGAAAGCCAGGCATGCTCTGTAAACATTTTCCTGGAAGTACCTTGATTTATATAACTATTTTTTTATTAAACAAGAACAAACAACCGAAAAAGAGAAATACTATAACCATTAAGGAAAAAAAATAGACATAAAGGCATGTCATGGGACCAGTAAAGAAAACTAAAAAATACTGAAGGTGAAAAAACATCTTTGAAAATCAATGAGTTAATGGTGCATCAGAAAGAGTCAAATTACGGATTAATAATGAGGCAAGAAGTACCTTATTTCATCTATACAGTTGTCTGCACTGCGTTTCCCCCATGTGTCAATGATAATACAAGGGTAGTCTAGGTTAGGTTGCTAACTCATTTGATATTTGAACAGTACAAGTTGTATAGGTGTTATATGCTGATCATGATTTAGAAAAAAGATCTTTTACACTACTCATCTGCCCTCTTTTGCCATGCACGTCTTCATGCTCTGGAGAATCTGTCTGATATGAAAATGTTTATTTAAGCTGGCAGAACCTCAAGCAGCAGACATAAAAGAGGATGGGTATAATCTGCCTTATAAATGACAGTTCCTGCATTTTCTTCTGTGTGAAGTGGAGCAGGTAAGTGGGTTAGGGCTTATAAGAAAGGGGGTGATGTCTTACATCAAAGAGACTTCAGCAGATTAATGAAATGTTGGATGACATCTAATTTGTGCATAGGAGGATAGTTCGACTATAGCAGCAAAGAGAGACTGTAGAGGAGCCTTGTAGTTCTGTTATCAATGAAGTGTCTCAAGACATGTTATTATATTATCAACAACAGCAACCCAATATATTGATGGTCTGAAGCAGAAGATGTGATCTACTCATCTGTCCTACTACCTGTTATACCTGTTCTGCTTTTGGGCAGAATTTTTTAAATAATAAAAAGCCTTGCAGAATGCTTATCATTTTGGAGGTTTCCACTGTTTCCATTTTCCATGTTTCCACTGCTTAAAAAACCATGTGTTTGCTGTGAGTGTGTTAGGGATCCATTGCAGTTATCACAACGCAAAGTACCACTTTGACATACATGCAATGCAATAGAAGCCGAATGGCACCATGGATGTGTTAACGCACTCATAGGGAATATTTTGGGCACAACAAAAACATTAGGGTATGTTTTTCTTACAAGTGCTGGCTGCATTTAATCAGGGAAAAATCCACTGCAGCATCAAAGTGGGCCCCATGCATTAGTGGACATCTCTTAGTGCCTTGGAAACATAGCCTATGCCCTAGGTGCCCAACCTGAGGCCCGGGGGCCGCATGCGGTCCTTTGGGCGTTGTTCGGCGGCCCCCCTTGGTCCTCCACATGGGGCCCCCAAAATCTAACTGTTAATGCATAGGGCATAGCAACTCACCTGTAAAGTGGTCACACGCTGACCTGGCTTTCCTTATCAACTTTGGTGGTCCTACATCAGTAACATCAGGGAAACCAGGTCTACATATGAACGCTGCCGGATTTTGACTGCCTGACAGGATCTGGTCCACCACCTGCTGAGATATGTCAATGAGGGGAGGGTCTGGATCGATGTAATGTAAAGTGATGCAGAGGGCCGCACTTGTGGCCCTCATTATTAACTCAGTTGCCCACCACTGGCCTATGCCATTTTAGTTTACATGTTTGTTATATTTTAAATTTCAGTACTGAAGTGGTGCCTGTACAACAGTGCTGAAGGAGAAGCTAGCGTTCAGCCTAAATTATAAAAAATCTGCAAAACCACCATCTACCATGCCATGTCACTTTTCATTAATAAACCTCTACCTGGCAGTACCAGTTCATGTTTATAAACCTCGCTTGATTATCACTCGTGAACTTTAAACCTGTCTTGAATATATTAGTTCAAGTTTTAAAAGAATGTTTTTATGGCTTCCTATTTTATGTTTATAAATCAATGTCCAGTTTTTAGCTGACTGAAAGAGATAATCAGATCATTGGAGTTGCCAGTGCTTTAAACATACATCAACTTTAGTGCAATTTAAATATTGAATATAAATTAATTGTATTGACACACATGGTAATTAGTGGAAATCTGATTCAGTAAATGTGTTTACTTTCCATATAAAGAGATAAATATATGTGTGCCTGCTTAAAAATTCAAATGGGTACTAACGGATTCAAAAATCTAAAAATATTTTTATATGAACACTCTCATAGAATTATTATCATTATTATTATTATAGCACACCCAATAGACCCATACTGTTATCTCTACGTCAGCAGAAGAGGCCAGCAGATTTTTGTACAATTAGTTTTAGGGTTTCCACTAGAGCGGATGGAGCGTTTTTAATCGATTTGCCCAAGTCCACGGCTTCCATTGAAACTCTTTGACAATTTCCATTTAGTAATCAAAGTGAAAAATCGCTTCCGATCACGTCCATTGACATGAATGTATGCGGTAAAAAAAAATTATTTTTGACCACTGTCTATACATTTCCTATGTAAAGATAGGTGGCAATCAGGAAAATGCGCCCCACGTGATCGGTGCAAAGCGATTAAAATCCCGTCCATCCGCGCCCGTTCGCTCTAGTGGAAACAAGCCCTTAGTGATGAATTCACCTTTGAAGTGGTTCTGTGTGATAACATGAATCTGTGCTGTTCAGGGGGCTTGTGATGTTTATAACGCTGTCGCTGAGAATATGGAATGTCGTGGGAACAGCAGGAAATTCATCATGATTCATCTACAATTGTGAATAGCATAGCACTCCTGAGTGACATATAATGTATAGTCACTGATAGTGATCAGGGAATATATGCATATTATTAAATGCTCTGAAAAAGTAGCTAATACCAGGTGCAGTATATGGATGCACAGAACCCCCCTGGCTAATGTACATGAAATTAATTCAGGTTTATTTACCAAAGAAAAAGCATCCTAGTAAGGCCAAGGCTCCACTATGTCTTTTTGTCAGTCCTTGTCGCGCATCCTTTAGATGCGCCTGAAATACTGTCCGTTATATTCAATGGGCCAGTACACACAGACATGACGTGCTTGCAATGCTTTTTTCTACATTTTAGAGGCCTAGTGCATCGCAAGCATTCAGACGTGCCCATACTGTATGTGCAGAATGTATCGACGTGTATAAAAAGCATGCCCAATGCACCCCTTGCTCTTTGGACTTGTTTTTTAGATACATAGATGGTAAAAAAAACGCCGAGCACATACTATAGGGGCACGAGTTAGACATTGCTTGCCGGCGGACCCTCTGTTTACACATCCGACGATGCAGAGGCTGAACGTACTCAACTGCAAGCAGGTAAGTCTATGTGCTACGTCGGGACCTCCCGCCAAGAAATACACTTAGCAGAGGGGCCCCGACGTATAATGGAAACATAGCCTAAGTCATATGTAACATAGGAGAATCTTTTAGGGGAACACCAACTAACCTATCATCATGTCTTTGGTATGTGGGAGGAAACATGCAAACTCCTTGCAGATAGTGGCCAACCCTGGGATTTAAACCTGGGACCTTAGCGCTGCATGGCCAGACGGTTTGATTACAATACAATACCAATACAATAATTCTATATACTGTCAGTTCAGGTAACATGCCAGGTAAGGTACCACGAAATCTTTCAGAGTGATTCCTGCTGTTTACTATAACAACCCAGTTCTTGGAGAGTAATGGCTGATGGGTATGGCTGCAATTGGCTTCTAGTTATTTCATATCATAGAGATGGTTGATGGATGTGTGGATGGATTCTCCAAATCAACCATTCTGTGGGCTGCATTCAGGGCTGTGGAGTCGGTCGATAAATTCCCCGACTCCGACTCCTCAGTTTCAGAT
>CM070034.1:55210118-55220333 GCA_036250615.1 Ptychadena robeensis | reverse complement strand
TGTTGTGGTTGAGAAACCTTGAAAGTAATTATAAACAGACTAGCAGAGTTTAGCTTAAAAAATGTCCTGAGCTACTTTTAGTTTTTGTAGCAAACAAAACATAGTTGTATTCTTTTCTGTAAAAATATGTCTACAGATGTTATAAGTTAGGTGGGTGAACCATCAATAACAAAATGTTAAAATAAAAATTCTTAGTAAATCGTTAGAAAAGAGTATGCATGTGGGTGTAACACAAACAAGGAAGAAAAATATGAGTAGGGATTAAAAATATCACTAGCGAGGTCCTGAGAGTAAATGATTAAAATGGTACAATTTCACATGTAAAAGTCACATGTAAACACTCTATACTTTTATAGTTCACATGTTCTGGTCACGTTTAAAGCTGAACTAAACAGCCTTAGACCCCAAGGATCTTTCCATAATGTCAAGTATGCTTAGCATTTATTGTTCATATGCAAATATAATCCTAACATTGTCATATTTACCTTATAGATGTATCAGTTATTTGTAGTCCTTGTCAAATTGTATAGGGGGTGTAGGCATGACTTGCAAATGTGCATGTGAGGTACTTCACTACAGTACCGTATGTTGCAGGGAAGACACACTATATACTATACTGTCCTCTATATAAATATTTATTACAAAATTTCTCAAACTTTTTTTAGAGACGTGTCTAGTGCAAGTACAGTGAGGGAAAGAAGTATTTAATCGTCTGATTTTGTACCAATGCCCTCTGAATCTCTTAGCAAGAGAATCTCAAAAGATAACTTAACTACTTACTTAAGTACTTACACCGGGAACACACGGCTCGATATAGATTCCTGGCAGCAGCGCAATGATGTCATCGCACTCCTGCTCAATATCGGAGGAGTTGGAGACACAGCACTGCTTTGAATGGAGATCCGCGGTACCCATGCAAAGCAATGGACATCGACTGTGGTTTACGGTCATGTCCAGTATCTCTGTTTTAGAGTGGGATTGATGGAGTGGGATTTGCTTGAAAACAGGGATGGCCGCATTAGATATGGGCCAGATTGATGGCCATGAGCGCGCAGGGTGCTCGATTCGGCCATCGATCTGGCCCATATCTATGCGTGTGTTCCCTGCTTTAGTGACAAAACCTTTGTTGGCAATTACAGAAGTCAGGCATTTTTTTTTGTAGTTGGCCACTAGATTTGTACCCACTCCTCTTTTCAGATCCTCAGTATGATTTCCTAAAGGGTTGGAGACTGACAAGATCCTTAATGCTCTTCTTTTACGGCCAATACTTTGTTGCCTTCGTCATGTGTTAAAAGTTATTGTTATGTTTGCATACCAATCCATGACCTATTAATAATGCCGTGGCTGAGGGAAGGAGGTGATCATCCTAGATTTGAGGGTACATAGTCCCATCCATCCTTCCTTCATGCACTGAAGGTCTTGTCTTCTTATCAGAAAAACACCCCCAAAGCCTAATGTGTCCACCTCCATGTTTGACTGCAGGGAAGATGTTCTTGGGGTCATAGGCAGAAACGATACCTCCAAACACAGTAGATGATGCCAAAAAGCTTGCTTTTGGTTTCATCTAACCACAACATTTTCACCTAGTTCACTTCTGGGTGATTGAGATGTTAATTGGCAAACTGCAGAGGGACCTGTACATATGTAGTCTTAAGCTGGCCATACACCTTCAGATTTCTCTGTCAGATTTCCTTCAGATCAGATTTTGTTTTACCAAAACCATGTAATATGAGGACCTTTCTACACCTTCCAATCACTATGTATTCTATCAGGGAGGCCACTATACTGCATAGTTGTTGGTAGATCTGATCTGAAGGAAATCTGACAGAGAAATCTGAAGGTGTATGGCCAGCTTTAAGCAGGGGGACATTGTGGGCACTGTAAGATTTTAATACTTTACATAGTGTGTTACTAATTGTTATCTTGGTGACTATGGGCCCAACTGCTTTGAGATCATTGACACATTTCCCCATGTAGTTCTGGACAGATTGGTCACCGTTCTCATACTCATTGCAACTCCATGGAATCTCACATGGAGTCCCTGACTAAAGGAGATTGACAGTTATTTTGTGTTTATTCAATTTGTGAATAATCATGCCGACTGCCAACAATGGTTGTCACCTTCTCACCAATCTGCTTGGTGATGGTCTTGAAGCCCAAGCCAGTCTTGTGTAGGTCTAAAATCTTCTTACAGTACAATTACAATACAGTACAGTGCAATTGTCACAAAAGTATCTGTACTAAATCCATAGCCCCATGACAATGTTTTCTTCCATGTTATCTATCACCTTTGATATAGACTGGAACACAGCACGTGTCAAGGGTCAGCGGTGGATGCATTATGCTATTCAACGTCTATAATAAAATGTATCACTACAGTATAGTTATTTTTTCTCTATCTTTTCTGCAGAATATAGAAAAAAGGCTAAACTGGGGCTCAGCAACGGCCATAACAGCATACAACAGATACATAATAAATCTAGTGTCATAAATGAGAAAAACCATATATGGTTTTTTTAGCCTTTATATAGCCTATCTAATAGGAAACACCCAGTCTGGTTTCAGTTTGCAGTGTGTGCAAAGTAAAACTAAACATGTTTAGATCACAATTTTATAATTACAGTAATCAAATTTTTTATATTATTGATTTGCTAAGAATACAGGTAGGGTAAAAAGTACATTTTTTAAGATATATTTTAAGAAGCTGTAAAATACATGTATATGTAAAGTCCAGCAATAACTGCTTTGGTATGATTATTACAGGCACATTGTTTGTGTAGTTGGGTGACAGGTGTTTTTTAATAATAAGTATTTTAAGCAGCTACCAAATTAAAACCAAAATTGGTAGCTGTGATTAATTATATTCTTAATAAAGAATGTCTCCATTAACTAGCTGTATGTGCTAATCCCCATATGGTCTAAATACGCACCTTGCCGCATAAGAACCACTAAAGATGCATTTGTTTATTAGATAAGGGCTAACAAATTTCCTTTTCAAATCAAATCTTGGTACCATAAATAACCACTTATAACATTTTTATCCCCCTCATTATGTCTCACTGAATATCTCCCTAGAGACTTTGCTGTGTAATACAACTTTCTTTACTACTTGCAAATATTCACATGCTGCAGGTACAGACATTTTAATGTCTGTGTTACTGAAACGATTACCAAAACAAGCCATATTTGTTTTCTTTGAATTCTAAAAAAGGTAAGACAAGGACTTAAATGCACATTAACACACTACATATAACATTGTCTTAATAAGACAAATAATACGATTTTTTTTTCTTGTCTTCTTTTCAATGTCACCTTCTTCTACCCTCAATGGATTGTGAATCAGCACATTTCTAGTAAGGCTCAATTTACGCAGAACAACGCGTTAACACAGCAGACCGGTGGATGGGACATCAGGCATCCGCCTGCCAGCGGTTTTCGTGCTCTAGGCCCATAGTCCTGTCATGGGGTCGTTATGTAAATGACCCCCGGATGTCTGCACAAGTTTGCAGGCATATGTGACACCTGGAGGAGCGACCAGCTAGTTTCTGCGGCTGCAGCAGCCAGAGAAACGGCAGTGTAAATTTAGCCTTAAGGTAGATGTTTCCACCTGTTTTTAATGAAGCGTAAGTGCTCTTTCACACATGAGCCAATGCGGCTGCCGGCTACAGTGTACATTAACCACATACAGTACCAGTGAAAACCCTGTTTTGACACTTAACGCGGCATTGTGCGGTACAGCAAATGCAGGACTAGTGTCAAACCTGTGCACCTTGTGTTAACACTAGCCACGCTGCAAAGAGATACTGCAATGCAAATGCAGGTAGGGTGGAAGAGCTCTTAGGCATTGCCGACTACAAATATTATACATTGAACACGCTTAGGTTTCTCCAACTACTTATCTCCCTGTTTATCTGTTCCTTATCCTCCTTTAAGGTATAAACTGGTTTGCTGCCTTAAGCCCCCCATAGACAGGCAGACTCCTCCATACAACTTTCATGAGACCTACCAACAACTATGTAGTATAGTGACCTCCCTGATAGAATACATAGTGGTTGGAAGGTGTAGAAAGGTCCTCCTATTACATAGTTTTGGTAGAAGAAAAGTTGGTTGTACAGAAGTTGCATGGAGGAGTCTGCCTGTCTATGGGGGGCTTTAGGAACTGCACTAATGGCTGTATTCTGCTCTTCCAAATTGACTAGCAGTAAGTCATACCCTTCTACAGGCCTCCTAGTCCAGTGATGGCGAACCTTTTAGAGACTAAGTGCCCAAACAGAAACCCAAACCCACTTTTTTATCTCAAAGTGCCGGCCTGGCAATATAACCTGAATTACACAACTCATATACACACAGGAAACACGTAAACACACTTGTAACTTACTTAAAAGATATAATAGGAGAGGCTATGCTATCAGAAGATAGGAGAAGAGAACTGACAGCATTGAGAGCCAATAGGCTGCAATGCTTTCCTCTGTGCTGGCTGACAGCTCGCTTGCCCACAGAGAGGGCTCCGAGTACCACCTCTGGCACGCCTCCCATAGGTTCTCCATCACTGTCCTAGCCTTAAGAGAGAAGGAAGGTCATAGTTTTCATTACTACTGCTCTGGATATCTAGAAATCATCACTTCACTGTACATGTTCAGCTCTGACAGATCTGATTAAGTCCTCACTTAATAATAACATTTTGACTATACTCATTCAAAGATTAAGACAATGTGGCAGGGTAAGAACCTTAAATTTAATCCACAGTCTTATGAACGTAGAGGAGGCAGCAACAGTCCTTATATTTTCTTTGTTATGTTTTTTCTTTGCTTCTTTCAGCAACCTTTTTGAACATTCTCAGATTCATCTGCCACTGCTTCATACTTAATGTGTGCACATGGAAGTTGTGCTTTTATACACTTATGAACTAATGGGGGCTATATAGCCACTGCTTGGATTGGCATTTAAAGTGCTCCATACCCTTGAGTTAAGTTGCTAGTTTTAGCATGTGTTTGGCCCCTGAAGACTGGATCCTTGTATCTTGGCCTATATAATGTATCTGGCTTAAAATGTATAGGTTTACAGAGCTTGGCGAGTGAACTGATGAGCAGATAATATCTGCTGATTCAGCTGTTTATGTGTCAATAAATCACTAGATACTACTTTACTATAATAATATTGCTGTTCACTCACTGTTTGCAAAGATGATACTTTCCATGTGTTGATATGTGTCCCAGATGGTACCACAAATGTTAATGGTATAACTCAGATGGTTGAAATAGTTCCCTAAGGCAAGTATTTCTATGGACAACAGGTGAACAGCATGATATCTATTATCCAGGTGTGTCAAGCGCTCTTCTCCATAACTTGTAAGATTTAACTGTTCTCTTTATATCCAGATGTTCTTCTAAATAAAATATTACTTTACTGTTGTGTAGTGCTGCAACACACACTTACCAACATGTGATATAGAATTAGCGAATGGTGTTTTATATGCAGGACATCTGTTTTACTATATAGGGACTAGCTGTGATCAAGATAAAGTATTTTGCGTTAGTAGAAACAGAAAGTTTGGCGTTCAATTGATTCCTCTTATGGCTAACTGAATTCATAAAAGAGCAAGCTTTTGGGATGTCTCAAATCACTTCTTCAGGCTTAAATCAGCCAATGGCATGCTTTGCTTCAGTGAGCCAATAAACAATATTACTAAGGCAATGTTTCCACAGCACTTAGGATAGGATGAACGCTGTGAAAACAGGCAGGGCGGGAAGTCATACATATATATAGGATGCGCCCACATCCCCGTAAAGGCATGCGATTAATGCAAGTGGTATTGGCTCATCCCTAAACGCTGTCGAAACATTGCCTTAAACTACACACTTTCTGTACTTGTCAATGGCTAGCTAACCATACACATATTGATTCTGCGGCCGATTCCCGAACGAACAATCTTTCTAGTAAAATAGAATGTGTAGAATATTTTTTCAATAATCTATTTTGCTACAAATATAACAATGTGATTTAGAGTCTGTGTTGTGGCCATGCTCTAATAATGCAGACTATTGATTTCAATAAGGGTGTGTGGGTAGGAGTTTTGTCTGTTCTTTTTTTTTTTAAGTTTATTTTATATTCTTGTTTAACCAACAGCTGTCTATATATTTCAGGAATAAGACACCTGAGTGTACTTTCTTTAAATGTACCTTTTAAAATCTCACACACATACATTTTCCTACAGGTTATTTTTCGGGCCCTGGCACCTTACTATTCATCTGTGGATCCTTACAGTGAAGAAGCACAAGACAAGCTGAGGATCACTAATCTCCGTGTTCAGCTGCTGAAGCAACAGCTGTGTCCCTGCCACAACAAGGACTCAGACATCAAACCGCAGTCTTTAGCCCACTATGCTGTTTACGACTTTATAGTTAAGGGAAGCTGCTTTTGCAATGGACATGCAGATCATTGCGTTCCAACTGATGGATTTCGACAAGTCCGGACAACCAGCAAACTCCAGGTGGTGAGTATAAAATGATTGTGCAACATGTTCAATGCAGGATATAAATGTGGATCCTAAACTTTGTATACAGGAGAATGAAACTTAAAAAAATTATGTGATAAGCTATAGCTAGCAATGCTAAATGTAAACAGAATTATCTTGCTGGTTACTATTGGGACCACATTTCTTAATATTTTAAATATGAATTAAATGATTCCACTATGTGTTCATAGTCACAGGGCATTGCAATTGAGATACCACTCATATTTTGTTTTTAAACATGTGAGAAATTGTACAGTGTACATGAGCTATTATTGTGCTATTTTGTTTCATGTTTCAATATTCATGAGATACAGTGTTACTATTTCTGGCTTTTTTTAATACTCATTCATTCTCAAAGCTTGATGAGACAGTCCTTACATTTCTGGCTACAAATACATGAGAGTCAAGTAGTAATATGAAGTCTGTGGTGCGTAGCTGGTCTTTTGTGGTGATTAGCATTTTTTTATATGTATCATATGGTTTTAGCCAAACAGTGAGATCTCCTTTGATCCTGAATAATCTGATATTAATGGATGTATCATATTCTCAAAACCACGTGTGTTCTAAAATAAAAAACATTCTCTGGCACATTTACAACTTTCACTGATTACACATGAAATCCTAAACCACTTGAAATGTATTAGATCAGCCATTGTGGCTCCACAAAGTAGTTCCATTTGTAATCAACCCTTTAAAAGTTTAACATGATCAGATTTGATTTCCTCATATCATGGATAAGGTAAAGCAAATGTTCTTAATAAAGCTTCTGAAATCATTCTGATCATTCTGATTCTTTAGATAAGTAAGATTGCTGGAAGAGAATAGTTAAGCTAGGAACACACGGCTCGATTTAAGTGTACAATCGATGTAAATCAATGAAAATTGACATCGATTGTACCAAAATCGTAGCGCGGATACATGGTACAATCGACGACTTTAGTTCGATGAAGAGCTTTACATCGATTGAAAAGTGATCGGACTAGTTGGAAAATTATCGTCGAATTGTACCATGATTGTACTACTTTTTCATGTTCATCGTACAATTGTATTCGATGAAGTGATAGTTTACTGTTTGTAGGGCATCAATGGCATCGACGATTTTAGTCAATAATCGATGTTCTCTACATCTATATTGTACTACGATTGTATGACACTATAGCGCACACGGTACAATCGATAAAATACCAAAATCGAGGTTCTTCATCTAATCTTACATCGATTGTATGCTTAAATCGAGCCATGTGTTCCTAGCTTTAATGTTTTAATCATGATTATGCAGTTAGTTGATAGATTGTACTTTTAAAAGCATTAAGGCCTTATACATGCGGTCTCTTCTGAACAGTTTATATTACAATGTGTCTCTCACTTGACTCTGTGAAGCATTTATGTGGCCTCTAGTCCAAGATGCTGTTTATGCTGTGTTCTCTGTTGATTCTAATGAACCTATCCTCTGTGGTATCTCTTTGGCAAGATACATTCTTAAAATTTTCTAGATTGAGTGACCTTCAAGTACTACAGAAATGATGGACTGCAGTTCACTTTACTTAGTTGAGTGGTCCTTGCATTAATATGTACAGAATTGTGTACCAGTCTTACCTGCACAAAATAATGCCAGCTCAATTCCATATGTCTTCCTTCAAAGTTTTGATGTCTTCAATATTAATCTATATCTATAATCTGATGTCCAAAAGGCAACTGTAGACCACATAAGAACAATTTGACTTCTCATTATTTTAATAATAATTCCCACTATGTTATGTTATCATTGGTTAGTGGCTGACAATCATCAGCCAGTATGCATTGAGTTCAATGCTATTAACTCTAGGACTAAAGCTAAGAACATGCAGGAAGTTGCATGTTCTTCTAGGTTCTTAGTAACTTTATTTAGGTTTCTTAAGCCCCCCATAGACAGGCAGACTCCTCCATACAACTTTCATGAGACCTACCAACAACTATGTAGTATAGTGACCTCCCTGATAGAATACATAGTGATTGGAAGGTGTAGAAAGGTCCTCCTATTACATGGTTTTGGTAGAAGAAAAGTTGGTTGTACAGAAGTTGCATGGAGGAGTCTGCCTGTCTATGGGGGGCTTAAGAGATGGAGGATATGCAGTTTTAATGAATGTCATCAAGCTATAGTTACTGATGACTTAATGACCAGGAGCGCCCTCTTAAACCACATTGACTGATTTAACTGTTTCAATTTGTTCTTAAATGATGTATTGTTTCCTGGTAGTATGACCAATCTTACAAGCTGTTGTTGAACTACAGACTACTAAAGCCCCCCATAGACAGGCAGACTCCTCCATGCAACTTCTGTACAACCAACTTTTCTTCTACCAAAACCATGTAATAGGAGGACCTTTCTACACCTTCCAATCACTATGTATTCTATCAGGGAGGTCACTATACTACATAGTTGTTGGTAGGTCTCATGAAAGTTGTATGGAGGAGTCTGCCTGTCTATGGGGGGCTTAAGGCTACCAAACTGCAGTCTGGGAATCAAGAAGTTTACCTAGCGGAATGAGAATTATGGCATTTCCCCTTAAACTTAAAGGAATGTCATGTGAACTGGAGAATTATTTGGTGCCATGCTCTAAAGGAACTTCCACTCTTAAATGTTCATTGAATGAGGGAGTTCATGCAGGGTTCAGCAAATATGAAATCTCTCACAGGAGCTTGTAAATTAGACACTCAGCAAATTACTCGTGTGTGAACGTATTTAGATATTTGTTAAGCAGGCCATACACTCTGAGATAAAAATTAGGATCCATTAAAACCGACCAATGAATGCATTTTATCGTCCGCGAAATCCGCACATGTCCACATGGTACAACCGATATATTACGATCGTAATTGCGGTTTTTTACGATCGCAATTTATTGGACATGTTCAAAAATTTTAATTGGTCTGGCAACATCGGGAAACTTCATACTGTTTTCATAGTGTTTACCGACTAATTACTGCCGAGGCTTCCCCTTTGAAAAAAAGAATACATCACAATGGCCGAGATAAACGGCAATGAATTTCGACGACATCCTCGTAAAAAAAAAAAATACGATCCTAAATTGGATTTTCAATGTGGTAGCTTTTTTGCCGAATATTACGATCCAAACCGATACCGCCGCCGGGATACATTGGTCTGTTTTAATGGATCGTAATTTTTATCTCAGAGTGTATGGCTAGCATAAGTATCTGCAAAGCTGAAAGATAAGTATTGCACTGAGCACTAGGGGCAGGCCAATGACTGGCAATAATACCTGTTTAAGTTTTCTGTTGCTTTAAATTATAACAAGGCTCAACCATGTTCTGAGAATCACAGAAATCAATGTCTTTATAAAAGAAACGTTGTGACCAAGGTAAAGTGCTATACCTTCATTATTGGTTGTGTGCTTTTTTTATGTAGAGAATATTTTTAAACATAAAGCTTTTCTGCTGGTTTCGCCTCCACTGCCCTCCCTGACCTTGTAAACTGTATAACTTAACAGAAAAAGGAGAGGGAATGGAAGAAGAGATTAACTATACCCTTGCCACCCCCAACAGTAGAGCTTAGTACTCTGGTTCCTTTAGGGACAAAAGCTTCAAATGTATATCAAATAGAAAATGAAAACTTTTTAAATGCATTAATGTTAATACATCTCACATGAGATAGATAGATAGATAGATAGATAGATAGATAGATAGATAGATAGATAGATAGA
>CM070034.1:55188001-55203176 GCA_036250615.1 Ptychadena robeensis | reverse complement strand
GGGGGGGGGGACACAGAAGACAGGAGCTGCAGAGTGAATCGGCTGTGACGAGGACAGGCAGAGCAGAGCATTATGGGGCTGCTTTCAGGGCAGAGCATTATGGGGCTGCTTTCCTTTCAGCTATGACAGCGACCGCGGCGCAACGTCACAGCATGGGAGGAGCTACCTCGTAAAAACTCATCTTTCCTGCTTTAAGATTTATTTATTTTTCTTTTTGGACAGTGATTGCCCTATCTATCGACTTAAAAAAATGTTAGTTTAAGTTAAAAATCGATTGCTTTTTACATGAATTAATAATCCAAACGTTATAGAAATCAAACCTAAAATTTATCCAGCAGAGATCTGACATGTTTTCTAGGTATTTTTCAATTTGTATTTGGTTGTACTATTGGCTAATTCCCGTCCAATTGCCGGGTGCCCGAGTGCAGGGTAGTGATGTCATCATGAGCGCCGAGCGCCCATCGCGCCATGTGTGGGCACCTTAAGTGTACATAGATGGCACCTAGGAGAAAGGAGGGTTTACAGCAGGGAGTGATTAGGGCAGAGAGACCCAGAGCTAACAGCTCTCTATCTCGCTTTAATCACTCCCTGCTCTCCCCCATCCTCCTCTCCATAGATTGCACCTGACAAGGAGTAAACAGAGTAGATGAGTACCTGGTTCGATCTTTCCGTTCGATCGCCTTTAACCTCCCTAGCGCACTGCTGAGGTCCAGATTTCTGTACCAAAAGTGCACCATAGACTTCAATGGTAAATTGTTCTTTATGTTGTAGGCCTGTAACTTCCCAAAATATGTCTGTACAAGGGTCTAGTAGACATCCTGAGTATAATAAGGTTTGAAACAAACAATTATGTAAAATATTTTTTATTTATTTATAAAATTAATGAAAAAACACAAAAATCAGGGAACAAAGCTATGCTGCTGTGTACTAAATCTCGCCCAAATAAAGTCTGTGGTGCCCCAGATGTGCCCATTTGCAGTTAACCCTCTGCAAGAGAGAAGAGAGGGTTACTGCAAATATGCACATCTGGAGCACCAGTGACTTTATTTAGGTGATGTTTAGTACATAGGTGCACATTGAAAGCAGTTTTCTACATAGAAAACTGCTTTCATGCAATTTACTTTTCAAATCTCCCGACGCCCCCCCCCCCATGTGACGTCATCACAGAGGGGGGGGGTGAGGAAGAGAAGAGAGAGGAGCTGGCTGCATGTCACATCGGGGACACCGGGACAGCGCAACACCGTAAGTATGCGCTGCCTGAAGCCCCGATGTGTGCTGGACGGCAGCATCTCGTCCAGTGCGATAGAAGCAGTAGCAGCGCTGGACGAGATGCTGCCGTAGCCATACACAGGTCAATTTTCCACTCGATTTTTTTACCGATTTTGTGGAATCGGCCATTTTGGAGATTGTCTCATGTCCAAATCAGCCACAAATCGGATTCCCAAGGTGGTGTTGCATCTATTCCCAATTGCCGATTCCTGATTGCCTGGAAAGATCGGATCAGCAATCGATCGCTGATAAATCGACCTGTGTATGGCTACCTTTAAAGCAATTGTTTTAAAATTGATTCCTTTTTAGCTGAATCTATCGACCAAGATTTATCACAATCGAAAAAAACCAAAAAGTAATCGGACATGTTGGTAAGTTTTAATGGATTGTTCAAGTATTTGTATTTCAAACGATTTTCATCCAATCATACTGTACAGCATGCGTACAAGGCTAAGGAAAGCAATCGATGGGTTGTGAATCGATCACATGTGTTCCAAAACAATCATTTTTCAAACGATCATTCAGCCCGGTGTCTTTTCTCCTTGTTTCTTCACTCTCTGTTCTTCCCCCCTCCCTTCTCCTAGGTGCCATATATCTACAGGAGAGGGGGTGAGAAGAGAGTGATCAGAGTAAGACACTTTCCTCTACATTCAGGGCAGAAAAAGTGAATCTTATAGAGCAGAATATATGGTATATAATCACTGCTTTAAAAAAATGTTCTTGTGGCATGACATCAATAAAATCTTAGGAGACATTGTTTTATAGAACAAACTATAGTTCAATGTTTTCTGTTTTTCTTTTCATCTGCAGATTAGTGGTTGTCTAATTCATAAAGTGTTAACAGATACCAAATGTTCCATGCACTTCCACATGTACAGATATATGTGTTAGTTCATGTTTACCCATGGGTAGAATAACATTGTGATATTTGATATTATTACTTCCACGTCGTAAATGGAACAAACTTCTGTGAGAACTGATAAGAATCGAATTACTCTAGATGCCACCTCTCTAAACTAGGATATGCAGGCCAGGAAACTCGGAAGACAGATTGTTCAAAATCCTGAAATGGCATTACGCTGTAGAACTGCTTTATATTATTGGCTACATTAGTGTCAACAGGCTTACCAGTGGTATTTGGAGGTACCGTATTATTCGGACTATAAGACGCACTTTTTCACCCCCAAAATTTGGGGGGGGGGGGTGCCTGTGTCTTATGGTTTGAATGCGAAACCCAGCCGCAAGGGGTCTTGCATTCGGACCATAAGACGCTCTCCTGGCAAAGAAATTAGCTGGGGAGCTATCTGATGTGAGACCTGCCCATGGCTAGATCTCCCATCTGAACTGTATAATTGCTTATGGCAACAGAGCCCTGCTGGTATAAGCAATTAAGAGAGGGATAGATGAACTACCACCTATCCCTCTCATTGTGTCCATGGGAACTGCAATCACTGCAGCTTCCACGGACACAGGAATAGCCAGGGAGGGGGAGAGCAGAGGAGAGAAGACTGGGCAGCCTTCCCCCTCCTCCCAATCAGTGAAGATGTGACGTGTTGTGCTGTGACTATACTGCTGCTAGTGACATCTACTGGTTGAATTTGATATTGCATTCATTTAATCAATTGTATTAACCAAATTGATGTGAACACTTTTATATCAAATATTTTTTTTCCTGCTTTAAAACTAGGTGCGTCTTTCTGTCCGGTGCGCCTTTTAGTTTGGAAAATACGGTAATTGTTATTACTGTGTCATAGTTCAGAAAGTGCACCAGCTATGGTTTAATACTCAGGCTAGTCTCACTGCAAGGATATTTGCTTTTATTTCATATGAAATGGATCTTCAAGAAGTATTTTTATAAAATTTTTTGAATCCACAATCATGCACAGTTATGTATCTACTAATACATTTTATCACTCATTGTATGTTGTTCAGATGTATTGAATTTATTTTAATGGCTTTTTTCACCTAATTTTGTTAAGTAAAAATAGTGATATATCAAGTAATTCTTAATTAATAAAGATAATAGATAGGAACATGCTTGTGTTTTGTCATTCAAATGTAACAGGATTGTGATTGAATGTAGCTGTCAATAGAGGAATGCAATTTAAAGTATACATGTGTATATGGAAACAAAAATGTAAAGTTGAAATATTTTGTAAATAAAACATTTCTGTAACTAACATGTTCACGTTCTTGTCTTCATCAGAGTGTAAATGTAATGAGCACGCTGACAGCTGCCACTTTGACCTGGATGTTTGGCTGGCATCAGGGAACCGCAGTGGCGGAGTTTGTGATAACTGCCAACATAATACAGAAGGCATCAACTGCCAGAGATGCAAAGCTGGCTTCTTCCGTGACTGGAATGTACCATTTTCTGACCCAGATGCCTGCAAAGGTATTGTGAGAATTCATCGCTCCATCCATCACTAAATCTTTCCTGTGTTTTAACTGCAAGTCACCACTTTATGTGACTTATTACAGCCTAACTAAGAGCTTAGTTCACAGTCTTCACATGTCTGAGTACAATTATCCAAAACAAATAACTGTGACAGCATTCTCTATTGAGAGATTTTAATTTAGTCTAGGAACTGCCCGTATGTGGCCAAAAGGGCTATTAATCTCAATTTCTTACAAATCACAGGGTCTAAACAAAGGACCTGAACAACAGCTGGTAACTACTGAAGTGATCATTTTGTCTTCTACTTAAAGTGGTGCTGAAAACAGCTCCATATGCCAGCGCTATGCCTGCTGTGAGCAATGTGCCAGTATTATACACACAAGTTGTTTTGCTAATTCTTTATATGTGTTTTTTATGCCTTCAATACCTTACATAACACTGGAGTCCTAAGGTGATCTTTGAATCGCAATGCATTGCATGTAAAATAAACCTTGCACCTGTAGGAGGATAAGAGGCAGAAGGCCACACCAGACTCTGATGGAAGATCTTTGAATGGTGTTTGCTGGTTTCTGGGAGCTTATTTTTAGACTTTCAGATTCTATGATAACCACAGTTCTACTAACTTACTACCTTTCTGTCTAGGGGAGTGTAAATAGTAATATGACCCAAAGCAAGCAGCTATAAAAAAGGTCACATTGAGGAGATGGCTGCAGGGATTGAAGGATAATGTAAATAAATTGCTATTTAGATATCTAGGGAGATCGGTGCTCTGGACGAGCACCCCCTTTGACGAAAAAATGTACAATGCCCAGATGCTGCCCCCAGCATGATTTCGCCCAGGTTGCCCACTGACCTAGATAGAGTCTTTATTATTCTTTTAGAAATATGTGATGGAACATGTAAATATACTTTTTACAGCTACTGTAAAGTTAACCCATTAAACCATTTAATATTTATACAATTAAGCTCCCTAGCACACTACTGAGGTCCAGATTTCTGTACCAAAAGGTGAGGAGAGGGTTACTCAAATGGGCACATCTGGGGCACCAGGGACTTTATTTGGGCGATGTTTATTACATAGGTGCACATTGAAAGCAGTATTCTTCATACTTTTCAAATCTCACGTCACTCAGGGGGGGGGGGGAGAGAGATGGAGAATCCAAGGATGCATGTCGCGGGGACACCGAGACAGCGCAAAACCGTAAGTATGCGCTGCCGGAGCCCCGATGTGCACTGGACGACACCATCTCGTCCAGTGCTATAGTAGCAGTAGCAGCGCTGGACGAGATGGTGCCGTCCTGACCGCTAGGGCGGTTAAATCCCAATGAAATGTATAAGAGAATTCATATATTTGAATCAAGTAATCAAGAGGTAATTGTAAACAGTTTTTTCCGCAAACTATTATCTTCTATGTATCTATCTATTAAACTAGTAATTCTGATTCATTATTGCAACTGAAAACACAATTCATTATCAAAGTCAATGTCATGTCACTTCATTTTGTTGCCCTGTGAAAGATATTTTGTAAATTATATAGATGTACAGTAGGTTACTCATATTTATAGAAATGGTTTGTAAAGTAAGCATGATTACATTGTTTTTCTTCACTTTAGTGGTGAAAGTTGGGTAATTAACAATAACTAAATGAATAGAAAAAATGCTTAGAACAAATACAGAAGCTTACCACAATGAACCAGTGTGCTTCCACCTTAGCCTAGTGAGGACAATAGCACATTTTTGAAGTTGAGCCATGTTTTTTTTTATCAATACAGTATCATTCATTTGTGGCTAGAGGTTAATCCTTCCACATAAGTTAGGATTGTTAATGCATATTACCTCACTCTGTGCAGGTGTCTGGCTTCTCGGCAAACAGGTGGGGAATGTGGAAGCAAATGTTACTTGCATGAGAAATGAGGTGTCACAGCCAAGGTAAACAGAGACAAAATGCAGACTTGTTAGAGAGATTACACAAGTTTAAATAGCTCAGGCTTTTTGAATAATAAATACATTGTGATAATTAAGCTGGAAGTAATACTGATTTTTTATAGGAATCCTAGGCACATTTCTAAAGCCCCCCATAGACAGGCAGACTCCTCCATGCAACTTCTGTACAACCAACTTTTCTACTACCAAAACCATGTAATAGGAGGACCTTTCTACACCTTCCAATCACTATGTATTCTATCAGGGAGGTCACTATACTACAAAGTTGTTGGTAAGTCTCATGAAAGTTGTATGGAGGAGTCTGCCTGTCTATGGGGGGCTTAAGAGGTAATAGCAGCTGTTAGAAAAAAGTTTTAAAAACTTAGGCTGTTTGCTTAGTTCACTGTATTTGAAATACAAGTTTCCAGGTCAAGTCATGTTTTACAATTCTGTGCCCCCTAAACTCACCAAGCTAACTTCCTATATAATCCAGAATGCAGTGCATGCAGTGAGTCCATATGGAACTACATAGTCTTTTAAAAAAGAGAAAACAACCGAAAAGAAGAGTTATATGATTCACAAGATTTAAAGTTAAGCCCCCCATAGACAGGCAGACTCCTCCATACAACTTTCATGAGACTTACCAACAACTATGTAGTATAGTGACCTCCCTGATAGAATACATAGTGATTGGAAGGTGTAGAAAGGTCCTCCTATTACATGGTTTTGGTAGAAGAAAAGTTGGTTGTACAGAAGTTGCATGGAGGAGTCTGCCTGTCTATGGGGGGCTTTAAACTCCAGGAGTAGATAGGCTCCTCTCCTACAGAAATAGATTATGTGTCCACTGACACTGTTCGATTTTTCAGTACAATCAACTTAGATCATGTGATGGGACACGTTTTACTGCTGTAATGGAATACAGACTTTTTAGGGCATTATTGTTCCTACTATTAACTTGTACCATAGACATTTGTTAGTTTACTAAACTTCTTCTGAGAAAGAACTCAAATTATAATTATATAGTTTTATTTTCAAAAGGATAGGATAATAAAAAAGATATAATTCCTGGATCTTGCAACAACTTGACAATATAACTCTAGTACTAAATTGTGGGAGGCCACTTCTGGTTCTGCATTGCACAAGACAAGGCCAGAGATGGAAGTGGACATTTTAAGACAAGTCAGACCATGAGGGGAGCTGGACACCAGTCATCATAAAAAAAAAAACAGTTTAATGAAAACTTCAAGGCCCTGGAATAGGTTTAGAGATACCATTTTTATGGCAATCCCTAAAATTGAATGATCACTTAATCCTTTATCAGCATTCAGGACCATTTTAACACTTTGGCTGATGCCTGGAGTTTTAAAAGTCTTAAGAGGCATGTATGGATGAAAAGTGTCCTAACCATGTCATTCAAGACCTCAAAGCATGAAAAGCCTTAGGCTAGGTTCCCACATAGACGATTAATCGCCTCGCACTCACGATTTTATTGGCGTGTGTAAATCGTCATTAATCGCTTGCCCCCACATAACTAATTAGCTTAATTGACATCAATCAATGCCTTAAGTATGGTTCTTATATATGAAATGTTTTTCAATGTATACAGGCAAATTATTTATTTCCAGAATTAGGTAAATATGAACTGATCAAAAATATAAACGCTACGGTTTTGCTTCGATTTTGCAGGAGCTGAACTCAAAGATATGAAACATTTTCTACATACACAAAAGACCAATTACTCTCAAATATTGTTCACAAATCTGTCTAAATCTGTGCTAGTGAGCACTTCTCCTTTACCGAGATAATCCATCCCACCTCACAGGTGTGGCATATCAAGGTGCTGATTAGACAGCATGAATATTGCACAGGTGTGCGTTAGACTGCCCACAATAAAAGGCCATTCTTAAATGTGCAGTTTGATCAACCAGCATAATGCCACAGATGTTGCTATGCTATGCCTGCAATTGGCATGCTGATTGCAGTAATGTCTACCAGAGCTGTTTCCGGTGAAATAAATGTTCATTTCTCTACCATAAGCCACTGGCCTCACAACTGCAGACCATGTGTAACCACACCAGCCCAGGACCTCCATATCCAGCATGTTGACCTCCATGTTCATCTGAGACTGCAGTTTAACCGCCCTAGCGGTCAGGACAGCACCATCTCGTCCAGCGCTGCTACTGCTACTATAGCACTGGACGAGATGGTGCCATCCAGTACACATCTGGGCACCGGCAGCGCATACTTACAGTTTTGCGCTGTCCCCGATGTGACATGCTGCAGCCAGCTCCGTCTCTTCTCCCCCCTTCTCCGAGTGACGTGATGACGTCACATTGGGGAGGCGGTGGGAAATTTTAACAGTAAATTGCACGAAAGCAGTTTTCTATGAAGAATACTGCTTTCAATGTGCATCTCTAATAAACATCGCCTAAATAAAGTCTCTGGTGCCCCAGATGTGCCCATTTGCAGTAACCCTCTCTTCCCTGGTGTGGTTAGAGAGGGTTAACTGCAAATGGGCACATCTGGGGCACCAGAGACTTTATTTGTGTGAGATTTAGTACATAGCAGCATAGCTTTGTGCCCTGTGTTTTTTTCATTATTTTGATTGAAATTTTTTTTTTATTTTACATAATTGTGTGTTTCAAACATTATTATATTCAGAATGTCTATTAGACCCTTGTACGGACATATTTTGGGAAGTTACAGGCCTACAACATAAAGAAAAATTTACCATTGAAGTCTATGGTTCGCTTTTGGTACAGAAATCTGGACCTCAGCAGTGCGCTAGGGAGGTTAAATAACCAAACAATTTCTGCACAAACATTTAGAAACTATCTTAGGGAAGCTCATCTGCATGATCATCGTCCTCATCGGGGTCTGGACCTGACTGCAGTTTGTAACTGACTTGAGTGGGCAAACGCTGGGATGGATTATCCGGGCAAAGGAGAAAAGCTCATTAAACAGATTTTGAGAGATTTGTGGACAACATTTGAGAGTAATGGGTCTTTTGTGTATGTAGAAAATGTTTCAGATCTTTGAGTTCAGCTACTGCAAAATGGGAGCAAAACGTCACAGTGTCATTCGGTGTTGTGCTTGTAGGCTCAAATACAACTAAGATGATTCACTTATGGGGGGTTCCCACTAAGGGCGAGAAGAATGTGAGTTCATGCTTCGGAGTATTTTTTTAAATATGAGACTGTTAGGCTGTCTCAGTAAGGACAGCCTCTGTGTGTTTGTAAAGTATGTCTTCACAAACCATTGCAGCCAGTGGCATCAAGCCAAAAGCTGAGTTAGTGGGTGGTGATTTGATCTTCTTATCAGACACTCTTTTTATTAGCTGCTGAAAGTGTGGCTGCTGCTTAATTTGTCTTTGCTTTTGCCAGAATTGCAACATTAAAGGCCAAAGAAAGATATCAGATAAACAGAGAGATTGTCTGGCTCACTTGTTTTATCCATCCAATGTATTGTGAATGACAGTAAGAAATTGACATTTGAATATTGTAGCTGTAGGCTTTGCTACGTACAAGTAAGCAAGACTCCCTGCAAACAGCTGAATACACATTTGAAAAACATGTTTACAGCTTTTTCCTGATAAAGGGTTTGCAGTGTTTCACAGCCAAACTTCCATTGTGCACACTGCAAACCCAGATAGATGATAATGTTATTTTTTTTTAAATTTATGATTATGCTTTTATTCATGCATTTATATTGAAATGACACATTACGCTGTGCTATGTAGTATCTATAGTCATGTCACTGATTGTGACTCAGAAGAACATGCACTACATAGTCAGGTGTCTCTGACATAGTCTAAGGGAGCCCATACACTGATCAATACACACTCAATCGATGAACAATCAAGAAGACATGGTGACATCATCATGACATCACACCACTTTGTGCAATCGATTTCCGTTTGATACTTTGGATACTTTGGACCCATCTAAAGTAATGGCAATCGAACAGGGATTTATCAACATGTTGGTTTCCTGTTTGATCAAGCTTTCTTTCTTTTTCGGGAGTTGAAAAGGATGGCCACATTCAATTCCCAAACAATTGATCGCTAAAAATTTACCCATGTATGGGGGGACCTTAATGGTGGTTTAAAAAGTTAGGAAAAAAAGGAATCTATTCAAAAAAATGGGCATTTTGAATCAATCAAACGTTGATTTGGAATAGTGAGTAACTTTGTTTAACAACTACTAGCCAATTACAACTCCTCCACTGTATCATAACTACATGGCTCTGCTGGTTGTTTTAATAAATAAAGAGCCATCCAATTGGCTAATAGTTGTTATAGAGCACTTGTCTATATACTATCCCACTCATTAGCTTTGTAAGACCAGTTCAAGGGGCAAGCTCATTGGCCAAGCAGTATATTTTTGTATGTCATACAGAATACCAATGAACCCATAGAATACCAGCCAAGATTCAGACTTTGGATTCTAATCCTAACCATGTACCAAGCATGTAACAGATTTCCTTCATTGGTCAAAAAAAGTCTGTCATTCCAGCAGGCTTTATACAAGGTTGACGGCTGGAGGTGTGACCAACAAAATATTTTTGGGTGGTAATTTTTAAATCCTGTCATTTATGATTGCTTTCCATGTCCTTTCTATGAAAACATCTCCTTAATAGGTAAAAGTCTTCATGTACTGCCATGGAGTGCTGTATTTTAGAAAGCATCCGGCAGCTTTGCGGGGTATGTAGGGTTGTGGCACACGTGCAGAAATGCAGGGAGCCAGTGTGGCTATTTTCTAAAAGTTCGTCCAGGCAGCTCTGAGCAGGAGGGAATGTGAACGCTGGAACGAGCACAGAAGTAAATATCAGATCAGGAGGGATGCACTCACAGTGACATTGGTCCATTAAACTTTTAGCTTTCTGTCCACCTCTCTGGCTCCATCCTGCTCACTCAACAATAATTTGAATGCCAATTGTCCAGTAAATTGACATCTGAATGATTGTAACCCAGAATAGAAAAGAATAATAATCCTGACCAGCAAAAGTATATTTAACTGCAACAAATCCAGAAATTGTGCATGGGCAGGGTAATATGCAGAGCAGTGCAAAAATAAAAATCATTAGCTAATTGGTTTAATTGTCTCACACCAAAGCATTTTGTTGCATATATTTGCAAATACATGTAAGATTTGCATAAGTGCGCACACTTTAGTTGTCTTCAGTGATTTTAGACTTTTGACCTGTTCTTGTGCCATTAAAGTAGAACTACAACCTCCTATTAAAAAATAAGTTCTGCAGCACATGTGTCATGTGCCCTTTTCACATTTTGATTCTTTTAAATTGATGTGAGCATCTTCCAATCTTCTACTTGTTAAAGTACCACATGCCTTAGAGAATTGCGTGTATATAAATCGCTTTGAAATAGTGCATCATTTTAACTGGTTTCTTCATGTTTTGAAATAAATGAAATCTTTTAGCTGACAGGAATGTCAGAAATGTGCCCCGTCTTTTTTAACATCAACTGTTAAAAGTAAAGAAAAAAAATGTGACAGCTTTCCGTGAGACTAAACAAGCATGACTAATACAAATATGTACAGTCTCATTCTGCATGTAACACTTTAATTTCATACTTCTACACAGAGTGAGACATGATGATAAGCCTATTATGTGACAAATAAATGGTTCATATGCTTAACTGCCAAAGGTAAAGTGTGCTGCGGAGGATGAGAGGAATACTAAAACATTTATTTGTTTGAAAAGGCATTGGATCTGTCCATAGATTTAGTCATGACATGTTGTCAGGCAGGTGCTAGAATATAATGTTTACGTGTGCTCTGGTTGTAACACTGGATACAATAACAGGGCCGCTGGGACCACATACCACACTTGAATTTTGTAATAACATTATACGAATACTTTTGTAATAACATTATACGAATACTTAGTAATTGGAGGCAGCCATTTTGGATGGATTATTATCCTTGATGCAATGTCTTAAAGTAAATAGTTCACATTTTAGTAGTTTAATAGTTTCACAGCAACAAAATGCCTTAAAAAAGAACTGTACTCCCCTCTGCTCCATGTGACAATCACAAGCTTCTTTGCTGGCATCAACCCCTTCCCTTCTACCAGGCTTCCAGGTGTGGCATTGTCAGACATTTTGATCCTAGGATACATTTCTATGTTTGTGCAGGTTAGCATAGACACAAAATAAATAGTCAAGTTGAAAGGTAGGAAGAATTATTGTGTCCCCTCTCCAATAAAAAAAAAGTATTTGGAAGCTTAGCTACAATATAAAGCCACCCATGGGTTGTGCACTGTATATTTTTACTTTTAGGTCTATTTTAGGCCAAGTTTACACTTGAAGTGTATATCACTACGCATGTTAACACACATTTAACAAATGCCCATTATAATTAATGGGTCTGAACTTTGTTGAAAATGTACACCAATGCATGTTAAAGTGTGAACACAGCCTTTAAGCCAAAGTATTGTCAGGTTTCTTGACAACTCACCCCAACCACTGAGTGCCAGCACTGGATGCAATTGATGCACACAGTGGCGCAACCATGTGAATGGAGTCTGTCTAAGCTAAACTTATCAGAGCTGCTCCTTCCCTGCTGCATATTACTATGGTTGATGGTTGAACAAAAGAAGTTAATACATGCTAACAAGTACACTTAATATCCACTTACATTAGCGGAGTGGCTCGGCACAGTGAAGACCAAGCATCCGCCAAACAGGTAAGTCTAAGTGCTACGTCGGGACCCTTCCGCCAAGCTATACGCTTAGTGGAGGGGTACCAACGTATAATGGAAACATAGCCTTAGGCCTAACTCTGTAATGTTTTATTACAAAATAGCTTGTATAGCAATTATATATAAAATATCGTACATAATTTTTTGACAACAAACTTTTATTAGTTTTTTTCTTTTGAATTAGTTTTGTTGACCAATAGCATTCTGCCTTTGCAATTAAACTAAGGGAGTGCAGAATGGCCTTCTGGAATACATTACACTGAAAATCATGTCTAAATGAGGTTCATACTACCCTGTTTGCCCAACAAAGCCCTTCTACAAAAAAAGGCAGTAACACATATAATTTAAAAAAAGTCAGTATGAATAGTGTCTGGTCCGCTTAACATGTATAAAAATTTATAAGCAGCAGGACAGGTGTACTCTTCACCAGGGAACACAGATACCCAAAAGAATTGCACTTAAAAGACCCCACAAGAGGGACCTCACATTTTGGTTTTGGAGAGTGATGATGATATTCCGAAATGTGATGACGTGACTATGTTTGAATACTTTTTTTTTTAGTTTAAGAATAAATGTAGATTGCTATGTATGAAAAAAAGAAATCCCCTGAAAATCTATCAGATATCTATTAGATCTACCAACAACTATGTAGTATAGGGTCCTCTGCAATTAAACACAGGTAGACTTGATTGTTTAGAAAGTCCCTCATATTACATAGTTTTGAGAAATCTGAGAGAGAGATCTAAAGATGTATGAGATGTTGTGAGTTTAAATTAAGTTACCATAAAAAATAAGCTTGGAGAGGTTCTCATATATTTGTACAACAATAATAATAATACAACAACAATTAAGCATGTTTCACTTCCTCAGGATGATCAGTTGGAATGGTATCTGTAACATCTATATTCTTGAATAGTGCTTCAAATCTCTTGTTAAAAGACTATCGCTTTCATAGAAAATGCCTTCACACTGATTGGATGGAACAAAACTTAACTTTCAGATATAAAAGAAATAACATGTGGTGCTATCTGAGGTCAACAACGTCTCTAGATTAATGGGAAATCTGCATGAAATGTCCTCTGACACAGAACACATTGCTTCATGACATCAGTTCTTTTATCTCTTTTATGTTGCAAGTCTGTGTCTTTTATGAATTTATGAAAGTCAATCAAGGATTAATTTACCACTGGTTTGTTCCTCCACTGTTAGTGCATCCAGACATTATTCACCTTTTTCCACATTTTGTTATGTTACAGCCTTATCCCAAAACAGATTAAATTTATTTTTTTCCCTCTACACACAACAACATACGGACAGCATGAAAGGTTTTGGCAAATTTGTTTTAAAAAATTGAGAAAGCACATGTACATAAATACTCATAGCCTTTGCCATGAAGCTCAAAATGGAGCTCATGTGCATCCAGTTTCCCCTGATCATCCTTGAGATGTTTCTGCAGATAATTGTTATCCACCTGTGGTAAATTCAGTTGATTGGACATGATTTTAAAGTCATATACCTGTCTATATAAGGTCTTGCAGTTGATGTCAGAGCACAAACCAAGCATGAAGTCAAAGGAATTGTCTGTAGACCTCCCAGACAGGATTGTCCTAAGGCACAAATCTGGGGAAGGTTACTGAAAGATTTCTACAATAAGATTTTACAATAAGATTCTGTAACAAACACAAACCAATATCAAAATATCAAAAACGCAACCTATGGACAACAAATTAAACAGTATAAGTAAAGTTATGTTACCAAGTATTTGTAAACAACATAGCATTTCTAAAAATACTATATAATTTCCTACATGCTGTTATTCTTGATGACTTACCCAGTATTTGTTTTTTGTGTTTTCAGCATGTTCCTGTCATCCAGTTGGTTCAGCAAAGCTTCCCTCTACCACCGTTACCTGTGATCCTCAGAATGGAGATTGTCCTTGCAAACCTGGTGTAGCCGGGCCTAGCTGTGACCGATGTATGGTGGGGTACTGGGGGTTTGGTGACTATGGCTGCAGGCCATGTGATTGTGCTGGAAATTGTGATCCCTTTACTGGAGACTGTATCAACAAGTAAGTTCTGAAAACATTTTACATCATTTTGTCTTTATCTGGTTTTAAAAACATTTAGGCAGTGGTTTCATGACTGTGATCTGTATTTAAGAGGAAACCTATTTGAGAAAGACGATTCCAAATGAGGTCAGCCGATAATACAAAATATGTACTTGGTTAGTTTTAAAAAATAAGCATTCTCAGCTTATTGATGGTAATGACTTGTTATGGATATAGTTACCATATGTCTGGCAAATGAGGATCTGGCACTCCCAGAAAAAAACATCTTAGATAGAAAGAAAAGCAGTGGTTATATCTAATAGCTCTGGCTTTTCAAATTGCTGCATTCCTGGTGATTTTTTTTTCTGTAAGAAATGTCTCAGTAACATTTAAAAGCACAGTTATTCTATTTAAGCAAACCATACACAATTCAGAATTTTTAAATAATTAGACATTTGCTTTGACAAAAATTTAAATTCAATCAAAACAGTTATATTTGCAATAATGTTTTTGTATTCGCGCAGAATATTGATAAAACATAAAAAAAAAAAAGATAAGACGTTTGGTTTGCTTTTTAGTCCTTTGGGGAACTATAATTTTAACATTAAACACTGTTTTCTATACAGCTTTAAAGCAGCACTAAACATCTTCACTCTCATCTGCTATTCTTTAACAATACCATGTACTCGCATTCTGCTCATATCTAATACATATGAGTGATGTTTTGTGTCATGTAATGTGTCATATTTAAAACTCAACACTTGGTAAAAAATGTATATATATATATATATATATATATATATATATATATATATATAT
>CM070034.1:55152320-55167494 GCA_036250615.1 Ptychadena robeensis | reverse complement strand
TGCGTGCCGGATATTTGCCTATATTGTGGGCTTGCACTAATGTTTATGTGTACCTATGTTGTTCTCTCAATAAAAAACCTTTATTTCAAAAAAATCTGTGCAATGTGTGTGCTCAGAGTATGCTCGACATGTAACTCTCACATCACCGTTGTCTGTGTATGTGCTAGCGTGCTTTGTTGGAATCTCTCACAAAAGCCTCTTTGTGCTATTTTTGGCAGACAAGTCATATATTTACTTAAAATGCCTTACTTTAAGGTGAATTACATGAGAACTCACATTTTAACTGACAATTGTAGCCCTGAGTGATTAGCAGATCAGTTCAGGAGCTTCTTACTCAGATACTTAAAGGGATTTTTTTTTTTATATTTTTACAAAATGAATTAACTGCGTGAGAAGGTTATATAAATATAATGAATACAGCCAGCTCCTATTAACTCTCCTGAATGGGGATACCTTTCAAATCAAATCATCCCCACATTCATCCTTCACATCCTCTGTGTCATGGATGAGGACCAAAAGCAACATATCCTGCCTAAGGGTTCCCATACACCTTTAGATTTTTCTGTCAGATTTCCTTTAAATATCCTTTTGTTTTAACAAAACCATGTAATATAAGAGCCTTTAGATCTTTCTGTTAGATTACCTTTAGATCTACCAACAGCTATGTAGTGCCGGGTCCTCTGTGATTAAACACAGGTAGACTTGATTGTTTAGAAAGGCCCTTATATTACATGGTTTTGGTAAAACAAAAGGATATTTAAAGGAAATCTGACAAACGAACAAAAAATCTACACGTGTATACCCACCTTAAGCCTCCCTCCTAAGTAAAGCAGCTATGATACAGGAGGGAGAGGACTTAAATCTCCCGATACTGGAAGTGACGTCAGCAAGCCACAACACATTGCTGGAAGTGACATGATCATACACACTTACTGTATTTTGCCTAATTCGGGGACAGTAAGTTTGACAGGTATGTTCGACAAGCAAACAGCTACTGCTATAAACTGAATATACAATTTGGATATTATACAAATAATAACCACCTAGCACTTACAAATTAAAAAAAATATATATAATCCCAAAATATATATAAGTTTGTTGTGAGCTTTAGAAAAATAAATATATATCTTTTTCCAGTGAACTGTTTTTACACTGAAGCTAGAATTTGACGAGACGATTGTGGAATTTAGGTAGGAATAATGACTCTATATTTAAGCATTTACACATGAATCATTCTAACAGACTTTTCAATGTCATAACATGTCACTGCTGTCTTCAGCCAAGAATGTATATTGTGCAACATGGTGCAAATGCCAAACTGCTAATTTGGAGAATTTAATTGCTGTTGGCATGTTACAAGATACAGGTAACTTATGGATCTAAAAACACATAATACTACATTTGGTATTTGATTTCATATTTTCTTAAAGTATTAGAAAGAACTAAATAGATGAGAAATTATATACTGACAAATAATCATGCAGAAAAAGGTGAGCTAAATAACATTATACAGTATATGCCAAGATTTAGCTGCGATTATTCTAGGATGTAAGAGGAAACTAATACAAACACAAGGAGAACATATAAACTCCTTGCAGGTAGTATCTTTGCCAAGTCTTAAGGCCCCCATACACGTGTCGGATTCCCACCGGATTCCGGCACGATCGATTCCGGGCGCGTGCACGCGAAACGATCGTGCCGGAATCGCATGCAGCCCACCTTGTCCGATCGATCACGTCCGATCGTTCAGGGGCCCAGAATCGGATCCGACAAAGAAACCAACATGTTGGTCTTTCTGATCCGATTCTGCCCAGATCAGGGGGAGTTGCCATTTGTAAGGTGGACAATCGGACACGGAATCGTCCCGGAATCCGTTGGACAAGGTGGTATGCAGCGATGGATACTCTTAATTGGCCGATTGATCACACCTGCGATTCCCGGCAGAATCGCCGGAATCGATCGGATGGGTGATCTACTGGCCATGGAATCCGACACGTATATGGCTAGCTTTAAACCTGGGTTCCTATGAGGTACTAGAAGGCCACAGTGATAGCCAGCAAGCCACACTTGACAATTAGGATAATCATCTGAATTAATAATATCTCTTAACTATAATTTAATGCTTTATAAAGCTAGCCACACGCGGCTCAATAAAGTAACTGATTAGAGGAACATCATGCTGCGTGCACGCTCACGGCTTCCGATTCTCCTCTAATCTTTTACTTCATCTGAGCCATCCACGGTTCCTTCGAGCAGGATCAATGGATCCTACTCGAAGGACCTCGACCAAACAGGTTTCCAACCACGCTATCCCCTATTCAATGCAATGGATGACAGCTGGACCGGAGACACAGAGCAGCTGAATACAAGCTGTGTGTTCAGCTACGGATGTCTGTGTTAAGGGGCGTGGCCAACACGGACCCAGACAGCTCTGCCAGAAGAGAGGAGGGGGGCTGGCTGGGTCCGTGCTGTGTGTCTCCAGCTCAGGTGTCATCCATTATATTTAAAAGGGGACAGCGCGAAGAAGCTGGTTGCCGGGGGACCAGGAAACCGGGTCCCCATCGTCCAGTAATTGATGTGCCCATGTGGTGCACATTGATTATTGTACGAATGACCGGCGATTAATCACAGCGTGGTGACATCACCATGCTCTAATTGATCGCCAGTCGATTGCACGGGAATCTACCCATGTGTGGCCAGCTTAAGACTCTATTAGACTGTTCAAAGTTCCAAGAAGATACTTGTTGATGGAGCCCGTTGTAATCTATATACCATGTTTATATTTTTTTTTTACTGTATTTCAGACTGTTTGTGATTTGGAGTGTCTATTTGCCAAAATAACTGACACTGACTGCTTTGGTGATCGAAGCTACGTGCTCCTACTGGCAGAGCGGTAGTTCAAGGTGGCTGGGAAGCTGTCAGAGGCTGCTACTTGGACGGATAGCAAAGATATGACCACCTGTGGCCAAATAGGGTTGAGCTTGAATATTCGAATGGCGAATATTTTTTTTGCGAATATCTGCAATTCGAGAATTTTTTGAAATGGATATTCGACTTTTTTTTTTCAATGGCAACACGATAAGAAATATTGCATGTGGCCATTTATTGCGGAGATATTTCACAATGCTCCTGATATGTTGTATTTACGAATATCGAATATAATATAAGTAGAATTATTCACAAATAATGCCTATGACGCTCATCACTATGACCAAATAGTCTCTGCCACTATAAGACTCACACATTTTTTGCCTCTGATCATTTTATTTTTTTTGGGGGGGGGGGATGTCTTATGGTTCAGAAAATTTGATACTTTAGGAAAAGCTCCGGGATATATACATAGGCCATAATATGGAGTTGGATTACCCTTTGCATTTATAACAACAACATAACTTCAACTCTTGTACGAAGGCATTTCACAAGCATTATAGTGTGTTTATGAGAAAATCATTCACACAAAGATGCCTGTAGACAGTGTCTGTTCTTATTTACCCAAAGGTGTTATAATAAAACAGCAACCATATTATTTCCAAATAACTGAAATATCAGATTATGTCACATGGGTCATTTAAAAGAAACAGTTTTAATTAAAGCAAAATTTCCCATAGGAAAGGGGATTTTTTACCTTTAAGAGGGATTGTTTCCCCCATACAAATTTTGCAGTGTGGGTTTCACCTTTTGAGACGTTACTGATTTAGTTTTTCAGGAGTCCCAGGGATACGAATGACATGATGATTAAAAGATGAAGAGCATGGATAGGGAGGGGATCAGAACATTTTAACGGAAAGTGGAAAACCCCTGTATCTTTGTTCATTGCTATGACCTTCTCATGAAAATATAACTGATACGGTTTTATTTGTATCCTCTCTCTATGCCCTTTTCAGTCATATCTCCCTATTATATTATTCATCTGACAATAAAAAAGGCTTTAAAGAGAAACTAAACTGTGAAAGGCAGGCAGAGAATAGTCTTCATTATGGCCTGGGGTCTCCCTGCAACTGACCTTTTCCCCTACTATGGTCTTACCATACTTTGTTCTACACTGTGCCTTTGTGTGGCGGTGGCTAGGCTTTGCTTTATACAGTCAGGGCCTCCAGCAAGGAGAACATTTAGTAACATAGTAATGACAGCTGTAAATTTCACTCTGAGATATCGTAGACTAGCAGTAACAGAAAGCAGTGATTTGGACTATGTGATGCTGCATATATACAGTACAGATATAGGCACCATTGTATATAGCAGTGGTTCCCAAACTGGGGGGTGGGTCCCCCTGGGGGGGGCTCGAAGGTATTCCAGGGGGGCGCTGGCCATCATTCTTAACCTGTGTTTGGGGGGCTCAATAATGTTCCTAAATAGAAAAGGGGGCCCTGCAAGGAAAGTTTGGGAACCACTGGTATAGAGTATGGACATATACTGCAATAACACTAAATGTAAGAATGCTAAAAGTTTGAACATCATTGCATTATTTAAAACACAAACCTCAAGCTGCAGATTAGTAGACCAAACACTACTTGGTTAGATGACCATGCATTTAATTTACGAAAGTCTCAGTAAGAACATAGATATCTGAAAAATGTCATCTGAAATATTCACAAGTGATCAAGTGAAAGCTAAAACGATGCATGGACTTTAAAACAAAATGACGGGGATCTATTGGCCTTGATTGTGTGGGGTACTGCACTGCATCGCACCTCCCCTGCCTATGTGTGTACAGTAATAGTGCCAGTCATCTACTGGAGTTCTACTGTCAATAGGAGACAGAAGTAGACGGATTCCATAAGACATTTGTGATCCCAGTATAGTATGATAAGTACAGTATAGTGCTACTGAAGAGGAGGGTGGCATACCTAATTTGTGTAAGGTAAAGAATGATCCCAGTTAAGGAAATTTGTTCCGCTACTGCAGTGTGTTCTGTTCTATGCACATGGAAGGGAGGAAGATAAGCAGGAGTAGCCCCACTCCAGAAATTTTATAGAACAGGATAACAAAAGGTTATTTTACATTCACTTACGTTCATAGATCTTTGATGCCCCAGGCTGAATTCTGATTACTTTAGATGATTGCTTTGGGCACATGTTCACATCTGGGACCTTTTGGAAGTTAGTGAGCCTAAAGCTGGCCATATATGGCTCAATGAAGAAACAGATTAGAGCAACATCGGGCGCCATGCGGGCTCACGGCACCCGATGTTGCTCTAATCTGTTTCTTCATTTGAGACATCCACAACCAACTTCAAATGAAGGGGTTTCCAACATGTTGGAAAACCTTGGTCGAAAGTCATTACTTTGAATGGGGACAAAGGATCTCCATTCAAAGTAATGGCCAGGCTGCCAGCTGACCTGCACACAGGTGCCTGTGATCAGTTAGCTGCAGGGGGCGGGGCCAGTACATCTCTGTCTGAGGGGAGGGGGGCGTACAGGTCTCTCTCTCTGCTTCTACCCAGCCAGCGGTCACTTACAGCAGAGAGAGACCCAGTGGACCACGTTGAAACCGGATCCTCATCGAATAGTAGTGGGGTAGTGCACATTGATTCCCGTTCGATTGACCCGCGATCAATCACAGCGTGTGACGTCACCACGCTGTGATTGATTGCCGGTCATTTGCACGGGAATTTACCCGTATATGCCCAACTTTAAGTTGGGCACTTGCGATCCGCTGCCAAATTTGCTGCTGATCGATAGCCGCATACGCGCATGCACATTGGTCGGCCACAGTGTATGGGGGCCTTAAGTCTAGATTTCATGTTGTGTATACTACATACATTACATACAATGCATATATTGACACATATTATTACAGACATTACAGACATACAATGCATGTACATACATATATACTACATACATACAATACATACACAGGCACATATATACACACACATGTAGGCAGGGCCACCATCAGAAATTTTGGGACCTGAAACCAGGTAATTTTTTCAGGGCCCCCTACCACCAACACTGCCCCCCCCATTTGGACTACCCCTAGCAACCCCCTCCATCTGCAGGCTCCTGTGGATGCCTACCACTGCCCCTAGCTGCTGTCAAGAGGTGTCACACAGGACGGGGAACACAGTTGCCATGCCGATGCCACAACAACATCGAGTATGGCACCGACTGGGCAGTGGACCGACGGGCCCCCCTAGATGGTCAGGCCCGGGACAAGAGTGCCCCCTGTTCACACTTGATGGCGGCCTTGCATGTAGGTACACTACATACAATGCATAAATACAGAAAGTCATGGTCAAGTCGACTAGTTGTGACCTCATCACACAGACATCACCTGCCCCTTCCTCCCCACTAGTACTGACAGAGAGAGAAGGACTTGTACTGACCATTAGTGATGGCCAAACTGTCCGCATGGCAGATAGTACAGGTGTTCGACCCACCCCATTCTCCGGATATAAGAAGATAGGAAAACATTGGTGGTATTAGTGGGGAGGGAAGGCAAAAACACCTCCAAAGTCGACTAGTCGGCTAATGCCCTAATACGCACACAGACTTCATATACTCAGTGTGTATGTAGACATCAGGTGTCCATTGACTAGTGTACAGGATCCCCTACATACTCCATTACCAGTGATTCAGAATTAAGTAACTAGTTGCAGGTCCATGTTTCCTTATATACCATTTTGTTTTCATTACAAACATGCAACAGGCAAATGTGTGAATTATGAAAGTTACATAAAGATTGAAACTGAAAATGTTTAGTTTGTTCATGACACTCCTATTTGGAAATGATACATTATTGTGTTACTAGAATGACGGTCATTACAATGTTTCTTGGATAATTATATAAAGTGCAGTTCACACGGGTTCTATACAGGCACCATGGTCATCACATTCTACACCATATTCAGAAATAGCAGACCAGAGAACATGCATGAGAACAATCCTTAAAGGCAGCTGGAATGGAGATGTCTCTGTACATTCCTCTCGTTTTTGCACTCCTCCCTTGCAGGGACATATGTACTTTGGCAAGTTTAGATCATTCTCCTGAGCTACAGCCTGAATTCTCTGGTACAGCGGATGTTTTCACTTGTGTACAAGAATTCAAAATTCACTTTAACTCCTTCCTCTGACTTATAGAGAAAGACAGAAGCAATATAACACCTTTTGTAAACTTTTATATCCCAACTCTAGTCGAACAGCATGGGAAAATGCATTTGCAATGTATTTAGATGAATTTCACTATGTAAGTGAATTTCTTACAAAATACAAATTGAAAATTTAATTGAACATAACCTTCAAACGTTGAATACACTGAATGTGTCATGGAGACACACCCCAAAGGCATCCCCTTACGCTCCTGTATCATTTTACTTACCACCACACTTTCTACATGTCCATTGGACAAACTACATCTAAAATCATTCCCCGCTAGGGGTAAAGGCCCCTGACGGGGGCGAGTCACTCCGAGAGGCCAGGGTGAAACACACTTGATATCATGTAATCTTTTTCAAGATGCCCAAAATGCATTGCCCAAATGTGTGTAAAAATTAATAGGTGTGAAGCAGGTCTTACCGCTACACTGAAAAACTCATTGTTCTGTGGCCTTGCATGCATGGTGTATGCCGAAAGCATCAGGAATCTCACTTGTAAATGGCTTATACATGGGACAATAAAAGTAGATCTTACTACCATAGTTCACAAAAGTCAACACAGTGCTAGTTGGCAAATTGAGATTACATGGTTGTTAACAATCTAACCCTTTTCTGCATTGGCAACTTTAAAAATCACAGTAGCACCTTAAGGCATACTACTAAATATTTTACAGTATGAACTGAAACGTGATGTTAATGTGTGTTGAAAATTGATTTTCAAAGGCACCCCACATAAACTGCAACTCATCTTGTACGGTGAGGGCTGTGGTGTCCTATAGTAAACAATGTATTGCAGCAATTCCTGTGCAAGAGTCCATTTTAAAGGAATAGGTTGTAGTTATTCTGTAGTAAGAGCATGATAAAACTGTGTTCTATGGGAGGAACTGGGAAATAACACCTAGCAACCATTTGTATACAAGACCAATCACATTGGTAATCACAGAAAGAAAGTGATCCGCTGTGACTGGTCTTTATTACAGGAAACTTCTGCACAAAGTTATATACTGATTACTGCAGAGATCTGGGAAAAACCCACAAGGCCCAACAGCATTCAAGCAAGAATATTCTGCTCTAAGCATTAAAACAGGAATAAAACAAAAACAATGCATAGTATCATGACTCACAGCTCACAGGTTGTCCACCTAATTTAACTGGTGGTACCAGACATCATAACCCTTTATTACCCTTCATTATTCAGATTTATTTCCTGTTATTTAAAACTGTTCACATAACTTTTAGATTGCCATACATAACACATTCACAACACGACCTCATAGCACACAGCATATCTATACTAAGTTCATGCACATTTCCTTTGTACTACAATTGTTTAGCTCAGCATCATGCACCCACTAGAGTCCCCCCTTATTCTGTGACTCGTGCCTCTCCAAATGGCGCGGTGGGTGGGCGGGTGGTTGACCCCTCTGGCCCCTTGGGTCTCATCCTGCTGTGGATGGGCTCCCAGCCCCCTCCAACTTACTTACATACCTAACTTACCTAAAGGCTGTGAGTATATATGTACAAACACTAAATCATTTTTAGTATGACAATGTATAATTGACTAAGATGACTTTGATATTTGCTATCAATGGGAAACATTGAATTCTCCTGAAGAAGCCAATGAAGGAAATGCACCACATGTTCCCAATCTTGCACAACTTGCTATGTGTATGTAGAACCTTGGTATGAGATACATGTTTGTAAATTTTATCTTATTTATACATTATGTTTATCTATTAAATTGATGACATTGTAACATTTATGTTATTGACAAAATTACTGGATTACTTAACACTGCCTAAATAAATGGTGTAACATTTTACACATGATTACTGTGTATACAATTAGGTGCTGTTAAAGTCCCCATTAAGTCCCTAGTCTTCATTTGGGGTGGTGAAGGGGTTGATGCAAAGAGCATCCATCTTCTTCACACCCCAAGAAAATTGTCTTTGATATGAATATGGGATGTGGCACACATACAAAAACTACAAATGGAAAGCTTGATACCATGGAACAAATTAAGTCTACCTAAATCTATACCTAAATAAATTATAAAGATAGAAAATACTATCATTAATAAGTAAAATACCGATATTGTGAAATGCTAGTATAAACAGGAATTTATGTCAAAGTTATGTAATCAGAAACATTGTATTTACTAAAACACTAAACATAGGCCGTTGTGGCTTCCATACTAATTATTTCAGTAGTTTGGTCCCTGTGGGGGGTAAGATAGGTGTTAATATTTGCATACCAAGGATAATAAAAATTCTTTCCTCATGTAGTTTATAGCTGAACCAATCACTGTGCCTGCTGGGACTAAAACATTTCACGCATTCCCCGCTAGACTGATCACTGACAAGTGACCTTTCTTTTAAAAAAAAAGTATATTTGAAAGGTGAAAGAAACAATGCAGAAGAACACATTCCTGGCGATTGTATATACTAGCCTCTAGGTATGACTGCTATTTTAATCAGTGCAGTTTGATGATAAGTAAAATGCTTGTTAAGGACAGCAAGGTTAAACTCATGCTGCTATACCTGTGAAAAATAACAAGAGAAACATTAGTCTTGGATAATAATATATTCAGGTGCTTCAAATTATTGTAGAATTTTGCAAGAAGTTGATATAAAATTATTATAATATATATATATTTATAATATTATTAAATGTAACTATCGTAAAGGGTCACTTCATCCAACAGTGGAGATTGATGGTAGCCACAGATATACTTTGAGTCCACCAAATGTCTTTGTTAACTCAGTTATCCTTGTATTAGTAGCACAGATATTGTCATTGAGCTGTACCAGGGACCCAGTGGCTCATACATTACAGGTGCCACTGAACTGAGCTGAACACCGCTTTCCAGAAACCCTTATGGGGCCAAGTGTTTGGCAGAGTAATAAGTTGTGGTTATAAATCCACTGGATCTTTGTTAATGAGACATCACTGCAAAGATGATCTCACAATACAGTTATAGAGTTATGGGGCACAATGCACAATCACTTGCCAAGATGTACATTGCTATTTTCACAAAAATATTCCCTATATTCCCTATAAATCATTATTTTTGTAGTAAAAACCCACTTCACTATATGGAACTGTTGAATTTTGAGAGCACCATTTGTAGATTGACTACCATCCAGATCTACAGTCCCCTCTATAATTTGTTGGACAAGACAGACTTTTTATTGAACCATTCAGTTGTAATTAAAGTGCACATGAAGACTTTTATTCAAAAGTATTACCACTTCAGTTTCTCTAAAGCTGGCCATACGTGGTTCAATATATCCGCTCAATAAACTCACTGTAAACCGCTTACTGGACACCTGGTGATGAGCAAAAGTATGTGATATCAATCGTACAACCGATCAGAAGCAGATCAGACATGCACAATCGTACAAGTATCTGAAGGGTTTTCTAGGTATTTCGGTTGACGTATCCAATGGAACATGTGCGCCATAATACGATCGTGTTTAATCCAGAAACACTGTTTGGTGGTATGACTGATCGATGTTAGATTGGTGCTTGTTCTTAAAATTGCATAATAGCATTGCATTTGACACCAATAACACAAAAGTCAACACGTGTATGGCTACCTTAAGTAAAGATTACAACATTATGTTTCCAACAATTGGCTTAATAGGTGTTTGTGATTATTCAGGTCTGTCTCATTGTTTCATTAGACAAAAGACAAATTACTAAGGCCTCTCACCACCATTTGGAGTTAGTGGTTGCCATTGTTGAAAATAAGCAGTACAGATGCACCAATAGGAATGAGGTATGCTATTATATGGCAAAAATATAAGAAAAAGGGCTCACTCTCACTGCAAGGGCCCATTGCCAGCACAATATAGTGTAAAGTGTCGTGCCTTTGGTAGCCATAGATGGTCTGCAGCGTGATGACGTCATCATGCTGCAGAATGAGCCCCTATATTATCGAGCAGGGATCGGCCCATGTATGCCTACCTTAAGAGAAAATGTACACAGAGATTTCCCATCCATGGCTATGATATTGCCCGAGGCAGACTACAACCCACTGCGTACTGTGGTGCCCTGCTGTAAATATTGAACAAGCTCTTGGGGTTCTACGTAATGTAATGTATATAATGTAATGTATGTAATGGCACCCCAGAGCAGACACTAATTTTGTGACCTCTATGATGGATTTCTGTTTGTCTTCAGTTATATACATACAGAAAAGATTGTATCCTTTTAATCTGAAGTATATACTATTTCAAGTTACATGATCATTGAAAAGGTGCATATTTGCTAAAACATTAGCTAGTTGCCATGGGCTGTGTTTTCTGAAAAGCCTCAGAATGTACAAAGCATCAATGTTTAGAGTCAGGAAACAAATAAACATGAATATCTCTTACATGTTGTTTGATGGTCTGTACAGTTAAACATTTTTACAAAATTAACAAAAAACTATTTATTAAGAAGTATATATAAAAGGATAAGGTTTATATTCATCCACCTATACACCAGAACGGATGTTGGGTAGTGTTGAGTTAGAATATTCGAATTGTGAATATATTTGCCAAATATTGTCTATTTGATAATTCGCTAATTTTGCGAATATGGTGGCGGATATTTGCACTTTGGAATATTAATGATATTATGCATTGGGAAGCTTATGGCCATGCATTGAGATTTTATATTGGAATTAGTGTGAAAATGTGAAAATAAATACCACATGCGACCATTCATTGTGAAAATAAATATCACATGTGACCATTCATTGCGAATATATTTTTGCAATACATGGCCATACACTAAAATTGCGAATATCGAATTACATTTTAGTAGAATTATTCGAGAAATATTGCCAATTCAAATATTGCCTATGCTGTTCATCACTATGCTATGTTGGGATGCTGTATCCTCCACCATTTGCTGACAATCTCTTTGGACATGGGGGCACAGCTGTAGAGACTGTATAAGTGGAATCCCAGAGAAAAAAGAAAGACATTTATCAATTTCGTTTTCCAAAATCAATTCATACTAATCTATCTGGTGGCTCTATACATTTTTTTTAATTCAGTGATGCAGTACTACATAACAATGTGCAAATAAATGTGATGTTTTCAGCACAAATACAATGTCTCTAGTGTCTCCTGTAAAATGTGTTTAAAGGAAATAGTCTGGTCAATGTTGATTCTAATAAAAATGAAATATGTTCATACTACTAACAGGAACTGCCTGACTGTGTAAAGAATAACTGCATGCCAATGGTTAGGATTTCCCCAAAAGAGCAAGCACAGTTCAAGGCCGAGTCCTTATTAGCATTTGCAAGGATTTCAGAGAAACCAACTGTGAATCTTGGCCAAAGAAATGTTGTGTAGTCTCTCCTCTATGTGCTTAGACCACAAAGTGTCTATAGTATGGAAGTTTAAACTATGCTATTTATTTTAAACAAGACAAATGTAGACTATTTACATTTTTTTGTATTTGAAATAATACACAAACTCACAAAACACAGACTTACAAATATGTGAAAACAGCATGTGTAATCTTTCTTTCACATTGAAAACATAATCCATATTCAGATGCTGTAAACTTCACACGCACAACGGTGTCTTTCCCTAAAACATTCCTCCTACACTGGTGTGTATGTGTATACTAACTAGAGAAGCAATGTATTTCCTTGTGTTCTTGAGCTCAGGGCATTTGGGAGATCTATAACTTCTTCTGCAGTCATGTTCACTGATAGCACAGAAATACAATGCATCCACAATGCATCTGGCTATATGTGGCTAATGTAGGGCATATTGATCATTGAATGATATGTGCTGGACCCAGTTGGGTGATATATATTTAATTATTTTTTTTAAATGGTACTGTTACCTACTATAAACGACAAGTACCTTTTTTTTTATATCTTCAGCTTTTTTGATGATGTATCATAATAAAGGGATTTGCAATTTATTCCCAAATAAATTAGTTAAAATTTAGAATAATAATAATTTAATAAAGAACGGGTTAATATTTGACCATGCTCTGTAGAAGCAGGTGTAACTTTGCAGATAGCAGATACAGCCATAGGAAAAAGAAAGTATGCATATTGCCCTTCAAAGGTTTTATGTTTCAGGACACAAAAATGGTCTGGTACTTAGAGAACTAAAATTATTTACAGAACCACATGTGTGAAATAAAGTTCACCCCATAATTCAAAAACTTGTACAAGCAACTTTAGCACCAACTTGACATTTTCTGTATGACTTCATCAGTCTTTGGCATAGTTGTTAAGAAATGCTGTCTCAATTATTTTAACCAAACTGCTTTAATTAATTGAGATTTGAGGGTATTTGTTTATGCACAGATCTATTAAAGTGTAATATGTCATTGCAACATCTTGATCCTTTTCTTTTTCAACCAGATGGCCTCTTGTGCACCCACTGTGCCACGAGTCCTACCTCCTCTAAGGGTGTTGTCTAAGTGAACCCATTCCTTCTTCACAATATGCCTGATGGTGGGGATAGACTTTCCTTAGGGGAACACCAGGTCGCTACCTCTGGAGGGAGGGTAGGCACACGAGGCAGCTGGTCCAGAGGGCCACAGGGAGAGGAACTAGAGACACAGTCATTATCAGCAGGCCTGGTCGTAACCAGGGGCAACCACACGGGACCAAGGGATCAGGCAATAGCATCGCCAGGCAGGCAAAGGATCAGGGCTGGCAGCAGAGGTACAGGTCAGGCATTCCGGGTTGGCAACAGAAGAGTCAATACAGGCAGACAAGGGTGAAATGTATCAAAGTCTCAGAGCTCAGGCAAGAATCAGCAATAAAGATTGCCAGCACACGTCTAGGCAGAGACGTTGGACACTGAGGCCTAGTAGAAAAGGGCTGGATCCCTTATATACATGAAGAAGGACCACAATTGGCCAAAACACATGACCAATCCTTTAAATCCCAGGAAGTGACATGCGCTGATTCCCTATGAAGTACTGCAGAAACATCATGTTGTGACCAGGTCCCAGCACAACCAAAATCTTCATTTAACACAGCGCCCAGGGCCGCAGCTGTAAGTAGAGGGAGAACAGAGGACGGTACCTGCCGCTACACCTTTCATTTGACTCTTGAGTACATTGGTGTACAGAGGAGTCCACAGTCAACTCAATCACTAGGTGTCCAGTTCCTGTAGCCGCAAGGCAAACCCTCATCATCACATCTCCACTACTGCTAGGCAGTAGGTATGAAAAATGTTTGTGCTAATATTCTGTTTGGATTTTGCTAAACACATTACTGTACATTATGATATCCACATCATACATAGCCACATGTTTGTTCAAAGGACATTGTACCAGAACTCTTGTGGTTTGTTTACATGCAACTTTGCAGACCTAAGCTTGTGCTAATTGGACAAAATAGGCTCCCATACACAGGTAGATTTTTGCCTGATCGATCACCGCGCACATTCGCGGCAATCGATCGGGGATCAATGGAGTTCTCCCCACCCTGAACGATCGACCAAACAAAATCAGCTAAGAATCGGATCGGATATTGTTCCAACATGTTGGGTATTTTTGGTCGATCGTTTGGCAATCAAAGTACGTTGGTGGACCCATAGCTCCTTATGCAGCAGCTTTTCCGATCTACGAATTTTGTGGAGTCGGTCATTTTGTAAATCGGCTCATGTGAAAATTGACCACAAATCAGATTCAAGGTGTTGTTCCATTGATTAAAAAACGATTAATCACCGATTCCTCAAGCGCCGGGAACGATCAGATCGGGAATCGATTGATGACAAATCGAGGCAACTCTGGGCACCTTTAAATTGTTCTATTTGAACTTAAAGATGTAACTTGCTGTAAAGTCTAGAACAGGGTTGGGAAAGTTTTGACTTATGGGCCACAAAGCGTTCTTAAATTTGGCAGTGGGGCTGGACCAAGACAGTGTAATGGCCACCCAGCATAGGTGTCCCAATTCCTTGCATCCCCTGTGTCATTGATGATGATGGGGGCATGCGGCAGGGACATTGTAATCTTTCATTAGCTGTAGCACTTTTAACAAAAAATATTCATACAGGGAGTGCAGAATTATTAGGCAAATTAGTATTTTGACCACATCATCCTCT
>CM070034.1:55141068-55152220 GCA_036250615.1 Ptychadena robeensis | reverse complement strand
TAGGGCAGTGGAAGGCTCCAAGAAGAGGCAGGGCGAAGGGGCATTTCAAACATGATTCATTATTTCCCTTGAACCCCATAGTCATGTGTAAAGTTGAAGCTAATAATCTAAGTATTTGTTGCCTCAGCTGAATGACAGCAGTTTTCCAAATGCTTTACGGTTCAGCCTTTAACTATTGGCGATCCATTCCCTTCCCTTATACAAGCGTCGGCAACACACATTTACTTCATTATCAGCGAGAGTTAAGGCCGCCATACACGCACCGAGCGGCGGCTGATTTTGCTGCCGACCGATGGGCATGTGTGTATGCCGATCGGGGGTGCCCACATGGGGTGACAGATCGCTGACACCCCACAGCTCGGCCGGCCAGAGAACGGACATGTCCGATAATCTCTGGCCGATGCTATTAGTCTCAGTGAAGACCGGCGTCTTGCTGTCAGTTCTGAAGGGCAGCATGATGACCTCATCACTGTGCACTCTAGAGCTCATCTTAGCTGGTCTGTCGGCCCCATGTGGGCACCCACGACACACGCGGCTTTCCAAAAACCCACGTGTGTGAGGGCCTTTAGGCTAGGGTCACAGTGGGCGCTGTAATGTTATGCGCTGCATGCATTTATTCTTATAGCAGAGAAGTCATTATGTTCATTATGACTGTTTGTTAATTGCGACATTTGAAGTATTTTTTTTTTTTTTTTTTTATTCCCATTTAAATTTAGTAGGAGTCGAAGTCGGTCCATTTTTTGCCGACTCCGACTCCAGGGACCCAAAAATGTCTCCGACTCCGACTCCACAGCCCTGGATAGGATGTCCACTCCTGGGACCGTTTTCACTAATTCCAATAATCTTATTATAATGGAATGATGGACTTAAAATTGTTCAGAAATTCAATTAATTACCTTTCCCAACTTGATGGCCAGCAACCTTTGATGGTATATTTCCTTGTTGATAATGTGTTAACTCAAACCTGAATGCTACAGACTAGCAAACTGTCAAACTGCTTTTTAGAGGGCTTGATGATCAATTTATCATATACATTTGATTACTGCCTAGCCACTTAGCGTGTACTTAATTTTGTACACCGTATTCCTACAATATTTGTTAAACAAATAATTACACAACAATATGCCAATTTTTTTAACTGAGGTTTAATTACTAAATATAAGATATTTGTTTAACATTTTATTTGGGAAATTGACAAAAGAAATACTTAACAAAAATTTATTATACACAATATAGCAACAAAACTATAGCAAAGAAGGACATAATTATTTTGTCCTGATATGTAAAGCCTTCGGTACTTGGGTATCCGGCAGGAACAACACATAGTGTTTTGTATATAGCAGAAAAAAGAATATGCTTAGCCTGGATTAAGTATCAAATGTAACCTCCACATCTAGGAGTATACATTAATAATGAAGAGCTTGATTATGATTTTATCCTAGGTTAAAAAAAATTTTTATCATCATCAAAAAAAAGAAAAAAATCACATGGTCGAAGTGTCCTTGCAAAGATATTCCCCTGGTAGGTGCCCTCTGGAGATGTTCCAGGCATGTCCAACAAGAAAAGACCAGAGCACGCTTGAGGAATTATAACTCACGGATGACTTGGAATGAAATCTCTAAGGATGTGTTTAAGTATAAGGAAGGATGTTGTCCTTAAAATCCCCATTAGGATGCATGAAATAGAAATGTTCTCATGCAATAGGTATTAGCACATGTTTCCAGAGTTGAAATAACCAAGAAGTGTAATGGATGTTATCAGTTATCAGAATATATACCAGCCCAATATACTTTTGTTCTTTTTATGACCTACGCAAGCTTAGGAAAGTATTGTATATAAAACTTACTTTAAATCAGTTAAAAGTGGTTCATGGGGCAATAGTAAAGGCCCCCATACACACCCCGATTTTCCGTCCGATTGATTAAAAACAATCGATGTTTTCCGATAGGGGGATCTTTGATCGATCGGACTGTATTTCATTATACCTCCAAATAAAGCAACCATTTATTGTCCGATTTTAGCTACTTCGATCGAACATTTTCCATTGGCCGATTTTATGTTTGATCGGAAGTGGAAGGGTTATGGCAGGGATCAGCAGCTTGAGGCACACAATTGTACCACCCGAATGGGAGTTTTGGCCAGGGCCAGGTATCTGTGGGTGTCTGTTCTGGGGGTGGGGGGCTTTTTTACAATTTTTGTGAAAAAATCCTGGGGGTGCCTTTGATGGGGATGGGTAATCATAGGGGAAACAGGGTCTCAACTTCAGTTTAGTTCACATGAATAAAAAAAAAAAGAGCAATACAGGAGAATGTTAAAACATATACTGTATACATCCTAGCACAACCTGGCAGATGACTTTACACACACCACAATGTTTGAAACAGGAAGTAAAAGTATGATAATTAGTTAGATCGGACCTAAATTGGTCGGGTCATAAGAAATAGCAGCCGATTGAATACAATTTAGATTTGATCGAGAAACATTTTCCAACATGTCCGATCACAGTACGACCGATTATTCCCAAAAGTTCGATCGAAGTTACTCCATCGAACCATGTGGGCATTGACCAATTTTTTGAAGACCGATGCAAAAAATCTATTGTTTTTAATCGATCGGACGGAAAATCGGGGCGTGTATGGGGGCCTTAAGAAGTGACAACACACAGGTAGGACAAACAATGGCAATGCTCACTCAACAGTGTTATCTCAAACACTCTTTATTATCTTAGATGGCATTTGCAATTAGTAAGTAATAGTCCTTGTATGGGATTTACTTCTTGTAAAGTCCTTGTAAGGTTTACTTCTTTAGCAAGGTCTACAGTTATTACACTTTAGGATACTATTGAAAAAACTTTCAATGCCCAATAACTTTTCAGATACACATGTTAATAAAAATTTTAATGAAAAATGTTATCACTTATAGATGAGAAAATCAGGTGTCTGCAGCATCCACCATGTAATATTAGCTTGTCATGCAAGTGACTGGAATTCCAACTTCAAGGGCAACACCTTCAGGTTATTTGCCTTGTACTGTATGGCAGGTAGTGACTTGCACGGCTGAAACAAAACAGACGACTGGTAAGAGTTATTTATTATCTACTCAAAAAAGAGAGATTCACATGCAATTTAATTTCAGAAAATTCCAGTTGCCTTGGTTTCATGAACAAATATGTTAATAATATCACTTATGGGTGGGTGCCACATATCATTAATGTGTACATCAAACAGAGTGAAATAAACATGAAATCTGAGCAGATGTATCTGTGGGCTTATCTACACACCTTTACTCAACACCACGTGGGTGGTAAAAATTGTGCCTCTGGTAATTGGCAGGTACATATTGGGTAATTCACTTTTGTAGTAGCTCAGTACAAGTGTTATTACTGTACACTGCCAGGATTATAGTCATTTACCAATGAAAAAGTAATTTATTATAGAAATATATATTGGGCATTGTGCAGTAGCCAAAGACATTAGACTGGCACTTGCCTAACAATAATATTGGATTAATTATTAATTTTGTAATCCTTCCTTCATGCTGATTGGGGTTTAGAGGTTAACCTTGGTTTGGCATAGCTGTGGATAATTTTTGTAAGGTTCTTCACCATTTTTGTTTGTGTAAAGACATGATTGACACGCCAGCACTAGGATTACCCACTACCAATGGACCTTTATGCGGTTGTGCGGCACATTCCGTTCTTGCAGCTGTCAACAGGCCCTGAGGTCTAAACTACAAGCTCTGTGCCACAAGACCTAAAGGCCAGCTGTTACCTTCTAGTGTCTGAAAATGCTGAATGTGCTGTCAGCTTTTCTTTAGTTTTTTATAGTCAGGCCTTAAGGGATGCCTATGAACAAGTTCTTAAATACGGTACTTCTAAGAACACATGGCCAACATTTGTTTGAGAGTTTATACATTAGATTTTAGGTCCAGTCAATTATTTAAAAGGGAAAACCAACAAAAGGAACACAAAAAGAGGTAAACTAGCACAAATAACAGATTTAAAACATTTTAGGGAAAAAAGAGAGTGTTGCTGTTTCCCGAAGAGGAAAATTAACATCCATAGAATGGGCATTGCATCGGTACTAGCAGGTGTATGAGTGGGAAAGGGCCCGTAATGGCAATATGTGTCACATTTAGCAGCTTACATTTAATTTACAGTGAACCCTCAAGATACAACTGACTCAAGATACTACCAACTTGAGGTGTCCAGAAACTCCTCTGAGCCCAGATATGTGAGCATAGCAAAGCCTAATCTGTTACAAATTGGTGTGTCAAAAGAAAAGAAGTATTAAGCTGTAAAAAAACACAGCTCAATATTGGAGCCGTTCGAGGTTCCCTGCAGCAGTGCGATTACGTCATCACGCTGCTGTCAGATATTGGAGGAGCTGGAGGCACAGCACTCCTGCTTCTGCAGCTTATGCTTTGCATGAAGACCGTGGACATCAAACTTGGTTTACGGTCATGTCATGTTTATGCTCCCGCTCAAAAACAGGAATGGTTGCATATTATATGGGCCAGATAGATGGCCGTGAGCCTGCTCGGTGCTCGAATCGGCCATCGATCTGGCCCCTATCTATGTGTGTTCCCTGCTTTAGATTGCCAGATGTACTTGTTTGAGGCTGGTCATAGAAAGAAACAACAGATGCTTCACACAAGAACACCATATAATTTTCACTATTATTAACTTTTTAATTATAAAGAAGTGTCTCTAAACTTCTACCCCAACCTATACATTGAACCTAATTACTTCTTATATACAAAAACTGAACAAGTGTTCAGCATGCGCCTGCGCCCTAACCTCACAATGGACTCCTTGATTTCACTTAGGATGAAGTAAGAGCAGCCATGAAACAAGGCTCTTAGGATCTACTAGGCCAGATTTCCACCTGAAAGCAGACCAATAATCATGTGCCCATTGTCTCTGCACTTGTAGGACTGTCTTTTTTTACCTTTCACATTCCTTATGCAAGTTTTTAATGTCAGGCCTCCAACTGGCAGCTTTCAGAAACCAGCAACAGGCACCTGAGGATAGAGCATATTTATTCTAACCAGGGCATTATGTCAAGGATAACAATGCAGGAAAACATGACCTTCCACAATCTGCAAGCTGTAGTGCTGTAACCAAATATCTGACTTTGTCAAAACATCAGATAGACAGGTAAATATAACTTATATGTCCTCTTTGGAATTCATCTGTGGAGCAGTGGACATGTTTCCATTATATATAGCATTATATCATCCAACCCCCAATAAACTACCTCATATATATAAATGAGACCTAAGTGCTATAACATCTCAATCATGTAGGCTAAGCAGAAAATAGTATTGCATTTGATTCTGCCACAACTTTGTGTACAAAGGCTGAGCCACAGAAGTAGGCTCAAATAAGGGATGGCCAGTTTCCTGGGACTTTTAAGGTGCAAGATGGACACTAGACGAGGAATCCAGTAAAACAATGATTTATTCGCATCAGATTAAAAATAGTCCAAGTTAATTGAAAGCCAGTGGTTTGATGCGTTTTACCCCCAAAGTTGGCTTCCTCAGGAACGTGCAGAGCCTCAGCAACTATACCTGTCAGGATCCAAACCCAAGGACGCTCCGGTGTCTGGCTGCAGCTCTATGCCGTGAGCCACCGGAATGTTTGTTCAGTACCTTGTCTGATACCTTATACAAAGGCACCTTCTTACCTTGTACTCATTGAACCCTGAACCCTTTGTCCCTCCCATGGACTTCCTATAAAAGCCAGGTCCTTGCTTAGCTTCAATGCCAGATTATTGTGCTTCCAGCCAGTGTCTATCTTCCTGTTTATCCCTGCTCCTGCTTATGATCATCTTCGTGTACCGACCCTTGCTTGAACAACCCGACAACCCTTAATCTTGCTCCTTTATGACTCGACACCACCGGCTTTAGACCCACGCTTGTTTTTGACCACGATCCTGCTTGCTCCCTCTCGATACCTGTTGATCCTGCCATTACTGTTTCAGCAACTGGACTCCGAGCCTGCCCGCAGATCGTTACAATACCTTAAACAATATATGCAAGAGATACCTGTATAAATAATATATCCACCAACCTATTGATATGTTGTCACCAATCATCTTTTTGTATATAAGTTTTAATTGTTATTACTGTAAAAATTTGACTTTCCTGGCCAAGACGGGAAGGTTGACAGGTCTGAACTGACTCCCTTCTTACAATAATGTGGTTCTGACCGCATTATTTCCATGTTTACCGTATATCCCGTTTCTCCTTGCTTCCAGCTTCCTACCCATGACACTTTACAACATACTCTCCCCTTGAAAGATACCCTTGCTATTTCTGCAAAAAAAGGATGCTGAGAATAACTGTATTAAATAATTTCCTGAATAATATGTACACAGCACTGATATTCAAGGTTCTTGAAGTACATACCCTAATGTCAGCAAAGGACTGCCGACCTACTATAAGGAATGGTGTTTACTAAGCACATTAGATACTCAACAGCATCATCTACTCCATACCTCCCTAGTAATGCCAATTTCATTTGTTAGATTCCATTACTTTCAGAGAACCAAAAAGACATGTTTGCAATACCACAGTTTCCTGTTTTAAGGAGACCTTTTAAAAGCACTGTTGGGCTTCTTCACCTCACTACCTCTAACCTTCCTGATGCAACAAAATAATGAGACTAAACTTCAACTTTAACCTTTTACACTTGACATTTATATAACATATTAAACATATTAAAAAAAAAGTACCAAAAATTATTCAAGTATGCAGATAAAATACATAAAAATGCACACAACACATATTAAACACAATATGTGTACTGCGGTACATTTTAGCAGAGGTTGTTGGAGGTTAAGGGGCCTTAAGCTAAACTTTCAGTGTAGTTATACATTCCTGTTGTTTTAATACTGTCTTTAATAAAACGTATAATAAATGTCACTTATTACAGATTAGGAAAAAAAGAACGAATAAGGTTGCTTATGTTGTAATAAAGGATAAAAGCAGGTGAAAATGTTTGATTATCCCACCCATGTCTAAACAAGACGCTTCGCAGCAGTCTGGGTGGTATCACAGGAGCTCCTTCTTAGAGCATGCAGTCATATAAAGCCAAACTAAGTTTTTATATGAGGATATTTCTGTATTTGTTTGTTTTCCATGTAAATGACTAGAAGGCATGCATTCCATTGAGTCTTTGGGAATGTAGACAATATCCAAGCTGAAATATTATTTTAAACTCCCTCATATCTAAACACTGTTTGAAGGCAAAACAGTTACACACAATAATGACTTTAAAATATAAATTCTCCTACGTCCTGAAAATTCCATTTGCTGTTGTCAGACATGGTCCATCTGGTGGCAATGTAATGTCTTTACAGTGCCATTGGATCCATCATTAAATATGATATAAATATGAATTTCTTTTGTACCACTAAACTTTGAGGAGGGTTGCCATTTACTTCTCTTCTTCCTATTTGCCCTAAAGGTATCTATTCCCCTGGCACTGATCCCCTACAATCTATTTGGTCATCCATCATTGCCCTTGGTATAGTCAGTCAATGGATGGTATATGTTGATGTTACTCTTCCTAGCTAGACTCTAGCAATTGATGTTACATGTTTGCTACCTCTTGTCTTGCTAAATTTGGCATGGTGTGTTATACTTATACTGTATTTGTTCATTAATTCAAAAACAATAAAAAACATACTCCTGACAGAATTACAGTAAGCCGAATTCTGGATTTTCTGCTTGTACAGAATGTGATCAGTTTGTCTAGTTTCAACGGTCCATTGGAGATTAAAGGGAAGGAGTTTTGCAGTCCTGTCCTAAGGTGTCCATACTGCACCTCCACAGATACTAAATGGTGAATAAACTTTGTCTGGGAAAGCAATACAGTTCAGATGGGAGATCTGGCCATGGCTGCATCTCCCATCTGACAGCTCCTCCACCTCCCTGGCTAATCTTCTTGCTGGGAGAGCTGGCAGGGAACCAAGGCGTGACCACCTGCATATTCAGACCATAAGATGCAGGTAGAAAAACATGGAGGAATGAGGGATACCCAGCATAAGTGGTTATAGGTGGTGAAGTAATAAGCATAACCATCACAAAGCAAATAACTTGTGTAATATGCAACAGGCACTGAGAAGGCTTCAGATGGTCTATAGGCCAGTAGTTGACAAAATATGGTTTTCCTTGCATTTCACTTAGAGACAAAAGAATAAAGGTCAGGAAAAAAAGGGTAAGAGAAGAGAAGGGAAGGAAGGAAGGAAAGGTTGGGGAAGAGAAAAGAGAAAGGCAAGTGACAAGTGCATGAGGTGACACCTTACCCTATATGTCAATTGTAAAAAAAAATCTGCGGTGAACAATGATAGTCAACTCAACCAGAATATTTAGTTAGCAGTTCACAAAATGTAGGTGCCCCCATAAACAAAAGCCATGGAGATCTTTCTTCACGTATTCAGAGTTCCGCTGATCTTCCATCTGGCATGGTATTATTTTTTTTATTGGTATATTAATGCTTGACACTCCAAGTTGAGTAAAATGGAGTTTAGTAAATGGATGGGAGTCACGCACTTCTGTGTGTACATATGGAATGAAATCTACAATAAAAGGTTACATATACCTATACTTTTCTATAGTCTCTCTAAATCAAATTCTGTTTACAAAGATAATATGGACATATTATGTCCGATGTATTAATCTGTATACATACAGTGGAGGAAAAGTATTTAGTCAGCCACTAATTGTGAAAGTTATCCCACTTAAACAGATGAGAGAGGCGTGTAATTTTCATCATTACACCTCAACTATGAGAGACAGAATGGGGGGGGGGGGATCCAGGAAATCACATTATCTGTTTATTAAAGTATTTATTTGCAATTATGGTGTAAAATAAGTAACGTCTGACCTCTGTCATTACCAACAAAGGGGATATAACAAAGTATTGAGATGAACTTTTGATTTTGACCAGCTTGCAAATAAAACCAGACAATGTGATTTCCTTTTCCCCCCATTCTGTCTCTCATAGTTGAGGTGTACCTATGATGAAAATGACACGCCTCTCTTAATCTTTTTAGGGGTGAGAACATGCACAATTGGTGGCTGACTAAATACTTTTTTACCCACTGTACATATATAAAAAATGGTTGATGACAAAAGGAACTAAGCAGGTGGATCAGCATGACAGCCAAGTAACTACTGGCATGTATATACCAAAAGATCAGCAATAAGAGCCTGCTTAGTTCCCTTTCAGTACTCTTATCCTTCCTGGTGTAATAGGTGTATATCCATCGTCCTGTGTGGGTGTTTCTATATATAACATTGAAATTGGTTTAAATCATTTTACAGGAGAAGAAAAAAGAAACTGCAATTACCTATTTCCCTGTGTTATTTAGCGATAATTTAATCTACTTATTAAATAAAAGTAAAAAGGTCATAAACAATGAGATTGTACATTAGCTTTTAATGGATTTGGTTACCAGTAAATACATTTTCCGTTTGCTGTTATGCAGCTAGACAAAGCTATATAAAGCACTTTACTTATCATAGAGGCCGGATACTGAAGAGCTGCTGCTGCTGTTGTCATCTGTACTACATTTTTTCCTGCTAGGATACGTGACAGTTACAGCGATTAGGTGAAGTATATATCCAGTCATAGGAATACCAGAAACTGTACCTTCTTTCAACTGTAAGGTTTGGTGTATAAAGATATAATAAAAATAATCTGTTCTGCAGAAGATTATAAAATTATTTAAATCTAAGTCCAGGTGTAGAACAACTCACAACAGATTTCACGTCATGTTTTTATTGAATGTAACACAAATGAAGCCAAAAAAATGTGAAAAAAAAACATGACTTCCAATCATTGAGTTATGTAAGCATTTCATTTTGGTTAAGGTCTGGACTTTTGCAATACCTTTATTCTTATTTCTTTCAACCTTTCTGTTGTTTGGAATCATGAACCTTATTGTGGCCAAGCATCAGCTGTCGTCATATTCTTGACAAAGAACATTTTGGTTGAGGAGTATATGGTCAACTAAATTACTTCAAGGTGCAACGTTCTATGGTTGAAAAACAAGCCCAAAGCATCACCTCCACCACCATACTTGGTAGTTAGCATTAAGCAAAATGAAAAAAACACATACATTACATTGACAATACTTGTGAAAACTGCTGCAGATTAAAAAAAACAAATCACTTACCTTTCTCACTTCCTCATTCCTGGGGAAATCATAAGGGCAGACAGAAGCAATTCTGTCCATACTTCATTCTGACTATGGGGCTGTAATTCTATAAAACGGGCACTAGATGGGGCTTCAATTACATCACATTGCATTCTGCAGATGTGAAGCTGCATTCCAAGTCACACGTGACTACGGACTTCTTCCCAGCCATGATTGTTTTACAAGTGTACGGTGGCGGGTACGCCACATAGTGGGAGGGGAGAGCCCAAAAATCGCCTCTCCTGCTGTAAGGAACATTTTTCTTTTAATTTTGAGCACTAATTGCCAGCAATTATCAGCAGTGCTGCTGCTGATAGTGTAAAGTGCCCAGTGAGGTGGTAGGTCTGCTTTAAATATTTGTGCTGATATGCTGGGCTATACACCAAAAAAGGTGCTGTGCATTATGTCTAAATATCTCCACTTTGTTTTATATTGTCCAAAAAGACATATCAGAAGTCTTCTGGTTTGTTCAGATGCAATTTTGCAAGACAAGGGTCAACAACCCAAGTAAGATGGCCAACCGCTGGAAAATACAAAATAGTCATCATACAAATCATACAAATGATCCCATGGGATGCAACAATCTATATACTAATAGCTGAAACTCCGTAAGGAAAGAAATTTTGCATAGTAAAATAAAATTTAACCCATTCCTCGACTGGAACTGACCTAAATAATAACCTTAAAAGCCCCAGTGGTTGGCCACCTCCCTTGGGTTGTTCACCCATTTCCTAACTCTTAAGCTGACCACACACTGGTAGATTGCTGTGCAATCGACCGGCAATCAATTACAGGGTGGTGATATCACCACGCTGTGATTGATCACGGGTAAATTGTACGGTAATCAATGTGCACCACATGTGCACATCAATTACCGTATGATGGGTGTTAGGGAAAAATCCTGGCTAGGGATTCCCGTAGTGGATGTCTTAGTACCCCTGGTA
>CM070034.1:55118050-55140968 GCA_036250615.1 Ptychadena robeensis | reverse complement strand
GCAAAGCACAAAATATGTCTTTTGGGCACAAAACTAAGTATAAGGATTTAACCCTTTAATGGGGACCCCATTTTCCGGGTCTCTCCGTTCCCCAGCCTCTGGGGAAAGCAGCCAGCTTGCAGCCAGCCCCCCCCCCTCTTCTGGCAGAGCTTCCGTGCTGGTCACACCCCCTTTACACACACAGAGCAGCTAGCTGAACACACAGCTTGTGTGTGCGGCTCAGCTGCCTGTGTGTGCGGCTCAGCTGCCTGTGTTTGCGGCTCAGCTGTCAGCCCATCCATTACATTGGATGGGGATAGCGCTTTCCCCATTCAATGAAATGGATTTCGACCAAGGTTTTCCAACATGTTGGAAACCTGTTTGGTTGAGGAACTGTGGATAGATCAGATGAAGAAACAGATTAGAGGAACATCGAGAGCCGTGTGTGGCTAGCTTTACTTTACTCAGGGATGTGGCAAGGTGCTACTAGCCTAATTTTGGCATTTTGATTTGCAAGATAAGCTTTGCTTCCATGTGCTCAGGGAGAAGCTTTTAAGCTTTCTCCTGTCAACCCATCTGAACAAGCCATAAATGTTTACTCAACCCAATTGTATTGTCATTAACTTGTGCGTACTGAGACCTGTAGAGATCATTTTTTTGTAATTTCTCTGAGCATTCCACAGTTTGACTTGAGAGGGAATTTACTGGGATGTCCACGCTTGTGAAGACTGGCAAATGTCCTGATTGTTTTCTACTTGTCAGTATTCCTTCTCATAGAAGAATGGTGTAATTTGGCTTTCCAATCCTCCCAGATTATTGGGGAGCGGCAATGATTCTTCTTAGAACGTAACTGATATCTTGCCTCCTTGACATTGTGTTAACACACACAAGAATGCTCCAGACCTGGTAAACTGACAACATGTTAGATATTTTGAAATGTTCAAACTTACAGAAGTGGTATGGCTATATACACATTTTATGGTTTAATGCCCAGGTGCCCAACCTGTGGCCCTTTGAGAGTTCTTTGGCGGTTCTCCTCAGTCCTCCACCTGCGGCCCCAAAAACCTAACTGTTGATGCATAGGTCATAGAAACTCACCTGTCCGCCGATCCCCCACTGACATGTCCTTCGTCTCTCCTCTTCTAGTGTTGGTGGGGGATCAGCAGACAGATAAGTGCCTATGCTCCCACTATTCCACCAATGAACGGGGGGGGGGGTGGGGGGATAGTATATATTGCGGCACATAGCCTTTGTTGATTTATATGACACAAAATGGGTATTACCACACTACAAAGTTCCCTAATGCTTTAGATATCACTTAAAACAAGTTTTGTTATTTAAAAATTAAAAATGTCTTCTAGCTATGCCTGCTGTCATTTCTTATTCATTAAAAAAATGCTTCTACAAGTCAGTATAGATTTAAAATGTTATGTGCGGCCCTCTAGTGATGCTGCGGGCACTTGTGGCCCTCCATATCAACTAAGTTGGCCACCACTGGTTTATTTAAATTGAGTCCTTCTAAGAGACATAGGCGTGCCCACCTGATTGGCCGCCCATGCCTGCCCGCTCCTGGTGCCAACCCTGACTAGAGATATCTGCATGTATGGTCAGAAAACCTGCAAAGCTTATTTATTTTTAAGTGAACTGGAAAGGAGTACATAAAACTACTTTCAAAAACCAATTAGCAAAGTATCCTCAGTAAAATATACAGTCAGGTCCATAAATATTGGGACATTGACACAATTCTAACATTTTCTATACACCACCACAATGGATTTGCAATGAAACAACCACATACATGTCTCCCACTTGTTATGGGACCAAAAGTAATGGGACAGAATAATACTTTGTTGCAAATCCTTTGCAGTCAATTACAGCCTGAAGTCTGGAATGCATGGACATCACCAGACGCTGGGTTTCTTCCCTGGTGAGGCTTTGCCTGGCCTCTACTGCAACAAAATTTAGTTCCTGCTTGTTCCTGGGCATTTTCCCTTCAGTTTTGTCTTCAGCAAGTGAAATGCATGCCCAATGGGATTTCGATCAGGTGATTAAGTTGGCCATTGCATAACATTCCACTTGTTTCCCTTAAAAACTCTTTTGGTGTTGCGGTTTGTTCCTTCTTTTTAAGAATATTCCAAACAATTGTTTTGGACATGCCTAATGCTTTTGCTATCTCTCTGATTAGCTTGTTTTGTTTTTTCAGCCTAATGATGGCTTGATTTACGGATAGTGAATAGCACACTTGAAATGAAATCTGGACCTTTTATCTGCACATTGTAATTGGGATCATAAGGGAATATCACACACCTGGCCATGGAACAGCTGCAAACTGTTGTTCCTACACCGTTCACCTGATGTGGATGTAAATACCCTAAAGATGACAGTCTGCCGTTAAAGCACATTGTGTTTGCTTCATTCCAATTTAATTGTGGTGGTGTATAGAGACAAAATTTTTTAGAATTGTGTTGATGTCCCAATATTTATGGACCTGGCTGTATAGGAAAGCTAAGGTAAAGATGAAACCAGTCTAGCCTACTTGCAAGTCTAGGTTAAGGTTGGTCAGTTTGTTCAACACTAACCATGATGTTTACTTTTTATTTGATTGAAATGGAAATCCTAGAACAGTGGTGGCCAACTGAGTTGATATGGAAGGCCACAAGTGAGGGCCTCAGCATCACTAAAGGGCCGCACATTACAATTTCATATTTGTATAAGCATTTCCAATGAAGAAATTACAGCAGGTATAGCTAGAAGACAAAATGTTTAATTTTTAAATAACAAAACTTAGCATTAGGAAACACTATAGTGTGGTAATGCACATTTTGTGTCATATACATGTGCCGCAATATAGATCACCCCCTGTTGATTTGTGGAATAGTGGGAGCATAGGCACTTAGCTGTCTGCTGATCCCCCACCAACACTAGAGGAGGAGTGAAGGACTTGCTCAGGCGCCACCTGGTCTGCTTTTACTTTCACTTATCATGTAAGTTTATCTCCTCTCATACCACTCTAAGAAGATCCTGGTCGAGGACCTGTCAGCGAGGGATTGGTGGACAGGTGAGTACCTATGCCTTATGCATTAACATTTAGGTTTCGGGGGACACAGGTGGAGGAATGAGGGGGGGGGGGGCGTCAAGAGATGACAAAAGGGCCGCAGGCTGAGCACCTGGGCCCTAGAATATTCTATCATTGAAAATGCTAGGTAGATTTTGGATCAAGAACTATGCTCTGTCAGTCCTTTATAGTAGAAAATGGAAAAAAATTATATTGCCCTTTTTATGTTTTTAAAATTATATTTAAAAAAGCCTGTGATCAATAAATCTGCATCACTACATCCCCTTGCAGGTTCTCACATGGACCAACCGATCTATGTGGCCCAAAATTGCAAGATGGTCAAGAGACAACGGACATGCCGTGTTTTTCTTTGGCCGATCGCATTACTTTGGATGTGAACCAAAGGGTGCGCTCGGATTCTCTGAACAAGCGTCCACAATCGGCCGTGTGAGGATCATGCATGGATCACTGCGTGTATGGTCGGCTTTAGGAAGGGAGACCCCACCGCCTTAATGATTCTCCATTCCCAAACCTTGGAACATGTTTTCAGCATTGAAAACAATCATCTAGCGCCATCTAGTGGCAAAGTACTGCAGGAATTATAAAATAGGAAGACTGGCAGAAAGAAGGTTCCATTTTCAGGACTATAGATGAAAAGTGCAGAGGCTTGAGGGAAAAACAAGCATATATGTATTTTTAGGATTGTGGAGCATTACTTTTGTGCTGGTAATCAAATGTTTAATACAATGATTTGTTTTCTGTAGTAAAGGTCCTTATTATATAGAACACCATACATAGCATTGTGGTAAAGCTTTGTCCCATAATATTCAGCATATGTAGTATTTCTAAAAAAGATATTGAAAGACTATGGACATGCTACAGGTGTGGTTTTAGAATGGAGACACATTGTAGAAGTTAGTAAAATGCTGGAACATGATAATTGAGGCTAATAGAGATTAACAAAGATATCACTGTTTTAGGCCAATGATCCCACTACTAAGGGTCCCCATACAAGTAACCACCCGCAGGCTATTTCAGGGCCCCCATCCATCTTACGGGAGTTGATGTGTGAGTGGCGCACATTGTGACATCACCACGCTGTGACCAAACGCACAGCAATCCATATGTGTATGGCTAGCTTAACAGCTTATATATTTTATTAGTTAAAGAAAAAGAGTATAAACAGAATCATTAGGAAATCTTTAGGAAATGGAAACTAAACTGATAAGATGTCTCCACCTAGTGCTCACAAGCAGTAATGCAGCTAGAGGTCTTCAATGCAGGGAAGAAAACGCGACAGAAACGTGTGTAAAATACTGTATACATTTCTAAAAATATTACTTATTACACCTCTGCAACAATGTTTAATCCCATGTAAATAGTGCAGGTACATAAAAGTAGATGAGGATTGTGATTTTACTAGGAACTTTGCTTGCTCTCTTTATTTTTCTACCCTTGCAACTGTGCATTTGCAGATAGCGCTAGTTTTTCAGAATTACAGGGCTAATCTTACGGGTTTCGGGTGTCAAAGTTAGGGGTTTGGGGGGTTAATGTCAGGGGGTTCTGAGGGTTAAGGTTAGGAGATTGGGAAAGTTAGATTAATTTTAACACACCAAACCCCTAAACTGAACATAGCTCCCTAACCCCTAAAGCTCACACCTACAGTCAAGCACCGCTCCCCCTAACCTTTACCCCCCAACCCCACCATCCGAAACCTATCAGATTAAGCCTGTAACCCCTAAAAAAATAAGGTTATCTGTGCATGTGCAATTGTAAGGGTAGGGAAATACAGTCAGGTCCATAAATATTGGGACATTTACACAATTCTAACATTTTTGGCTCTACACCAAGACAATGGATTTGAAATGAAGCAAACACAATGTGCTTTAACTGCAGACTTAGCTTTAATTTGAGGGTATTTGCATCCAAATCAGGTGAAGGAATTACAACAGTTTGCATATGGGCCTTCCACTTGTTAAGGGACCAAAAGCAATGGGTCAATTGGCTTCTCAGCTGTTCTCAGCTGCCCAGGTGTGTGACATTCCCTCATTATCCCAATTACAATGTGCAGATAAAAGGTCCAGAGTTCATTTCAGGTGTGCTATTTGCATTTGGAAGCTGTTGCTGTCAACTTTCAAGATGAGAGCGGAAGAGCCGTCACTATCAGTGAAGCAAGCCATCATTAGGCTGAAATAAATAAAACAACCCCATCAGAGAGATAGAAAAAAACATTAGGCGTGGCCAAAACAACTGTTTGGAACATTGGGCAATTATATCTGTATATATTCAGCTAAATGCTTCAGAACTCATTGGACGGCGCTTCACAGTGCAGATGGACAATGACCAAAAGCAAAGTGCAAAAGCACCAAAACTGTTTTTTAAAGGAAAGAAGTGGAATGTTATGTGATTGACCTGAATGCGATTGTGCATGCATGCCCCTAAAAAGCAGGAACTGAAGACAGTTGCAGTAGAGACCTGGCAGAGCATAACCAGGGATATAACCTAGCGTCCGGTGATGTCTATGCGTTCCAGACTTTAGGCTGGGATTGACTGCAGAGGATTTGCAACTAAATATTAAAAATGGAAAGTTTTATTTATGAGTATTATTCTGTCTCATTACTTTTGGTCCGTGGAAGGCACGTATGCAAACTGTTGTAATTCCTACACCGTACAACTGATTTGGATGTAAATACCCTCAAATTAAAGCTACAGTCTGTAGTTAAAGCACATTGTGTTTGTTTCATTCCAAGTCCATTGTAGTGGTGTATAGCGCCAAACATTTTATTATTGTGTTGATTTCCCAATATTTATGGACCTGACTGTATCAAGGGGTAGGAAGCACCCCAAGGCTGTGAGTTTATCTTCCCTTCTTGGTGCTCTTTGGAGGCCCAATGGAAGACCAGATCCAGAATATAACTCTTTTTAGGACTGCAAGTGATGGTAAAGTATTATAATAATTTAGTACAATTGTTAAGTTGTTATAAATCTTTTATGTTTTAAGTTGATCAAATAGAAAAAATGTAAATGTGTATGCCCACTTTTACTGTCAAAGGGATTATACTTAGATGTTTGGTTATCCGTAGGTGAGGCAGGAACTGTAAGTATATCTAAATCTGGACTCGCAATTTGCAGAAGTAAAACCATTTCGTGAATTATTAACCTCCTTGGCATTACGCCTGAAGCCAGTATGGGTGCAGTTTAATCATGAATCAAACTGCGCCCATACTGGGATAGGGCACAACTGACGGCTCTCCGTTTGTCTGCAGCATTTCTCCATAGCTGCAGGCACACAGAGCCTTTCCGGACCCGTGTCTTTAGCGTAATCGGTGACGCAGAAGGGGGCGGCACCATAGACCTTTATGTTAATGAAGGGGGCGTCGCTTTTCTCTAATTCTAATTGACACTGGCAGTGTGTAGAGGGCGGGGGGAAAGCTGGCAATCACAGTGTACTCTACTGCGATTGCCCGAGGAGCAGCATGTCGTGCTATAAAAGTGTCGCGAAAAGCCCGTATTGCCCAGGGGGTTAATAGTATCCAATCTATCTAATGGACTGAACATTTTTCACATCTCAATTTTCACAGTAATTTGGAATACCCATAAACATGGTGTCATCATTGACATTGCTGCAGATGTAGAAAGAATATGGGAAGATTATGAAACATGATTGCTCTAGCACAGTGGTTCTTAACCTGTAGGTCTGGACCCCCTTGGAGAGCAAATGACCAATTCAGAGGGGTCGTCAATTTTTGGGGAAACATTAGAGCTGCTCCTAACAAGCAGCAGCACTGATGCCCACAAGCGGGTTGGAAAGTTAGGAGGGAGAGCAATGCCCCTGAGTAACGCTCCCTCCTAACTGTGGGGTGGGAAAATGTAAGGGAGGGGACATTACACTTTCCTGTTTGTGCTGGAAGTGATGTCATGGAATACTTCCGGTATTTGGAACACAGTGACAATCTGCACCTGCACTTCTACATTCCAGATACAGGAAGTGGTCACGGATCTAAACAGTTTGAGAACCACTGCTCTAGCACCTGTAGTAAATAAGTTCAAACTCAAGTCTAAATGTTTCAATTCCACATATTAACGTAATTTGGACCATTGTCTACATCTCTAGCAATTTGGTGATGATACTATGATCAGGGGGTTTGCACTTAACTCAAAAATAAACAAAAATACCACAATCATTTGTATCTGTGACTAATATAGTTGTATGATGTAGTTGTAGAAGGCTGCTGTGCCTTTATACAGTCTGTATCTCTAACCTGGTGGGCAGAATAGTGCCATGGTAAGTGATGCTTTGGCAGCCATGCTGCAACAATAGAGCTCTGCTTGTAGCATTACAAGGATTATGTTATGTAGATATCAGCCTTATAATGCGGTGATTCACAATGAAATAACATATTTATTGTACATTACAAAATGTAGTTTTTGGATCTAAAACACAGTGTGTTGTGAGTAGCAATCCTACATTCCCACCACCTAATTATGACTGTGGGTCTTTTCTACCCAGGTGTATGAGGGCTCCACTGGAGTTTTTAGTTTTTCCTTCATTATGATCCACACCTTGTACAGACAGAGTCAAAGTATAAAAGTTTCCAACAGGTGAGGCTTTGGTTTCTTCATGACCTTTAGTGGTTTGCTCTCAGCGGGGAGGGACAAGGATCTACCATAGCTGCATATGCCCACTGGAAGAGAAAATGGTAAGTTACTAGATTGTATATATATGTGTATGTGCTTGTCTGTTTGCCTTGTTGTGTGAATTGTATGTATGTATGTATGTATGTATGTATGTATGTATGTATGTATGTATGTATGTATGTATATATGTATGTGTCTGCAGCTGGGGTGGTGTGGGGCAGAGTCAGGCCCAAAAATTCTAACATTTTTGGCTCTATACACCATCACAATAGATTTAGAATGAAACAAAGACAATGTCTTCCAACTGCAGACTGTCAGCTTTAATTTGAGGATATTTACATCCAAATCAGATGAACAGTTTTCATACGTGCCTCCCACTTGTTAACAGACCAAAAGTAATGGCACAGAATAATACTCATAAACCAAACTTTCCCTTTTAAACAGTTGGTGGCAAATCCTTTGCAGTCAATTACAGCCTGAAGGCTGAATCGCAAAGACATAACCAGAAGCTGGGTTTCATCCCTGGTGATGCTCTGCCAGGCCTCTACTGTAACTGTCTAGTTCTTGGGGTGTTTTCCCTTCAGTTTTGTCTTCAGCAAGTGAAATGAAGCATGCTGAATTGGATTCAGGTCAGGTAATTGACTTGGCTATTGCATAACATTCCACTTCTTTCCCTTCAATAATGAGTTCTGAAGTATTTGGCTGAATATAAGAATCAGATAATGTTGCCCAAAACACTACAGAATTCATCATGCTGCTTTTAACAGCAGTCACATCATCAATAAATACAAATGAAGTAGTTACATTGGCAGCCATACATGCCCACGCCATGACACTACAACCACCATGCTTTACTGATGAGATGGTATGCTTAGGATCATAAGCAGTTCCTTTCCTTCTCCATACTCTTCTCTTCCCATCACTCTGGTACAAGTTGATCTTGGCCTCATCTGTCCATATGTGGTTGCTCCAGAACTGTGGTCCACAGCCGATTTTGCCGCTGACCGATGTGTGTGCGCTTGGGGCCATCGGGAAAATCCGCCGCAGCTAATTACATGTATGGGGGCCGTTAGTCTTTTACAGCGTTTAAATGGATTTACATTGGAGGCCTGGGCTCAATTTTCTGCTTCTCCATCCTATCAAACTACAACATTAGATTTTTGCCATTTCTGTGCAGGAATTGATAGGCCTGCCAGCACACTGCTGACCTATATGTGTTGTAATATATTGACATAACATAGCCGATCTGTGCACTGCCAAACATATTTGAAAGTGGCAAAATAGTTTCTTATTGATGTTGTGACCTCCAATTTCATTGACCAACAGAATCAAAATATCAATATCAATCAAAAATCAATACAATTACAAAATGCATGAAAAACGCAAAATGCACATGTTGGTAAATGTTGGTTCATGTACTTACAGGCCAGTAAGTCACACGGAAAGTTGCAAACAGGGGCCTTAGTGTTTTTTTTGGCTGCAGATATTATAGCTGGTTGGAGATTATTTTCTTGGCATTGGGGTTGCTGTATGGCATGGCAAGGTCCAGGATCTCCACCTCAAACCAGTTTCTACAAGCCTTTACCTAATTCTTTAGTAAATCTTAAACATCTCTTGAGACCGGTGACAGTCGGGAAAGTGCAAAATCGCACTGTATTGCATTGACTACACAGATATCTGTTTTTTTTCTAAAAAACATTATATGGTGCCCCCAGTGGGCACTTGCAAAATTGCAAGTAATAAACCCCAATCTCTCATATGATTCCAGGGAACAGCAGGTAGGTATATTCTTGTAGAATTGTGGAGCGCTACACCACCATCATACCAGCTCAGAGCTAAGTCACAGTTTAATTTTATATTTTGAGTATACATCAGCTTTAATGTTTTTATATTAATCTTGTTTAAAGGGTAACAAATTATTTATTTCATTTTCTATGTTTTTAAAAGAGTAAAGCCTAAAAAATTCTGCTTGCTTTGAGACCCAGTTTGTCTGAAACCTCCAAATGTGATAAGTGATAACTGATGCTATCCACTTGAATGTTTGCCTGACACTTTGGAGTACAGCCAAGAAGTGCAAACGTTCAGATATTTAGATTTTCGATTTCTTCTATGCTTTGATATCCATACAAGAATCATCTGACAATGGATAACGTATGAAGCATTATGACAATTATGAAAGTCCTGAATCACAGAGCTGTCCTCAGATTCTTACTGGGAGTGTAGAGATACAATCACGTGACTGGTAGTAGGATGCTGGGATCAGTAGTCCCTGGTGATGCAGGGCAGAGATAAGAAAGTGGATGCGATATTGCTATAACTCCTCTACTCCTACATATGTGTAAATAATAATGGAAATCAGTGTATCGCCCCTGGACAGATCTCATCGCCTGGCTTACACTCACTTTCCAACCAAACAGATGAGTCGCATGGACAGAGTGCAGGTATAGAGAAATCCCTCCATTTTGTGCCAATGCTCAGTACTGAGCCCCATTGTCTAGGGCAGGCTTGATCACTAGAAGAATCATCGGGACCGGGCTCTTCATACCTCTACATAAAGCTGGCAGATTGCTAGTAAATATATATGGAATCGTTATTAATAATCTTTCATTGATCTCCGCGCCTCCTGGCGATTATCTGTGTGTGTGGATGGAGAATAACACGCTCCATGTCTGCCAAGCTTCAGCAGCACCACATCCCCTCACCAGCGGCATTCTACAGCACCACATGGGTTCCTTTGCCCTCAACTAACATGGCGCATGGTGACACTCGCGCCACGCCCTCTCCTAGCTCTCTTCCCCAATCCAGAACACTAGATGTTGTCGCTGAGTCTCGGGCTCCGCCCACCCCCGGCGGCAGAGCTGCTGTGTGCTCGGGTTCCCCCCTCCTCCTCCTCCCCTTCTCCTCAGCCGTCCCCAGACGTCATCCTCTTCGTCACCGTCGTGTGAGAGAGAGCTGAGCGGCGGGCTGAGTGAAAAGCCCACTTTGTTATTGTTGTCCCCGCTCCGCTTCTCCCTCCCCGGGGAGCAGCAACACGTCTGCACGGTGAGTGGCTGCTTGTGGTCGGACAATGGGGCAGATGCCCTCGCTGTAGTAGTGAGGCCGGGCTGTGTGCACATGTCACCCGTGACTGGCGGGCCGCTTATTCTGTAGTGTATGGAGCCTGTGTCAGTGAGGGGTACGGGGGTACACTGCCCTGTGCTGTGGGGTCCTCACGGGTACCACACACAATGCCCCTCTGCCCCCCCCCCCCCCCCCCCCCCCCCCCCCCCCCCCCCGGATAGTGACCACACACACTAAACTTGTCTATTACATGATCAGCACCGGTCACCTCATGTCACCGATCCTTGCTTTACATGACCCGTATTGTATGACATGACTGGGGAGCAGCGGAAGAATCACTGGCATGGCAAGGCTCCTCTCTGATCATCTGATTCTAGTGAATGAAAAGTAGATTTCTGATACCAGTCAGTGATCACACAGTGATTCGTGTATACAGCATACATGTATAGGTGCTTGTGGGGTGTATATACTTTTATCTAGTACATGTGCCTTAGATGATCTTTACTATTTCCCATACTGGGAAATCCGTTGTGGATTTATCAGCAAATGTTATTCAACATCATAAGAATGGCTTTGTGTTGTTTCCCCTTCTCTTCCAAGCAGATGTGCGTTGTGCCCATGTACGCAGCAAGGTGTGGGTACCCTGGCGTCTCCTCCATATGTTGGATGGTATGATCTGGAAATATGCCCGTCCTTTGTGTGACATTACTCGGTGAGATCGTGTCACTCTGCGCTCTGTGTAATGTTACACTTCACTGCTACTTTGCTCTTTGGCATAAAAGTGAAAAATCTTCAGATTAGGTCGCTGTTTATCTTTGTTACGGGATTTTATCCTGAGGTCTGATAGACTTGGTTTATGCTGGGATTCCTAGTTCAATGTCGTCATTATAAATTGTCTAGTTTAGCTGGTTGGGTCAAACGGTTTGATTTGGTCACAAGTTTGGCCTATGTGAGCAAATAACTAATACTTTTCTTCATTGGGTGGAGAGCGGGGGCTCTTGTGGTAGGAAGAAACTGTACACACAACTAGAAAAAAGTTGTGTTTTTCATGCTGAAAAATGGACCATGTTAGATCCTAACATCTGTCACACATAATGTGCGAGGCAATGGAGGCATTTCTCGGTTCTTGTTTACGTCTGACATAAAGCGCATAAAGGTCCCAAACTTTATTTTGTGTGGAGTAAAGAAAGCCTTATTGTAGTTTATGTCCTATCTTCTGTTTGTTCCTGCGATTTGTTTTGTTGTATAGTCTGGTACTGGAATTAATAAGGATAAGATATTCCTGTATCATAATAGAGAGACATTCATGTTCTCTACAAAAATACAAAAAGTGTGGCTTTAGATTTAACTTTGAGATGCCATTACACCCATAAGTGGTTTTCAGCTAAGTCAGGTGGGTACAAGTCCTCTCCGGGTGTCTTACCACTGGGTGACATCTTCTTGTTGGGGTTCCTAGATATGTTTCTGCCCGCTTTGGGTTGTTTCCATTCCTCTATAAAATAAATGAGTTTACCCCCACATACAGTTAAACCCCTATATACAATTTCAATTAGATCTACCAACTTCTTTGTAGTGTAGTGGCCTCCCTGATAGAGTATATAGTGATTGAAAAGTTTAGAAAGGTCCTCATATTACAAGTTTTTGGTAGAACAAAAGTTGATTGTACAGAAATTGTATGGTAAGATTGTAAGGTGTATGGGGGGCCTTTCCGCAGATAGAAAGCAGGGCCTCTTGTAATGGCTCTGGCAGCTGTGCTGACATCTCACCACCAGATTCCTTAGGAGATGGAAACTTAAGACACTTAAGAATACACCTTTAAATCTCTCTGTCAGATATCCATTAGATCTACCAACAACTATGTAGTGCCGGGTTGTACCTGATAGATTACATAGTGATTGAAAGGTGTAGAAAGCTCCTCATATTACATGGTTTTGGTAGAAGAAAAATTTATTGTACAGAAATTGTATGGTAAGATTGTAAGGTGTATGGGGGGCTTTAGAGGAATTAGCCACCCTGCATTGCCATTCCTTGTTGCTTGTTCTTTATAAAACACACCTATTCACCTATTCATACAAAAGCCCCCCATACACCTTTAGATCACTCCATACAATTTCTCTTAGATCTACCAACAACTATGTAGTGCTGGGTCCTCCCCGATAGAATACAAAGAAGGTTTAGAAAGGTCCTCATATTGCATGGTTTTGGTAGAAGATAAGTTGATTGTACAGATAGTGTATGGTTAGATTGTAAGGGCCCCCATACACCTTTTAGATTTCTCTGTCAGATTTCCTTTAGATCTCCCTTTGTTTCACCAAAACCGAGAGAGATCTAAAGGTGTTTAGCCAGCTTTGACCCTATACTACATAGTTGTTGGTAGATCTAAAGGATATCTGACAGAGAGATTTAAAGGTGTATGGCCAGCTTTAAGATCTACCAACAACTATGTAGTATAGGGTCCACTGCAATTGAACACAGGTAGACTTGATTGTTTAGAAAGTCCCTCATATTACATGGTTTTGGCAAAACAAAAGGAGATCTAAAAGAAATCTAAAGGTGTATGGGGGCCTATAGACCGCTTTATGAGACAATCTGCGGATCATGTAACAGTGACAGATTTTAACTTGGAAAATGACTCTGGCCGCCCAATAATGATATAAGGCTGTCTGGAGTGAGAACAAATTGTTACCTAATATCATTGCGCCAGGCTAGTGCTAAAATAAACAGTAGTCCTTGTACACCTGTACGTTTATAAATCCTAAGAAGCTCTTGGAATATGGAGACACAGATATCTGTACTTATATGGTGCACAGAGATAATCTGCGTCATGTATTGACTTTCATTGGCTTGGCTGAACGTTCAGCACTACTAGTCAGGTTAAATGGTGTGAGTGGGTGAGTCCCCTTCTGACTTATTATACAACATTAGATGAATTCACTCTGTCTTTACATATTGTCAAACTTATCTATTATGTCTCTTATACAGTCCTTAAAAGTTTTGGACTTGTTTAGGCTTAGGCAATTGTACAGACCTGGGAACTAGGTATGTAATGCTTTTAAAACACACTTTTGCATTGTAAATATATGTTCATAGTAGTATTATACATTCTTACAGTAAGGAATTAGTATTATTATACATTACTCTTAGTTAAGGCCCCCATACACCTTACAATCTTTCCATACAATCAACTTTTGTTCTACCAAAACCATGTAATATGAGGACCTTTCTAAACCTTCCAATCACTATGTATTCTATCAGGGAGGACACTATACTACATAGTTGTTGGTAGATCTAATGGAAATTGTATGGATCGATCTTAAGGTGTATGGGGGGCTTAAGGAAAGGTTCTTCTGCTTATTCTGTTTTTAAATCGCCTTCTTTGTGTCAATGCATTCCCCAATCTCTGGATGTGGCTTCTCCCAGAATACTGCTTACTATAGACACGGCTAGTTTTAGAATAATGGACCAATATATTGTGTTTGAGTTCAGAATTTATCATTTATGATTCTAGCTTTAAACCTATTAAGTTGAGTTGTTTATCCATTAGAAAACCTGCCGACAACTGAAATTTCTTATAAATCAGAACAAAGTTCAGGAAATCTTATATGATGATAATTGGTCGGTCTGTGTTTGGAAAATGGTGAAGATTCTGCGAATATCCATAACAGTGAATATTCTGTGTATGCGGTCAGCTGACTGGAATAAAACCACTAGTAGCACAGCTGTTTTTCAGTGGAGTGTCATCTAATACATTCACTCCTTCTACTGGATTAATTTAAAATCCGCAAGGAACATTCTATCCTGGGTAAAAGCCATGGCTTTTTTAATTCACATACATAGACGTCTCAAAGTGTAAGCATTTCTTAGTTAAATTCCGTCTTTGGAAAGTTTTTGGGAAAATATGTTCTGTCTGTGTAATGTATGTATTTATTAACGTTGATCTTTTATGTAAGAAGTCTGTCCTTCAAGAAGTGAAAGGCATATGTTTCATATTATGCTCTTCCCTACACAATTCCTACTCTCCTCCTCAATACTTGATAATCATCCTAATTATCTGCTTACAGGTCAGAATGTATGTGCAGAAAGCCACAGACGAGGCACACCAAAGCTGACCTTGAAGATTGAAGATGGATAAGTGTAGACACGTGGGTCGGCTGCGGCTTGCCCAAGACCATTCAATACTAAACCCCCAAAAGTGGCATTGTGTAGACTGTAACACTACAGAGTCGGTGTGGGCCTGCCTGAGCTGTGCACATGTGGCATGTGGCCGATACATTGAAGAACATGCACTGCAACACTTTCAGGAAAGTAAACATCCTATAACCTTGGAGGTGAATGAACTCTACGTTTTCTGTTACCTTTGTGATGATTATGTTCTCAATGATAATGCCACTGGTGACCTTAAACTTTTACGTAGCACGTTAAGTGCAATCAAAAGTCAAAATTACGACTGCACAACACGCAGTGGCCGAACGCTGCGGTCTATGGTAGCTGTGGATGACGCTTATACGTCTCATCAAGGTGCTAAAGCACTGCTCCAGACTGAAGACCTCACGTTTACTGCGCTTTGGCATCGAAGGCATGCATTATTGGGCAAAATGTTTAAATCTTGGTTTGCATTGACTCCCAAAGGTAAACAGAGGTTGGAGAGAGAACGCCTCAGGGAACAGGCTGAACAAAGAAGGGAGGAAGCAAGGAAAAAGCGTCAGATGCTAAAGCACAAATTAAAACAGGAGATGGAAAGCACTCCACCACGGAAGAGTTCCCGGTTGCAAGAACAATTCCAAAAGGAAACATTGCCACCGTTGCAGAAAAAGCACCAAAAGCCAACTCCAACCACAAAGCAAAAACCTTCAGGTTCTACCTCGGAAGACACTTGTAGAAACAAATTGAGTGATTCCCCACTTAAAAAGAAAACCACTGTGACCCCTGGGGTGACAGGACTAAGGAACTTGGGGAACACTTGCTATATGAACTCTATTCTTCAGATTTTGAGTCATTTGCATGTTTTCCGGGAATGTTTCCTGCAGCTCGACTTAAATCAAACTCAGGAGCTATTGGCATTTGCAGCCAATGGAAAAACAAGATCGTCCAGCCAAATCCCCCTTGCTACAGACTTTGTTAAAATAACAAAAAAGCACAGTAAAGTAGAGAGGCCTTTGGTAAAGCGCCAAAGCTCCTCGTCTGGCCTCAGTGGTGGGGCATCAAAAGGTAGAAACATGGAACTTATTCAGCCTAAACCAAGCTCAACGCACATTTCCCTATGCCACGAGTTGCATACTCTCTTCCAAGTTATGTGGTCTGGTAAGTGGGCTCTAGTCTCCCCCTTTGCCATGCTTCATTCAGTGTGGAGACTAATCCCAGCCTTCCGTGGTTATGCACAGCAAGATGCTCAGGAATTTTTATGTGAACTTTTGGATAAGGTACAACAGGAACTGGAGACAACCGGGACAAGGTACCCAACCCTGATTCCAAACTCTCAGAGGAAACTCATCAAACAGGTCCTGAATGTAGTCAACACCATTTTTCATGGACAGCTCCTCAGTCAGGTATGTAAATGAATTAGCAGTCATGAGATTGCACAACCTGTCCATATTTATTTGTTTTTACAGTGTCTCCGCTATGAACCTTGCTAAACATACCTTTTACTTTTGTTTTTTATCATTGGGCTATGCGACTTGAGAGTATTTACCAGACTTATAAATATTTTTGTGTATAGAAGGCAGCCTGTGTGTGCCCTCTACTTATCACAGACAAATGTTGAGGAACGTCAAGCATTTGTATTTGTCTCCAAGTATGTATTGTGTTTGTAGTCATGAGAGACAGGTATCTGGTGAACTACTCCATGTCATACTGCTCTTTCCTCTCGAAGTTATTTCATAAATGTGTCAAGACCTTCAGCTCAATAGGCATACAAGTCGTAAAGGGAACCCAGCAGTTAATGAGATTTCTTGCCGTTGGATTAAACATTTAATGCCTTTCTGTGTGTGGTCATCATACTAATTGTTGACGGTCCAGAAATAGCATTGGGTTGCCTTTGCGTAAGTTGTGGATGGGGCAGTTGTTATGCACACTGGACACTTACGGCTATCTTTTGGCATTTGTTTCTTACATATGCAGAAGGGCTGTTTTTTCACTCTTAGCAGGCTTCGATTTTAATTGTTTAACCTTTTCTTTGACAAAAGGCTGTGTGCCCCCCTTTTCTTTTGTGACAGAGTGGACACTGGGAAGAAAGCTTTTTATGTGCACTGAAGCATAACAATCAAATCCCATCAAGGGCAAGCTGAATCAATGCAAGTGTTCCGATCTCCCACATTTCTTTACTACATCCTGGCATGATACTGAAGTCATGCTGGAAAGATCTTTCATTTGTGTGCATTCATTCTTTTCCCTTGCCCTAACTTCTACAGCAGGTATGCTTTAATACAGCCCGGGACTGCCTGCAGTGTTAGCAGTTAGATAGGGATCATTGTGTAAAATCTGAGACCTTGTTGCCAGACTGCTAACTTATTTCATAAATATCTTCGTTGTTCATTTAGCATGCTTTAGCTATGTTCTACCAGAAAAGTCCTGAGACTGCTAGTAGGTACTGCCATCTTTAGGTCCCCATACAGGGATTGAATTTTAGTTTGATTCCGGAAAAATCTACCACACGCGCATTAGTGGTGATTGGTTGTTTGCGAATCGAATGGGGCCAACCTTTCTTGGAGTGGTAAGAAAGTTTGGTCGAACAGGAAACCAGCATGTTGGTAAATCCCTGTTCTATTGCGTTACTTTGGTTGGAGACTCTCCCTTCCAAACTAGGGAAGGGGAATCGATTGCAGAAAATGGTGCGCATCGGTTCGCCATCCAATCGACGAACACTTGAGCATAGCATGGTGATGTCAACACGCTGCACTCAAGCATTCATCGATCGAGTGTATGGGAGGACCCTTAGTTGTCATATCTGCCTTCCATAATGTGAGTAATGTAACATGTAACAACTGCGTTTCAGTGGCTGGGGGCCCTTTTACACTATATGCGTTTTTTATGTTTAGGTATGTGTTGCATGCATATAAGGTAAAACGCATTTCTGCATTTTTTAATAGAGCAAAAAAAAATGCCTGCCGCAGGGTGTTCCAAAAAAAGGAATGCACTTAGGCTTCATTTTTAAAAACGCAACACATGCAGTGTGAGTGGTAACATTGGTTTTCTATGAAAAAATGCACTGTTGTAATAGCATGCAACGCATATAGTATGAAAGGGTCACCATACACATAATATGTTGCCAATCGATCTTCGATTCTATCGAAGTGTGAGATCAATATATCGAACATCGATCTGTTAGGATCGATCATTCACAAATGTTGAGCTATGGATGCTTGATCGATTGATTGTTTAGATCGAATGTTGATCGGATGGATACTGCTTTTGATCAGAATGAACATGATGCTAATTGTTTACATGGAATCAAGTGCTTATTTGATTTCTTCACGATAGATAAAATGTCCGATAACTCTTCTAACGACGTCTAAATAGATTTTGGTCGATTGAATAGAAATATCAATCCGTGTATGTCCGGCTTTAGAGTTTGCAGTATTTAGGTGAATAAATACAGTACAATCCTTCTCATTTTATAGTGCAATCGTTGAGTTGACTAGTGACAGAGGAAACCTAAAGCTGGCAGGATGGGGCCAAATATTAACACTTTCATCTCTGTACTTGGCTGTTTACTTTGTTTTGCTGGCTGCTTTTGTCATCTGCTCACAAAGTCCCTGCATAGGTTTCCTGTGAATATTCAGCGATATGCTGATATAGAATATATAATAACTTTTCAGAAAGTACCAAGAAGTACTTTGGAACTGCAGTGAGACATCTGAGGCAGTGGTCCATGGCCAGGAGCTCAGAAGAAACCTTTGATTTGCCTGCCAGCAGCCACTCCATAGATCATCTGTTTCATTGGAGCACTACTGCAGTGTACACTTGGCAGAAGCATAAAGCCAACATAATCTTTCCTAATAAATATTGTTTATACCTACATTATGTGGTTCACCACACTTCTTGCTTGTGTGCTTACTTGCCACAAGCTTTGAGCATTAAAGCTGAACTTCTGGTCTAGCAAATCAAAATGTATTTTCTTACCTTATCCAATGTTTCCGTACAGCCTCTATCATTTGGTGTTCCGAGCTGAGGTTGCAGACTTTGAATGAAGAGCCAGTAGCTCTGCATTGTACATAAGGATACAGAGGTTTCATCAGGGGCCCTGTGTCAGAAGAATGATTACATTCCAGTTCTCAATTGGAATTTAGTTATATGGGAATTATGTGCTAAAGCCCCCATATACCTTTAGATCACTTCATACAATTTCCTTTAGATCTACCAACACCTATGTAGTGCCGGGTCCTCCCTGATAGAATATAGAGTGATTGGAAGGTTTAGAAAGCTCCTCATATTACATGGTTTTGGTAGAAGAAAAGTTGATTGTACAGAAATTGGATGGAAAGATTGTAAGGTGTATGAGGGCCTTTACTTTTAATGGTAGTGATGGGCCTTAAGGTACCCATACACGCAAAGATATGGGCTAGATCAATGGCCATTTTATGCACCTTGTGATCTCACGGCCATCTATCTGTCACATATCTAATGCGGCCATCCCAGTTTTCAAGCGGGATCAATCAATCCCGCTCAAAAACAGGGTTATCGGACATCACGATTGTTATTTTCAAAAGTGGGAATATGTTATTCAAATACAGGGGAAAAGGGAAGTGATGAGGGGAAATAATATTAATGGGGGAGGTAGAAGGGTAACAGACCAACCCATAGAAGTGTCGACATCTATTCATAATTAATGGTGTCCATCTCCATATGCTAGTTATAGATGTTCAAATACAGGGAAAAGGGAAGTAATGGAAATTGACACCAAGTTAATCCAGGTCTGTCACCAATATAGTAAAAACATACATACACCTTTATTGATAAATAGTTTAAAACAATAAACATGTATGTTCACAAATAACAAAATGTGTGTTTATTGTTTTAAACAATTGACCTTCGTGTGACAAAAGCATACTTGTACAAACAGCAGATATTTTCCTACCCGACCAATTCTTTGATTTGACACAAGTTTTTTGATCACTTTTGTTATCGAATAAAAAAAAACCAGAAGGATCAGAAGGGGTTACTGAAATGGTAATCCCCCCCCCCTGAGTCTTGTGTGTCATTTTGATTGCCCCCCCTGATTCCCCCTGTGTCATTTTAAGTGATCCCCCCACCCTGTTACCCCAGTGCCATATTCTTCTTCATGGAAAAATAAGACATCCCCTGAAAATAAGACATGGGGCATCTTTGGGAGCAAAAATTTATATAAGACACTGTCTTTTTTTTCGGGGAAACGCGGTATGTATGGCCAGCTTTAGGCTGTGTCTACACTAAGTTTTATTTGTTTGGTTTTCTGGCATTTCCACTGGGTAGTGCAGCTGCCCCCTGTATGCCCCTATGGGAAATGATGTCTACACTGGCGCATCATGACCGCGTTAGGGGGCAGCACAGCATATGCCATGGATTCACAACGTCTGGCCGGGCATTGTGAATCCTGAAGACGCACTGAAAACACTTACCGCGCCCATCAGTAAACGGTGGGCTCAGTGTGTGATGTGCGCAATTGCACCGGACAGGGTTTGCTAATGGAAAGCATAGGACGCAGTATTGCTGACATGGCGAATACGTGTTCTAAACTCTCTGGAACAGTGGGCAAACTGCGGGCGCCTGCTATGGACACGTCACACCCGCGGTCTCTGGGGCTGCCTAGTGTAGACCCAACCTTACCACAGAGACTGATTTTACCTTTACCTCCCATTGTGGAGTTGTGTTGTATCACCGTAGCTGCTTCTGTCAGTAGATCTCTCATTTCTCTGGCCTCTTCCATGGTCAGTGGAAAGAGTTGTCATCTGTCTGTTTATACAGGACAGCGTAGCCTCGCAATTTCATGTTTGTAAAGTGGTTTGTGTCAGCTTAATCTTTTTTGGATAACCCCTTTCTTCTTCCTGGTCTGTATACATGTATTGAATATAGACATTGCTCTCCTTAGTGGGTCAGGTTAGGTATAAATATACCTTACGTGGATGACGTTACCATCTGGGACCAACTATTTGTAAAGTACCAAGTTGCCCAACCATGAACGGTGTATCTGATACAAACACATGCCATTGACCCTATTGTGCAATGTGGCATGACTTGTAATGGATGATTTAGAAAGAGTTTACTGGAAGTCATTGCACCAGCGAAAGGGATACTTTACTGGTGATTGTCTTTACGCTTTTGCATAATTTCCATATCATAACTACGCCTGGGTTCACACCTCTGTGTGCCTTAACGCACAGCCAAATAAATCAGAGGACAGACCAGTGATTGCTATATAAACTGGTGGCTGTTCGTTTAAAACACATTACTTTAATGTCTGACCACTGACGTCTATAGCACTTGCAACACACATTCACATGTTTAAGGGGGAAAAAAATGAAATAAAAGAAACGAAGCAATAGAAAATAATATAGTGATGTGTGTCTGTGTTGGGTAACACATGTTAAGGCCCCCATACACGGGTCAGATTCCTGTCTGATTCCGGTCCGATCGATTCCGGGCGCGTGCACGCCAAACGATCGTGCCGGAATCGCGTGCAGCCCACCTTGTCCGATCGATCAGGTCCGTCCGTTCCGGGGCTCAGAATCGGATCCGACAGAGAACCAACATGTTGGTTCCATCAGATTGATTCTGCACAGATCAGGGGGAGTTGCCATTTGTGAGGTGGACAATCGGACACGGATCCGTCCCGGAATCAGCTGGACAAGGTGGTATGCAGCGATCGGATCACTTAATTGGCCGCTCGATCGGAGCTCCGAGTCCCGCTGAGATCGCCGGAATCGATCGGATGGGTGATCGAGCGGACATGGAATCCGACACGTGTATGGCTAGCTTTAAAGTGGACAGTTGTGAAAAGGGAATGTACCGTAATATTTGCAGTTGCCTTTTATAAAAAATTTTTCTCTTTAGAACGATGTAGAACACCAGCATATTCAGTTTGATGTTTGTGTCCTTCTCATGTTGAAGATACATTCACCAGCTAGTTTGAATATTTATAAATATATAATATTTATAAAATATATATAAATATCACATTTTAATACTGTGTGCTTACTCACATTTCTGTAAAGGATGTCTACTATAAATACTTGTCTGCACATCTCTTTTCTCCGTCTTTCAAATCTTTTTATCACGGCGACTGTAAAAGTACGGTTTCCTGGCTCCACATGCTGACTGCAACTGCTAATGGTAGTGGTTTGTATTGTGATCAATGCCATCCCCAACAAACCTGCTTTACATCTACATTGTCCAAGCAATACACACAAAAAAATGATTTGTACACACCACTAAATCAGGTGTTGCATTTTGACCTTTTGTAACGTGTATAATATCTAGCACCAAGCCATGTAGTCTGCATGACACACATTTTTAGACGAATACTTTATCCTGTGGAGATCAGTGAATTGAAGCTTGGTACCATCATTGGATTCCAACTTTGCAGTAAACAGCTGGTGTGGAAGAGTGATGAGCAGCATAGGCGATATTTGAATTTGCTAATTATTCTACCAATATTCTAAGTAAATCGCAAATTTGAGATATTTCATTATAGTTTGGAAGCATCCTATGTAATGTAATATGATTAATTGCAATGTGTGTTGTCACAGCGACATCTAGTGAAAGAATGGGAAGTTGCAGCTGAAAATGTGAAAGCACATAAGACAACACTAAGAAGATTGTGAATTCTTTGCAAATATCAGCAGTTGTACATGTGAATGCCTGCTACTTTCCCCAGAATCTCGAATATTCGAGGTTATGAGTATATAGCAGTATATTCAAGTCTTGATATTCGTAATAAAAATGTATTATAGAATATTCATGCCCAACACTAGTGTGGAGTCTTGTTACACCTTTTATTAATGTATTCTGTACATTTTGTGGGCGCTGTGGCATCTGTGCTGTGTATTCTTAACACAAATGCCCTGCAGGACCACAGTGCAAGCGTCTCCTATACCCTTACAAATTAGAAAAAAGAGCACTATACTTTCATGGAAGCAAATACAAGTTAACTGTTTTTATCAGGGCTGTGGAGTCGGAGTCGAGGAGTCGGAGACATTTTTGGGTCCCTGGAGT
>CM070034.1:55096561-55117950 GCA_036250615.1 Ptychadena robeensis | reverse complement strand
GGAAGAATTTGAAACTGAGGAGTCGGGGAATTTATCGACCGACTCCACAGCCCTGGTTTTTATATACCTGTTTTTGTCTTTGATAATAAATCTCTTCTTGCCTCTAACTATTCTGTTGATTTTAGAACATTATTTAAGGATTTTTTTCAATGGAATTGTTCGTTTCCCCAAAGTTGGCACTTTCCTGGTGATAGAGGCCACTTAGGAAAGGGAGTGAGGCACAAGCTACAGAAATGCTTCATTATACAGACTTAAAGGTGATGATATAAGGAATTCTGAATTTTTTCACAGTGTAACTTGGCCATTGTGAGTTTGTAACTAAAAAATAATTAAAGCCAGGTGCAGCTAGGTAACTATTAATTTTCCTGATGGAGAATAGTCTTGGCAGCTCATATTTTTCTCTGATAGGTACGGTTTCTGCAAGAAATGTGTTACCCTCATCGATTTTAGTAACAGACCAGACAAGTCTACAACTGTGAAAGCTGCTGGTAGAGAAAAATGCTGGATTACAAAGATATATGCATGTTACACATATAAAATGGCTTATCTCCATCTTTAAAATAAATAAATAAATACATTCAGGTCACTGGACCTAATGTTTGCTTGGCTCCTCCTACAGATTAGGTCATTGCTACTAAAGATGAGGCCATCATATGACTTTAAAAAGTAGTTTATATTACTTGGAATACGGGGAGTTAGGAACAGAGACAGAGTTCTTTGGTTTTTCACAGGGGTATTTCAGTAATGCTGCTCAAATTAGTACCTGTTATTTTTGAGTAGCCTTTTACGCAATAAGTTAAACACATGTGTTCCTATGGTATAAGCTACACCAGAAGTATCTAGTATGCAATGTACTCTGCTTTGTAGCTCAATGCATAGGATATCTATTTTAGAACTGTCATCTAGCAAAAACTGCCTGTGCATTGCATACAAGTTGTCAGTGTGTTCACCCATACTAGAGACAAATGATAAAACACATTATAATTGGAAGCTTCTGTCGTAGGAATGAATGGTAAGTGACCGTGATCTCCACAGGGATGAAGGGTACTACATTGTTAGTAAATGAAGTTCATCTTACAAAGCCTTAAGTAATGGAATCTTGTCAAAGCAATGGTAAAAGTTATAAACTATTGGTTATAGTCAGTGTTCTGTATTTCTCTTAAGAATTAATTGCTAGTGTGACATAGGGATGGTGAATTGTGCCATGTATTCAGTGACCAGTGCATGCAGTGACCCTTTTACAGAGATAAAAGTGCTACTGCATGTGATATTCTATGTGTGTGTGTGTACATATATATATTATACACGCACACCAAATTTTTTGGCTTATAACATGCTCCGCTATGTAGGATGCTTACTATACAGTGGAGTCCCGACAAAGCTGGAGTTTAAAAAGGCAGAGAAGCTGTCAGTGGCCTGCCCCTCCTCCTGATCCCGTTCTGCAGAGCTGTATGGGAGCGGAATTAAGCAGCTGCTCTCATATAGAGATCTGCAATGTAAGCTGCAGCTTCACTCTGCTCACATACAGATCTGAGCAGGGAAGGATCCGCACGCTGGCAGATCGTCCCTGCTTCTGTATGTGAGCAGACTAAAGCTGCCTGCTTACATACAGATCTGCAGACCAATGATCCGTCCATGGATTGTCCCTCTGTAGGGCTGTGTATCTGAGCAGCTTATTCTGGTCTCTCACATACAGAGCCGTGTCAGCTACAGATGGAGCAGCCATCTGTAGATGGATGGACCTATCGTCCGCCTGCAGCTCAGTGCTTCGCCATGGTGGGGTATGCTAAAGTGCGAACACCTGCGTCTGCATTTGGAATATAAGATGCACCTTTTTTCCCCTTGATTTGGGGGGGGGGGTTGTCTTATTGTCCGAAAAAATATGGTATATGTATGAATCTGTAACACTGCAGAAAGGTATGTAAAGGTAGCCATACACAGGCCGACTCCGATTTTTTGGGCCAGTTGACTGCAAGGCGCGTTCTTGCTGATGGCTGCAGCATGACTACGTCATGAGGCTGCAGTCCATCCCTCATCTATCGAGGGAGAACCTGTAGGTGTTCCAGATCCATGCTTTGTAAACCCACTTGGTTTAACTTCCAGTAAAGGTGAGGGATGATTATCTGCTCTCTATCATCCTCATGTTTCAGTGTTTTTGCTGACGATCCTGATTCCTGTCTATGAACTGATGGAGAATCAGATAGCAACACACTACAGTACGCATTTTGGAAATTTTGGTGTCCTTCCTGGCATTTTGTGTTTGGGGTGCCTATGGGGTGAATCTATTTAGAAATCTACCCGTGTATGCCCAGCTTTATTTCTAGGAATTTAGATTGTATAATTGTCTAGTCACTGAAGGCAAGATTCTAGATTTAAATGGGTGTGTTGCAAAGGTAAGAGTGATGACCTATTTATGGTTTTATATGTATGGCAATAAAAACGTTTAGGCCAGTGTCTGATTTTCAGTATCTCCGCTACTTTTATAAACTGTGCAAACCGTGAATTTGTAACCAAAGTCATGGCCTTCCGTGTACATTCATGGAATACAAATCTTTTTAAAGGATTAAGTTGTTCCTTGTGCACACACCTGTTTCTATCTCTTCCATGTTGAGTGGCGGCGCTGGGTCCCCTCCCCGTCCCATGTTGTCAGCAGAGGTGTCCATTTTCCTTGGGGTCAATTTTTGGTAATCTGCTCAGAGAGCGGCAGCTGGTGTTCTGCAAGTCAGATAAGAGCTGCATGCTTCAGGGGAAAAGTGCTGGCGGGCAGCCGCTTCATGTGGCATACATTACACCCATAAGCAGCACCACTGACTTGGCCGCCTTGTGTCTTCTGAGGATGTAAAATGGCTGTTTGCAAGCTTGGACCTGTCCTCTGTGAAAATGTCAGGATGTGTTGATGGATGGATGTTGTCTGCTATTTATCCGCTGTCTACAAGTCATGCTCTGTTTATTCGGTCTTCCTTCATTTCCTTAAGGTGTTTTTATTTTTTATAAGTCACCATAAAAAAATCTTGCTTATTTCTGTGTTGATTTCAATCAAAACTTAAGCTAGGCATACATGGTTCAATTTTAGCATGATTGATCTTTTATTCGATTTTAGATCTTCATTGAACATCGATCTTGATCAAATCCAAAGTAGTGCCACATGGAAGGTTTGATCGGAATACGACCAAAATGATTGATTTTAGTTTAGATCAAAAAACCACAGGAAAGCGTCATATATGAATGTGTTCATCGAATACAATCACCCCAACCAACAAACATTTTAGTTCGATCAGTGTACAATCGGCAAAAAATTTCCGACATGTCCGATCACTTGATTGATGTTTCAAACTATTTATTAAGTTATCTGACAATTTTCATCGATCAAACCATGTGTGCAGTATACGATTTAAGTTTGATCGATGTAAACTTTGATGGTTTTAAGTTGACTGAATGCTAAAATTGTACCGTGTATGCCTAGCTTTACTGTAAAATTCTCCTAATGTAGCTCTTGCTGGTCAACAGTGGTCTTTTTAGCCTCCTGGGATTGGTTGACAGGCTTTTATCAGATTAGGGTGGGCATACATGACATGATTTTTTTTTTATTCAAACAACTTATAATACGAAAGTATTAAAGTAAATTGTATTTGGATTGTTTTTAGCAGCACATATTGTGATTCAGATGGATTCCTTCCCTTATCCCTGTGTGCTTACTCCATAGTACCATTGGATACAAACCGAAATACCTGGAAACCTGTCAGATACTTGTACAATTGACTTAAATTTACCAACATGTTGATGACAGATCGAGCAAATTTATGTTCTATTTTGATCCAATTTTTGGATCCAAAAAAAAGAAATCGATTTTTCCAAAATATTGACGATAATACACATTTTTGTCAAGCAAATGGAAAAATGGAACGGTGCATGTCAAGCTTACAGCTGCATACAAGCAGTCTGTGTTATAAACTTGTGGTTTGCAACAAACTCCTAAAAACTGCTGCTAGTGAACGTGTCATTTTGTGTTCAATAGTCTGCTGTTGGGTGGTAATTAGTGATTGTTCAGGCGGTTGGCAATGTGTGCAAGGTCTTTACACAGCCGCGTGGCTGGCAATGCAGCCTACATAGCAAAAATGTTTCTTTCTCCAACAATATTCCAACGTCCCAGTTAGGGCTTGTCCCCACTTTGGCGTCTGACTGCGTATTGTCACCAGTTCACTCACGGCAACCGCATTTTTTTTATTCATAGTGCATGTTTGTGTAACCACCCCAGATCGCGCCTATAGAGAATAAATGTATCTGGTTTAAAATCTTGTCCACACACTTTTATTTATTTTTTTTTATTTTTTTTTACCAAGTGCATTCATGTCTTTGGGCACGATAGGCCCCTGCTGCCGCCCAAGTGGGGGTGAGGCCATTTAAAACAATGTAAGTGGTCTGCCGTGGCCAGCGGCCAAAGTGGGGACAAGCCCTTGCATGAGAAGGGGAGAGAACAGCCTCCAGAACCTCATAACTATCCACAGTTAGGAATTTTGAGGCATTAACAATCACAAAAAGTAAATGCACATTAAGGGGATATATGCTATCTGTATATTTGTGTTCTAGTACTACAACAGTAGCAGAAACTTTATATCTTTGTATTATTGATACTTTCAATAAAAGTGATTATAGATAAATAGTAGCAGAAACTCTGATCACCTGGCTGTCACATCGAAGAGAGGGCAACACTATTCACCTAAAAGTACTTTAGTAAAAATATAGGCTATGTCCCCACTTTTCTGGTAAGCGATCATGTGTGTTTTCGGCCGCGATTATCGCTGCGCCTTATTGCGCCCATAGAGAATGAATGGGGACGTGTTTAAATATCATGGCCATGATTGCCGCACCACAATTAAAAAATCGCCAAAGTGGGGATAAGCCCATTGACTTGAGTTTATAAGCACATTTCATAGATGACATATGTGGGTTGTCTTGTATGATGCCCTGTACTTACCCAGACTGTGCAGCTGGCCTGGGAGTTTGAAGGTTACCTTTAGGCAGCAATGGAACATTTAAACCTTGAAGTGCAGGCAGTGATGACAGCAGACTACAAGAGTGTATCTCCTTACTCGGCTCTGTAAGTCTCCGCTGCCATTGTCCCTTGCTCCCTCCCTACTCATAAGTGTGGATACACACTGCTGTACAGTGCTTGTATACATGCTGTATATCTGCACTTAGGAGGAGGGAACGGGTCAGAGAGCAGGGAGTGATGACAGCGGAGAAGGAAAGCTACAAGCGTGTATCTCCTCACTCAGCTCTGTGAGTCTCTGCTGTACATTGCTGTGTATGGGCACTCAGGAGGAGGAGAGTGCAGGGAGTGATGTGTATGGGCACTTAGGAGGAAGGAGGAGAGTGCAGGGAGTGATGTGTATGGGCACTTAGGAGGAAGGAGGAGAGTGCAGGGAGTGATGTGTATGGGAGAGAATGTAGAATGTGACATCTATTTTTTTACCTGTTGCCCAATGGTCCTCCTCAGCAGTTTTGTAAAGAATATGCTATACTCTATGGGGGGGGGGGGGGGGGGGTTACCAGGAGACTCCTCCACCATCCTCATTAAACCACATCATTCTTCCCAGTCGGACATTTAGATCATGCCATAAATTATATGATGAACATTGCCCAGTACAGCGACAAGGTTTCAGGTAATAAAAATGGAACCTCTGTACAATGGGGACGTTTTTTAGTGCCATAAGAGGACACTGGTATCAGATGTGAGACATAAGGTAAAAGTAAGGTGACCTCACATAGATCACATATAGGACCACATGATGCTGGAATGTGTCCGCAGTGCTGTGACATTGATGTGTGTTTGATTAATGATTGTAATGCACATTTTTCTGCAGGTTACCTGCCTCGCCTGTGACAACAAGTCCAATACAATCGAGCCATTTTGGGACTTATCCTTGGAGTTTCCTGAGAGATATCATTTCAATGGGAAAGAGAATGCCTCACAGCGACCTTGTCTGCTGACGGAGATGCTGGCAAAGTTCACAGAGACGGAGGCTTTAGAGGGGAAGATCTACGCCTGCGATCAGTGCAACAGTGAGTAGATGCAGTATGTATTCTCAAGGATATTCTGTTCTACCAATGTCACATTTGTCCTGACCACTACAAACGTGTGCAGGGACTCTTTATGTTTACGTTACCATGTTTTACAGTTAGAATATTGTATGTGTTATACCGTAGTACTTGTACTAGTACCTAGGAGTGTGGAAGTATAATACAACTTAGGGAGAAGTAACATTTTTGTGCACTTATTTTATTTCATCCTTCCTGTTGTCACACTATTCCTTACAGCTTATTCGGATGGATAAGTCCATCCTTAACATGGTACAGTCATTTGTTATGTCCAGTACTCTGCCACTATTTACCATATTGCCAAGTCTAAAGGTGGGCAGTAACTGTTTGATTTTTCCATTTGATTAAAAAAATATGATTGTATTAAGCCAATGTTTGAAAATCGTTTTTTTTCCCATTGACCAAATAAGTTTTAGTATCTGATAACTTTTTGACCTATTTGGATAGATTTATATCTGATAAAACTACAGAGCATACACACAGGGCTTAGGGCTAGGACTTTACATATTGTGCTGGTTCAAACCTTCAAAATTTAGTACAATTGTATTTTAAGTGTGATCCGTCGGGACCCCTACGCTGAGTGCAGTGCTTGGCGGGGGTCCCGACAGATCACATACACTTTATCTGCTCAGCGGATTAACCCCTGCATCGGCGAATGTCTGAACAGAGCATCCACCAGGCAGGTAATGTGTATGTGATCCATCGGGACCCCCGCCAAGCACTTTGTTTAACGTAGGGGGTCCCGACTGATCACAAAACGCTGTGGAGACATAGCCTAAGAGTTAGATCTAAGCTGCATATGTTGTAGCTTGTTACTGTTACTACAGTATATGTTTACTTGCTAATAAGGTTTGGTGAATCAAAACTTTTAACTGATGCCTGTTGTATATTTACCATAGTATAACCCTCGGCGTTCAAATGCAATAAGTACAGTGGTGAATTCAGTTGCTTATTAAGCCACTGATTTTATTCAGCATATTTCCTGTACATTTACACTTTTTAGTTTTCCTGCTTGGAGAATAGCAGTAAGACTTGCATCTCCTATGACCTATGGCACGGGTGCCTAAGAGGGCACGCAGAGTGTGTATCACATGTATGCAGTCTCTGATTGGTGGGGAGGGGTGGTACATTTTTCAGCTCGGAGTGACATCATAGTCCTGAGCCTGACTCGGCTAGTGAAATGCAAACTAGCAGGTAGAGCTAGTGGAATAACATTTTGATTTAATTAACCTATGTACCTCTTTTGGTACCGAAATCTGGATCTCAGGGGACCACCAGGGTGGTTACATTTTTCATACTGCTTTTGTGCCTCTGCTGCTAAGCTGTACCCACTTTTTGTTTTGTGCTTAAATTTACCAGGAAGATCTAGGTATTGGCCTATTTAGTTTTATTGTCTTGTTCACTGTTAATGTCTGCACAAAACTGTGTTTATTGATGGGCACTTGATGTTCCTTAACTGTGTGACGTCATTATGGCTAGTCGACTCAACTACGACTTTATTGACTGGTGACTTGACTTTATAAAATCTGAAGTTGTTAATCCCCCAGTAGTCAACATTTAGCCAGTGTTGAAACTGGCCATTAATCAAGATACAACAGCACCGATGCCATGGCCATGAGGACGCCGCAAGCTCCTCTCAAGACAGTGGCTGTACTGTACTTACTCCCCCACAGTGGTGCATCTCCACGTACAATGCCCTTTACCATGATGACATGTGGGCATAGAGACGCAGCTGTACTACAAGTGTGCCGTGGGGGTTATAAATTACATTTTTAGGGCCATTTCACACTGCAGCCGTGCATCTGTTGCGGAGAGATTTTTGTCCCATTGCCACTTGAAGGTAAAAAAGTGTTATGCGTTTATGTTTTGAAACTTGGCCTCAAATGTTCGCCATCACTGGCCTATGGAATAAAATCCATGGAGAGCCTGTAGCGTTCTTTTATACTTCTATACCTTGGAACTATTATATTCCTTTAATATTTTTTTTGCATATGTGCAGATGAAGTGTAAAGAAATAGATAAAGGTTAAAGAAAGAGATTGTATAATCGGCACAACTGTGGACTCCGCTAAAAAAAAGTAGCATACATTTAGCACAATATATGACACATACTTTTTTTTGTGTGTGGATCACATTTTCATGATTTTTCTCTTGCTCTGTGTGCAGCCAAACGCAGGAAGTTCTCATCCAAACCAGTCATCCTTACTGAAGCTCAGAAACAGCTGATGGTGTGCCGACTACCTCAAGTCCTGCGGCTCCATCTCAAGAGGTTCAGGTAATGTTATATGCGTGTGCAGAAGTATTATCCGAGCCCTCGAGTGCTGCTTATTTCCTGCAGATATCTATGAGACGTAAGGCCCCCACACACGTAGCGAGCAGGCGCCGACAGATGAGTGGTGATGTCATCACGCAGCACCCCATCACTTAGCGTATCGGCTGGCACCCTTTGTGTTGGTTGGCGGCAAAATCGGTTATGTGTATGGGGGCCTTTAAGCTATGTCTCTACAGTACTGTGTGATCTATCAGGACCCCTACGTTCAGCAGTGCTTGGCAGGGGCCCCAACTGATGACATACACATAACCTGCCCAGCGGATGCTCTTCTCACGGCACTGAGCTAATCCGCTGATGCAGGGGTTGCTTTGTTCAAACATCCACCGGCAGGTAAAGTGTATGTGATCAATCAGTACCTCCTGCCAAGCACTGCGCTTAACATAGGGGTCCAGACGGATCACACAACGCTGTGGAAACATGCCCTAAGTTACCCTACAGCAGTGGTTCCCAAAAGGGGGGCGTAGAGGTCTTTCACGGGGGAGGGCGGGGGTACAGCTCGGGGGGCATCTGATGTAACACTTAGAACCCTCTATGTGAGAATTGTGCTGTTAGCCAGAGAGATCTGCAGAACTCAACTGTCTATTGCCTTCTCTGTGCTGCCAGTTCTCTTCTTCCTCTGGGGATTGCACACAGTCCATCCACCCTCCCCTACTACTGCCAGCCAATCAAGCAAGCCTTAAGCTAGCCATACACGTGTCGGATTCCATGGCCAATTGATCACTCACCCGATCGATTCTGCCGGGAATCGCTGGTGTGATCAATCGGCCAATTACGAGTATCCATCGCTGCATACCACCTTGTCCCACGGATTCCGTGACGATTCCGTGTCCGATTGTCCACCTCACAAATGGCAACTCCCCCTGATCTGTGCAGAATCGGATCAGAAAGACCAACATGTTGGTTCTCTGTCGGATCCGATTCTGGGCCCCTGAACGATCGGACCTGATCGATTGGACAAGGTGGGCTGTGACTGTGGTGCAATTTTTTACAGGTACGGATGTGATAGCGGTAATGCTACAGAGTCTGTAAACTCTGTATTTCAACATTGCGCTAATTTGGTACCTGTGCAGTTTGGAATGAGGGGGGGGGATCAAAAATGTTTCTATATAGAAAAGGGTGGCCCTGCAAGGAAGGTTCACATCCAAGTTTAATTTATTAGGAATAAAAACACAGGTAGACCCACACTTCTCTGGATGTTTATCTTGACCCACACAGACTCCCCTGCAAATTAAATCACATTGGTCTCGCCGGTCTCCATACCACCATCATTATCCAATAAACGTAAAAAGTCATGAAAAGTCTAATTGTTCCTTCATTGAAAACACAAATGATACATCGCCATACGTCCACCCTGGGATCACCTCCCCTCTGACGTGTTTCACTCAAATTGTGTTGTAACCCCCTATCTTTACAAATAAGCTCAATATATTTGAGTGAAACATGTCAGATGGGAGGATGGACATTTGGCGATATATAATTTGGAACATTGGACATCATATATATTATTGCTTGCAATTACTTTTATAGGGCTTTTACATAGAAATACCCAGATAATTTACATAGGCACTGCTAAAAGCAACACTGCAAGGCACACATTGTTTGGGCTGTGACCATCGCTGACAACTGCCACCCTGTTTTGCTTGTGGGTGAACACATCCTGTCGTGGCTCCCGGGCAATCAGAACAACATGTTTATGACCACACATGTGAATAAAGTCTGATCCTGCAATCAATTTAAATGTATATCTGGTATCTGTGTGAAAAGGTTTCTCTTCTGGTATGTTGTCTTTCTGCTATTTGTGTTTTAGTTTTTGGTGTTCTAGTGCCTATTGGTATCAAAAACATTTCTAAGTTAACAGAATCTGTGACCTGTGGATCTCCTTGAGTCCTCTGTCTAGACTAAACATAATGCAGAAGTTGTGACTATCCCTAACCACCTCCTGATGCCCAGCCTTGCCACTCTAGGGTAAAGTTAAACTTTTTTGTAAGCCGTGGCCATACAAAGTACTCCTCAAGGCTGACGCCATCAGTGCCCACACATCTGCACTATTTTTGTATATTCTTCTCCAGTTAAAGCCCCCCATACATGCTTAGATTTTATGGCCGACCAATCGGCGTGCATACTCTGCCAATTGGTCGGCCAAAAAATCTAGTGCCGATCCTAAGCCTTAAAGAGCTTAAATCGGCAGCCAAATCGATTAGGCCATTAGGAGCATGTCCTTAATTCTTAGATCGGTCTCATACTTTAGACAGAGACATAGTGTCCCCATCTAAAGTATGGGCATATTTCCTCAGCACCAAGGGATTTCACATCCATCGGGCTGAGGAATCGGCTGTCTGCACAGGCTGCCTGCTTCCCTCTCCCTATGAGGGAGGGGATGATTCTCTCCCTCCATGCTGACGCCCAGCCGGCAGCTGTCTGCTGGGTCTGCCAACCTGACGAACAGCGCTGGCACGCAAAGGGTGCCCGGGCCAATTGACCTGATGTTTCATCGGACATCGGGTCATAATCTATACGTGTATGGGGGGCTCAAGATATACTTTCATATTTACCTTGGAAATTTATTCTCAACCCTTGTCCCAACCCTATTAGTATTAAAGTGCATCATGACCCTTTTGCTAGTTTTTGAAGCCACATTTATCACAATGCTTTCATAACTTTCATTTTCAGATGGTCTGGTCGCAATCACCGCGAGAAGATCGGAGTACATGTGCAATTTGACCAGATGCTGAACATGAAGCCGTATTGTTGTAGAGAATCTACTGCAGCCCTGAAAGCAGACCACTTCATCTATGACCTGTCTGCTGTGGTGATGCACCATGGAAAAGGATTCGGTTCTGGACATTATACAGCTTTCTGCTACAACCCTGAAGGAGGTAGATGACTTGTTACTGTGTTTTTTTGTTCCCCCAAACACAGGGGAAAAGGTGTAGACGCAGCCCGTTCCGTCTAGGCTATGATGTACCTGTCTACACAGGCGTGTCATAGCCTGCGTCACACCAATAACAGTGAGTGTCGCCCCATTACCATTGCTGCTACCCTGATAATGACGCATTATGCATCCGTTGACGTGTTACAAACGCAGCCAATGTTTTTTGGGTACTTGCCATTCAATAGGGATGCGTTAAAAATTAATACTCCTTAAACATGTACAACCTACTTTTCCAAAAGCACGCCATGGGCGATCGTTGCAGAGAGCAATATTCTCCACCATGATTCACTGCTTGGCCAGAGGTCCCGTGCACAACTCCGGCATCACGGGAGACGCCGGAGTTGTGCTGGGAGAAGGCGATGCCCCCTCCATTACAGGGCGGTCTAGGCGCCACCTGCCCCCTTCGCGTCACCGGTGACACAATCGGGGGCAGACCTGGAAGTATTGTCGTACACGCCAATGCACAGAATCGCCAGGGGAATCTGGCGGACAGGTACATTTCTCCTCAAAATGCTCAGGAGGTTAATGGGCTGGGTTGTGCATCATGTCACCTTAGCCTACAAGTCATGAGAATGGCAGAATATGAGCAGAAAGTTTTTGGAATACCAAGAACGGTTTTTCAAAAAAATCATACCACCATAGTAGGTGCACATCTATAATAATATGGTGACCCCATAGCACTCTACTGATAATGTTATTAGAGTTTCCTTTACTTAACTTCTGCTTTCTTGTTAATTTTTCTAATTTTGTATTTTGCCTTTCCTGTAGGATTCTGGGTTCACTGCAATGACTCTAAGCTGCACACGTGCACAGTGGAAGAAGTCTGCAAGGCACAAGCGTACATCCTTTTCTACACACAACGGGTCCCTCAGGAGAATGGACACTTGTCTAATAAGCTTTCAGGTCATGGCACTCCGCCTGGAAGTCCACCGTCCACACCTTGCTGAGACACTCATGGAAAACGGAATCCGTGACGGCAGCTTCTGATCTCAGATCCAGGGGTGGTTGGTGTGTCTGCTCGAGTCCAGTGTACATTCTTGTCGCCCCAACCAGCACAGACTAAAGTATTGTCTATATAAAGTATTGAATGTTGCTGTATAAATTTCATAAGGTAAGCCCCAGTCCCTTTCAGTGGGATACAACAAGGAAGCTACCACACGTGTGACATCAAATGCTGACTCCAGGGGTTACACAGTAAACGGTGACTTTTTTGGTGAAAAATATCTGAATTAGACAAAAGAAGAGCAGTGAGGCAGGATTCACACAGGCGCCTGGGACGCCGCGTCCCCGATAATGGAAGAATGGGGGAGTCCCGTGAGCGCTTTCTGAAGTGGCGTTTCTGTGAACGCTGCCTAAGACCTCCAATGTTATAGATGATTTGGTATAGAAAATGCCCTGAATAATCATGCAGTCTGTTCTGCGCAATATCTGAAGGTGTTCCTTCTTACAATGGTTGTGCCCAGAATGACCAGCCTTGTACATAGCACGGTGTTTGCTATGTGTGCAAATGCAGCATTGCTTCAACCATTAAGTTTGCTTTTTAAATCTGTTTTAGATGATTTTAAACTCCCTTGAGAAATCCGTTATCCAGGTACACAAGCCATACTTGTACCATCTTTTAGGCAGCACCTACTTCTGGATCGGCCTGGAACCAGCATTTGATCAGGCAGTATCTTTGTATTTTGCTATATAGCCACTTCGAGCCAAATGGAAGAAAGCAGACGCCTGTAGAAACCATGTTCTTCCTGGCTACCCTACGGCCGGTCATAGCAGACCCGGCATCCCAAATGCTTGGATAAGCACCAGGATTGAAAGAATGTGATTGTTTCTGAATTTTTGTGTACTATATGTTTATACATTTTTGTATGGATTAAAGCACTCGAACATAGAATAAAATAATGGTAACATTTTGTATATTGGCATTGTATAACTTTAAAACTTTTTTTTATCAAACTATATTTTTGCTGTTCCCATGTAAATTGTATAGTTCTGACCTCAGGCTGATTTTTGACTTTGTGATTTCTTGATGTCATTTTATGGTTTTAGATTTTTTTTTTTCCATTTTAATACATCATGCATTGTATTTTTACATTTACTGTTCTCGTCTTTGTTTTTTTTTACAGTAGTGCACTGTTATTTAAGGTCCTCATACAGGCCACGATCTGCGGGTTATCGCCTGGTGTGCATGCTCGCGCTAATCAGCCGTGGATGGCGAGTACCCACGTGGAGCAGCCAATCCATCTTGGCAAAACACTTGGTCAGAAAAAGGACATGTCTGTATTTCTCTGGCCAATCCCATTACTTTGGATGCAACGGCATCACACTGCAGCCTGTGCCTCATCTATCGAGGAAGGATCGCAGCGCGTATGGGCAGCTTTTGATTCCCGATTTTAGTGTTAAGCTGGGCACACGTGTAGATATGGGCCAGATCGATGGCAGCTTCCAGCGCCGTGTCAGCTCACAGCCATCCCTGTATTTGAGTGGAATAAATTGTGCTGTGACCCCACCTTCTCCGATATCTGACAGCTGCACGGAACTTTGAACGGCTCCAATATCGCGCCGTGTTCCCCGCTTTAAGCCCCCCATACACGTTCTGATTTTTCGTACGAATTTTGCCTGATCGAGCAGCGTGGTCAGGGTGATCCATCAGGAGAATAATCGGATGGGGAATTATGTACCCAACTAATCACGATTTCTCAATCGGTTGGGACTGTTTTGAACCTTTCTGTAAATTTTGGTCGATCTGCTGTTAAGTGAAAATCAGATATGTATATGGGGGGGGGGGGGGCTTTACACTGTCTAATCTGACTTAAACCCCCCCTCCCCCCCCCATATAATTTCCTTTAGATCTAATAACTATGTAGTGCTGGGTCCTCCCTGATAGAACACATACTTTAGCTTTAGAAAGAATCTCATATTACATGGTTTTGGTAGAACAAAAGTTGATTATAAGTAAGGTGCGTGGGGGGCTTTATGGTCCATTTATTTTTTTTTTTTAATAAAATGTAGTTTTTTTTTTTGCTTGTTGGTAGTTGTGGGCAGCAGTGAGTGATTCTCTGAAGCAGAACATTACATTTAAAGTTATGCTGATGAACAAAACATCACCAGTATGCATCATGCATAAACATCTTTTTTAGCTCTGCGGTAGTAATTTATTTTAACCTGTTGTATCCTTCAGTATCATATTTATGAGGCTGCTTACCTTATTACTGTCTGGGAATCCCCACTGTGTCCTGTCAGGTGAATAACATTGGCTCTACTAACCTTTCCTGGTGGTTACTCTGAGTGTAGCTCAGGGTAAATGTTTGTACAAACACTGGAACTAACCTGTAACCATCTCGCCAATTGTTCCAGTGTACACTCCCTTGGCATAATCAACTAGGTGGAGGCCTGCCAGTGACCTGCATGCAAATATGATTGATGTAGGGGATGTGAAGGAGGGAGAGAGGTGGGAAATCAGATCACTAGGCAGGGAATGTCCAGTTTAAATATAAAATGCAAAACCAATTAAATGAAATAAATAACCTTAACAACATATGCTTGTATGAAGTGAAGGCAGATGTGATCTGAATACTGGGTGGTGCACAAGGCACTAGAATTATAGAATGTTCCCATCACACCACGATATGATCCTTCTCACCCTACACACAGCATTTCCAGTATAGAGCATGTCTGGTCTGAAAATTTAACTTTATTTTTTTCTCTTGCTTTAAAAGAAAATGGTTCCAGTGAGTTAAAATGCAATTCTAGTATTCACTGAAACAAGTTCAGGAAACTTGTACTAATATATCTGAATATAAATATCTCAAAAGCAAATTATTTTAAACATAAAACTTGGCATCATTAACGTTCCCCAAGAATCTGAAGAGACGTTCTATTAAGGTTTTTTAATGTTTGAAAGTCAGCCATGTCCAATGTTAGTAAAGCTATGCCTTTTATACACGTTATCCAATCGGAGGGGTGGAGATTAGACAATCATTTCTCCATATGACTCTTACAATATACTTCCACAGAAGCAGCATTCAGAGACAGACAGTACCAAGTTCTGCAGCAGTTTAATAGTCATCTCCTCTGCTCACAACTTCCTTGCAGGTTGGGCGCAACAAAATGGTATGTTCGAACTGTGCTGTGTAGGACCCTTTGATGTCACACAGGGGCGGGTAAGGGTCCACTATACCCAAATCACACAGGTTTTTCAGCGCCATCAGGTATTTACTCTCTCCAAGGCGATCCAGCCAACGACGACAGAAAGCAAGAGTGCCGAAGTTCTCATTGACGACATTCAACAAGTGTTTAGCTCTTGGCAGTCTGCGGAAAAGGAAACAAAAAAATAAGTTTTTATTAAAAGTGGGCAGTACAGAAAATATATCAATATAATCTAACATTTTTGGCCCTATACACCACCACAATGGATTTTGAATAAAAGGAACACAATGTGCTTTACTTGCAGACTTGTCAGCTTTAATTTGAGGCTATTTACATCGAATCCATCACTGGATGGTGTACAAATAACAGTTGGCATATGTGCCTCCCACTTGTTAAAAGACCAAAAATAATGGGGCAATTGGCTTCTCAGCTGTTCAATGGCCAGGTGTGTGATATTCCCTCAATATCCCAATTACAATGTGCAGATAAAAGGTTCAGAGTTTATTTCAAGTGTGCTATTTTCATTTGGAATATGTTGATGTCAACTCTCAAGATGAGATCCAAAGAGCTGTCACTATCAGTGAAGCAAGCCATGCTTAGGCTGAAATAACAAACCCATCAGAGGGGTGGCCAAACAATTGTTTGGAAAATTCTCAAAAAGGAATGCACGGTGAGCTCAACAACACCAAGAAAAACACAGAACCCAAACTGTAGTGGAGGACCAAAGAATTCTTTCCCTGGTGAAGAAAACACCCTTCACAACGATTGTCCAGATCAAGAACACTCTCCAGGAAGTACACAGTCGAGCCCATAATTATTCATACCCCTGGCAAATTTTTACTTAAAGTTACTTTTATTCAACCAGCACGTTATCTGACAGGAAATGACATAGATGTCTCCCAAAAAAAATAAGACTATGTACAAGAGGCATTTTTATGGAAAAAAAAATCATTTCTCAGTTTTTATTTACATTTGAGCAAAAAGTGTCCAAAATTATTCATACCCTTTACAAACAGTCACAGTCTCTGGAAAAATCCAAAGTTCTATACCATATTAAATAGTCCAAGCTGTTCTAAAGCATCTTAATTACCCTAATTGGGAACAGCTGTTTTAATCAACTCAACCAATGAAAAACAGCAGCTCTCTGCAGTTGGTTTGTGAACAGTCATGGCTAAGACAAAGAAGCTCTGTGTGGCTGCTCACAAGTCAGGAAAGGGTTACATGGTCACATCTAAATGTTTTCAAGTTCCAGTGGCTACAGTATTATTGAAAATAATAGATGTATAAAATAATAAAAGATGTTCCGCACTGTGGAAAATCTCAGAGGACATGGTCGGCAGCCAAAAGTGACGCCTGTGCTGACCAATCACAAGTATACGGAGAAGCAAAGGAACTACTCATGATCATAAGCATACTCATCAGTGAAGCGTGGTGGTGGGGTCATAGCATGGGGACGTTTTGCTATCTCTCTAATGGGTTTGTATATTTTTTCAGCCTAATGATGTCTTACTTCACTGATAGTGCCAGCTCTTTGGATCTTGAGTTGACAGCAACAGGTTCCTAATGCAAATAGCACACTTTAAATTAACTCTGGACCTTTTATCTGCACATTGTAATTGGTATATTGTATAATGAGGGAAATATCACATACCTGTTTATAGAACAGCTGAGAAGCCAATTGTCCCATTTCTTTTGCTCCCTTAACAAATGCGAGGCACATATGCAAACTGTTGTAATTCCTACCACCTGATTTGGATGTAGATACCCTCAAATTAAAAGCTGACAGTCTGCTGTTAAAGCACATTGTTTCATTGCAAATCCTTTGTGGTGGTGTATTAGCGCTAAAAATGTAAGAGTTGTGTCAATGTCCCAGTATTTCTATTCTCCTACACACTTCCTACCCTCCCTCTGTTTCAGCACAATCGTAAAGCACCCTTTGGGAAAATGTGTATAGGAGATCAGCAACATAAAAAAAACAAAAAACATGGCACAGTGAAATTTACTTAGACCCTACATACCTAATTGGCACATGTCCGACGTCAAAGTTTTTCATGTAGTGGGAACATTCCATGTCATCATGAACCACTCCCTTCCCAGTGCTACCAAAAGTCTCTATTGCGTACACTTCACCCTCCTGAAAGAGAATTGGTGTTATTATCACAGCACAATGAGGAAAACACATAAAAATGTGACTTGGTCAAGTATTAAAATATACCTCCATGCGCGTCGCTTCACCTCCTTTCACAATGGGCACAGTTTTACCACCATGTATTCTATAAGGTCCAATAGAATGGCCATTTAGATTCCGAATAGGTTTCACTTAAGGAGATAGAAAGGAAAAAAAAAAATCAGTCGATATACAAATATTATGATGATCAACAGAGATCAACGTTCGGACGGCAAAGAGCTCATAACTGGCAACTTTCAGGATAGAGCAAGAATAAGGGTTGGTTTTAATCCTCTCTCCAATCTGAAATTAAATGCTGAAAGATTTCATTTCTAATGCCTTAAGATCTATATATCATCAATATCAGAATCAGCATTTCACCTGCAGGCTTCATTGTGAGCATGTGTGTGCATATCTCCCAGATGGAGCGTATGCCCAAGGTTCTCTCGGCTGGAGTATTGCTGGTAAACAAACTCACCCCAAAGTAACTCAGGCTAACCGCCCAGGAGGTTACATAAAGAGCAAGAAGCTAGTGATACAGATCTTCATCCAGTGCAGGGAAACAAGGCGTGCGCTGGCACATTTGCCAAGCTTATTCCCTGCAGCTTAGGACACACTCCTGCCCATGTGCGATTGATGCAGCAGGGGAAAGACGTGGAAATCTAGCGTCATGGAGACACCTCCATTGATCTTCAAAACAGCACCGTGGCCACGCCGCTAAGAATACACAGTGGACACTGTCCCATCAGAAGTGGACACACGCGCTTACTATGGTAAAAGCTAAACTATGCAGATTTATCGAGGATTCCCAGAAAGATGTAACACAACCTTACTTGGGGAAGAATTAATTGTAGCATACCTTGATATGTCTTTCCATCAATGTCAACCTCATAGGATTCCATTACTTCTTGGATTGCTTCACCAACATCACAGAGGCGAACATCAATACCAGAGCACTGAAAAGGAAATGTTGAAAGGATTAACAACTGATATTATTAAAAATGAAAGGTCAAACATTCCTTAGAGACATACCCGAATTCCTGTGTTTGTAGCGTCTTTAACAGCTTCCAGCAACTTGTCATACTTTGGATTGAAGGTGACTGTAAAGGCACAGTCAATAATACGACCTGTTCAAAAAATAATAGAATGATAATAGGTCAACCTTTCCATAAATATGTGATTTCTATTAGTAAGTATAGTGCATATACAAATCCAAAATCACAGGCATTTATTTACCATTAATATGAGTTCCAAAATCAATTTTGCAAACATCATCATATTGTAACACTGTGGGATCCCCGGCATTAGGAGTATAGTGAGCAGCACAGTTATTTAAGGAACAGCCTGTAGGAAAAGCAAGACCGGCATACAGTCCATTCTCCTTAATAAGCTTCCGGGAGCAGTCCTCCAGTTTTTCACTAAAAAGTAATGAAAGTAAGACAATAAAACACAGGTTCTATCATCAAAGCGTAAAACATAACCATAACAAATAAAGGCTTACCAGATTTCAATCATTGTCATTCCTGGCTTTATCCAACTCATAACATACTTCCTCACTTGTCTATGAGCTTCAGCAGCTTGTCTAAAATCAAGCCAGATTTCCTCACTGGCCTGGTCCAGAACTTTCTTCTCATCATTGGTTGTTCTCCAAGCTGCAGAACGCCTGCACAACAAAATAGATGATGGTATGTCTAAAGCCTAGGGAATGACAAAATTAGCACAAGGGCATCAGAAACGGATGCCAATAGACTGACTGCTGCTACATAGCTTTTTGTCATTTTAGGGGTTTTTTGACCCCCAGGGTGCCCATGTGATACCCTGCACCATAGGGCAAGAGATTGGCTGCAAAAGGGCTTTAAAGCTTCAACAGTGGCCCAATGTGTTCTATAAAAATTGCCACGTATAAGTAGTATTCCCTTAATAGCAAGGTAGAAGAAGAAAAGTCCAGACTTCCGTAGGACTCCATTCAGACATAAGATCAGAATCTTCCATGCCTTCATGCACATACCCGTCTTGGGCTGCTGGATACTCGCACTCCTGTCCTTTTGGGAAAACTCCATTTGAAAACAGCTCACAAATAGGAATAGAAGGTGGATCCGTTTGAGTCTTTGCTGCAACAAAAAAAATACAATATTGAATTGGTTACAAAAACAATACATATATTTGGCCAATTATATTCAGCTAGTCTAAACTACTCACTAATATGATACACTGATACAAATAGAAAGTAAATCAATCAAAATATAGACAATGTATACTTACACACTTCTTAACAAGGTCGAGAACTGTTAGAGTGGCCAATCCAGGGGACCTAATGTTACCTGGAGCTGTAAGAATAGCCCAAGCAAAAATGGGAAGGTTTGGGCTATTCTTACAGCTCCAGGCAATGTTAAGTCCCTTGGGTTGGCCACTCTAACAGTTCTCGACCTTGTTGAGAAGTGTGTAAGTATATATACACTACATACTTATCCTGGACTCCTGCTTCTTCTCTGTTTGTAATTCTAGACAATGTGTGTTACAGTACTTTATAAATCCATGCTCTGTTTTTTGTTGTTGGCTGGTGGAGTTTGAAATACTGTGTTGCCACCTATCTGTGCGCTAAAAAGATGTAATGTATTTTTCGTGTGCGTATTATAGTGCGGATGGTCACACTGCCTCCGCTATCCGCCCAGCACTGAGCTTAGTCATGGTAGTGTTCCAAGGAAAACTCTTCCCATGGGAACATCGTCCGTCTGCTGTATGCAAGACAGCCGGGCGGATTCAGCCTGGCTAACATACATACAGCAGCAGAGCCAAGAAAAGATAGGTCTGCGTTTGTTAATCAGCTGGGCTCCGAGCAGTAGCAGAGGGAAGATGCGCCTGGTGGCAGATCTTTCCACTGGTTCTGCTACTGCTGTCTATGTCAACTTTCCCAACTCCCTTAACTCCTGCTTTGCTCTACCGGTTGGAGCTCCCTCTGACTGGCAGCAAATGTTTTTCAACACTTGTAGTATGAACATTAAATCTTATACATTAAGACATATTTACCTCCTTTCTTCTTCTTCTTTTTCTTCTTCTTTCCTGCTGCTCCATCTCCTTTACCATCACCATCTAAACATAGAAAAACAGTTATCCTTTTGAGAAAACATCCAAAAAGCATTCCCCAGGCCGCTGCACTTTGAGACTCCGGTTGCTGTACATGCTTATTTCCATACAACTGTGTGAATGAGCCTAACCTAGCAATACACCATACCATGGTGAACTGGTTTGCGCAAAGTACAGCAGTCTTTTGTAAAGTAAAATTTTAATTATTATTATAACTGCAATCAGCAGCACTTTGTTGCACTTGGTGAAAGATGATGCTGTATGATGCATGTATTTCATGAATGGTGCAAAGGGTTATTTTTAGCGTGTTGGCAATGTACTCATTGGACAGGAAAGGACACAAACAGCCGTATCAGCGATGTCAATGCGGATTCCCTCCTTAAAATTCCATGCCAATAACATGCGTGGTTGTTGGCATATTAACACTAGTGCTTTAAAAACACCAGATGGTGACATACCCAAGTGCAAGAAAATGTTTTTATTGGACACGCATTACTGTTCAACTGTTTGTCTCAGCCCTGATACTGTGTTTTGTTCAAGCTGTGAGAAAGACAAACTGGTAAGATACAACTATACTAAAGCTGGCCATACACCTTTAGATCTCTCTGTCAGATATCCTTTAGATCTACC
>CM070034.1:55083078-55094087 GCA_036250615.1 Ptychadena robeensis | reverse complement strand
TAAGCTATGACACCACAATACCCTGCTACAGAGGGGTCACCCTCCCCTCTTGGCTCTTCTTCCAGGGTAAACGTTTGGGGTTGAATATACTAGGCTGAGCTATGACACCTCAGTACCCTGCTACAGAGGGGCACCCTCCCCTCCTGGCTCCTCTCCATCTGCACACATGTCTGGCTGTATACACCCCCTCCCTCCCCGAGCTGTGACACCATCTTAATGAGCGCCATGCGCCCCTCTCCTGTGCACACATGTGTATGTACACGGCTCCCAGCCCTCACACGGAGCCTCTCCTCATGTTCTCACCCGCTTTGCTCTTCTTCTTTTTCTTTCTCTTCTTCTTCCCCGCGGCGCCGTCCACCACTGCTGTCAACTCGTCCTCCTCCACCTCCCCGTTCACATGTCGCTCGCCGTTCTCTTCCTCTAGCCCGGGACTCTCTCGCTGAACCGCGACGTTCGCCATCTTACCATAGAGAGGAAGGCAGCGGGCAGCCCGGCCCCGGGACTTCAGCGTGGGGTGGGAGGAGAATGCAGGTGCATGCTGGGATAGTGGAGGACTTACAGGTCTGGGCTGTGCGGCATGCTGCACCTGACAGTGTGAGGGGAATGATGGAGTACATACGTCTCCTGTCTTTATACGATGTATACTTTATAAATGCCGCGTTTATGCAAACAGCTCATTCTGTTCTCGCTTTTATTGTTATTTGTGTATCAATACAGAACTGGAAAATGTTTAGTTTTACACAATATCATTGTGTTCAATATATGTAGGAGAGGAAAAATGTTCAGTCATGGCCACCCTAACATGTCCAGTCATGGCCACCCTGAGTATGTGTAAGGGAGTAGGACGTCACAACCAGGGCGTGGGACCTTTCACTAACTAGAATCCAATTTTGGGGTTCACATATAACTCTAGAATGTAAATATAACAAAACTACCAACAATGGTAAAAGAAAGAAAAATGGCGGAAGGCAACATTTAACCCCCCCTTCTCCTATCAGTACTGTAAAGCAGGTTACAGACCTGCAAATATGGGCCGGATCAATGGCCGCTTCGAGTGCCGTGCGTGCTCACAGCCATCTATCTGGCCCATATATTATGCGGTCATCGCTGTTTTCGAGCGGGACAAATCAATCCTGCTTGAAAACAGCCATATTGGACATGACTAAATACGGCCGATGCTTTGCTTAGAGACCGCTGGTCAGCTGAGCTGGGGAGAGAGCAGAGCCGTCTCTCCCCAGCCAGTCGATATCTGACAGCAGCATGATGACGTAATCACACTGCTGCAGGGTACAACTGATGGCTCAAACATCGAGCTTACACCTGCTTACATGTTACATTCCCACAGTCTCCTGCTATAAATGCCATCCCATCCCTGGACTTGAAAAAGTATGTAAACCCTTTGGGATTACCGCATGTGATGTTTTGCACGAATTGGTCATAAAATGTGCTCTGATCTTACACTAATACTACACAAACATGTTTTCAAAAATGTTTGTGAAGTATTAGTGTAAGCAGACTTTTTTTTTTATTAGTGTGACTATAGATGAAGATGATCAGAGCACATTTTATTACCAATTTATTCAAAACTCTACATAATCCCAAAGGGTTCACAAACTTTTTCTTGCAACTGTATATCATTTATAAGCGAGCTGTGCTTAAAAAAGACAACATACTTAGTATGATGTCTAACTCATACTCGGAGAGGAATCCCAGTTTTCACAGTTCTGGGCAAATGGCATACAGCGGGTGTGGGGTCATGTGGGTGAGCGGTTTGCTGATGTCAACATTGTGGATCGAGTATGGTATGGACAATGCAAACGTGACCAGATCCTGGGGCCCATTGTTGTGCCATTCATCCACGACCATCACCTCATGGTGCAACATGATAATGCACGGCTCCATAGTGCAAGGATCTGTACAGGATTCCTGGAAGCTGATAACGTCCCAGTTCTTGCATGGCCAGCATACTCCACCAGACATGATGTCACCCATTCAGCATGTTTGGGAAGCTCTGGATCAGTGTATATGACAGTGTGTTTTCCGGGGAAATGTAGGAAGGCAACAATTAAATGGACCTAACACTTATCAGCACCTCTCCATAATAGGGCTGATCAGAGGCAAATGTGACAAAAAATGCTCTGTAAATCTTTAAAAATTCAGCAAATCTCCACCTTCTCAGTTACTTCCCCAAAGGGAAATTAGACGTCACTTCTGATATCTCCTTCCAATGTTTCCCCAGCCAGCAGCATCTCAATCGGAGGGGCAGAGTGTTACCTGATTTAGATGGAGCTAGGTAGATAGAGAGAGACTGGAAGAGTCTCGCTCCTCCATCTTAAAGCCTGGAGGACTGGACACTCCAGGCATGGAGGTGCAGGCAGCCAGGAAAGGTAAGTATTTTTTTTTCATAGTAACTAGCTTCCCATTTATAGTATGTGTGCCACATCCCAAATTCATATTTGAAAGAAAATTGTTTGGTGTGTGAGGAAGACAGATGCTCTATGCATCAACCCCTCCACTACCTCAATCGAAGACTAGGGACTTTAACGGCACCTGATTGTATACATGGTAGTCATGCGTTTAGCATTACACCATTTTTTTAGGCAGTGTTAAGTAATTCAGTAATATTCTCAATAACAGAAATGTTACAATGTCATCAATTTAATAAATAAACCTAATGTATCAATAAGATAAAATGTTACAAACATGTATCTCACACCGAGGTTCTACATATACCGAGCAATCACATTGTGCGAGATTGGGAATACATTTTTTTTTTTTTTCATTTTAGGAGACGCTGTCCCTGGATGAAGTACTGTTGAGTAATGTTTATATGTATTTTTTTTTTTAGTTTAGATCATCTTTAGAGCGGACCTACCAGCACAAATCTATATTTTCATGAATGGCAAGTGCTGATAATAAGGAGCATTGCAATAAAAAAAATAAAACATACCTGTAATGAGCAATTCAAGAAGATAATACCACATCCCTCCTATCCGGTTTCTGGGTAAACTTGTGATCATGTAATTATATTGAGGCAATGTGCCATAGAAGATCATTGAACTGGGGTGCAATATCACGGGTGGCCACTGGGGGGCCTTCTATAGCAATTTGCCTCAATATAATTACGATTATCACAAGTTTACCCAGAAAACAAAGCACTCTCATGACGTGTTGCCTTGCCTTGCAGAGACTAGAACCCCGGAAGTAAGGGATGGCTGCGGGATCTTCTTGAATTGCTCATTACAGGTAAGGTTTGTTTTTATTGCAATCCTCCCTATTATCTGCACTTCTAGTGTCATTCATGAAAATATAGATTTCTGGTGGTAGGTCCGCTTAAACACTCCCCCCTCCTCCTTCTATCAGTACTGTAAATATTCCCAGAGTCTCCTGATGTTAGTACAATCCCTGGACTTCTTCTTTGTTATATATCATTTATACTTGAGTTGTGATGAGATAGACATCACATAAACATACTAGGCATAAGGGTATCATAAACTTCTTTCCTCTGGCTTGTGATTCTCCTAGGGATGTACCCCAGAATATCTGCCTATACTATCTGAAATAAGTTTTTTCTAAGATTCAGATACACATAGAAATGCTAACCCATCTATGGAGAGAAAAACCCAAAACATCATGCTCACCAAACTCAACTGTCACAACATTTTATATTACAGCCAATCCCTATATCCATGGGGATAATTTTCAAGTGACTGGTCTCTCCATACCTCCGGAAATCCCCATTTGTATTGATTAAAGAGTGGTTGAAATCCCGCTCAGATAATTTTTTGTTACTTGTTACCATTGGTTTTCCAATTAAAGGAACAAAAACTATTTTGTTTTACTTTTATACCTCCCTGCTTAAGCTGGCCATATTCCTTTAGATCTCTCTGTCAGATATCCTTTAGATCTACCAACAACTATGTAGTATAGAGTCCTCTGCGATTGAACACGGGTAGATTTGATGGTTTAGAAAGTCCCTCATATTACATGGTTTTGGTAAAACAAAAGGAGATCTAAAGGAAATCTGACAGAAATCTAAAGGTGTATTGGGACCCTTAGAAAGTTGCCCTGTTTGTTTTCCCATCACTTTCATTCTTCGTGTCAATATTAATTAGCACAATAGAAGCAAGTTATTTAAAAGAAAAAACACTGGTAGTCAATAGAAAAGTTTAATCAAGCTATGTTTGCCATGAGTGATCACCCGCGATTTTAACCTCGGCACGGTGATCGCAGTAGATCGCCCCCATTAATTTAAATGTGATCAATTCCACAGTGGTGTGGTCCACGATTTGAATCACGGCTTGTCGCTTTTTGGATCACGGGTGGTTGGGGGACTCCACGGCCGATTGCCACCAATCCTGGCCATAGAGGTGAGTGGACGTGGTTAAAAATCGCGTCTCCATCCATGGAGTCTTTAACCGCATCTGTTAAAGACTCCATGAATGGAGACGTGATTTTTGCAGAAAGTGGCAGGGGTGGGACATGACATCTTGCTCATCTTTGTGGCTGAATATAGAGCTTAAGCATTTACTTTGTGGCCGATTTCGTGGAAGATCAATCGCCGTAAACATGCACAGGGGCCGATCTGTAGAGAAACCAACTGCAAATTGAAGTGTGTATGGGGGGCTTTAGTCTTGGTAGGTAGGAAAGTGAGAAAAGTTACCAAAGCGGTGTTGTTTAAGATCAACTATTGGAATGCTAGAACCCCTGTCAGTGTTATAATGTTGACTTTTTCCAGTTGAGTGAGGGGACATTCCTCTTAAGCCAGCCATACACTGCTCAATTCCCCAGCGATTCCCAAGCGATCGTTGTGCAATCGATCGCAATGTGGTGATGCAAGAATCGATGTTCACCACTCTTGGTCCCCATCCAAACTAAAAGCGCTCGAACAGGGCAATACCGACATGACGGTTTCCTGTTCGATCAATATTTTGCTGGGATGGGATTGTTCACTGAAGCTGAGCAGCATTTGATTCCCAAATGATCACAAACGCGCACAGCAATCGACCGTTCGGGAATCAAATGAAAAATCGACCAATATATAGCCAGCTTTAGAACCCCTTATCAGGTTTCATAGTTGTATCTTTTCTAAGGCTGGGTCTACACTGCACCATCCCAGCATCCGCGGGGGGCGTTATGGGCATGTTGGCGTGTGCGTGCCCATAGCTCCTGCACGCTTTTTGGGCGCGGTATTGCCGTGTTAGCAATACTGCGTCCTATGCATTACTATTGGCAAACCTCACCCGGCGTTCTGGACCAGTGGGTTTACCAATGGGCATGGCGTGTGACGCCCACAAACCGCACCGCATGTGTTTGCGCCCTAAACAGCTCCCAAAAAGTGGGCAGGCACTATGGGCACACACACGCTGACGTGCCCATAACACGGTTGCTGGGGCGGCATAGTATAGACCCAGCCTTACTCTATAGAAAACAACAACAAAAGGTAAAGGTATGTATTTTTATACTTTTCATTTTTTGAGTTGAGGGCTTTTTGATTCCTTTCATCCCTTCTCACCATAACCTTCACGGGTACTTCTCTTTATACTTTTCATTTGATACAATAAAAAAGTGATCTTCCCTTGTATACTGAATTGATAATTGTGCGATGTTACTATGACAGGAGCCGTAGGTAACGAGTCTTCCTAGGCATGTCATGCAGAAACTGAATCCACTGGCAGAAGAATGCTATATGGTTACCAGGCAACCAGACTGCAAACTACAGGCCACAACACTGACAGGACGGCTCCCTCCACCCAGCACCTTATATACTTCACAATGTAAGTTCTATATTCTGTGTCATTAGTTTATCACTTTTATTAGTTTATCAGTTTATCAATCAGTAAACTACAAATTGTTGTAGTCATACAGTAAATCTACTGACAGGCCACTTCTGTCACTTCTGTACGTACTGCTGTAAAATATCAAATAAGAAAACAAGCTGACTTGTTATATGTATGTGTCATATATGTATTGAACTTTTCAATACTAAACATATATTATTTTGTGTCCCAGTTAAGGTATTCTCAGACACGTATAGACGCTATCATACAATGCAGCCATTTCTGTTTGTGGTGGCAAAGCTGTATGCTGCGTCTGAGAGCAATAATTGGTTAAACACCAGAAATGTGACTCAACGCAACAATAGCATTACAAAGGAGGCAACTGGCAGCATTCAGAGAATAAATGTCAGTGTCTCTAGTTCGCTGCTGCTGGACGCATATCAATTGCAGCTGAAGTGGTCGGTGGCAGTGAACTGAGTAGTTGGTCACTCCGTCTCTGAACATAGGCTTTTTTTATGAACATTCTGAACGTAGTTTTATAATACTATTTTTTTTTCCTATTTTAAAAATGTATTTGTGTGATATATTTTCTATTCATATTCAGAGGTCAGAGAGTGGTTTCCAACCACTGAAAAATAACGTTACTACACATTGCTGTCTGTGGTTTACCAAACACACTGTAATGTTTCTAAAGCTGGGCATAGCCGGTTAGATATGCGTCTGATTTCGCCGCAGAACAACCGCCATGGAAGCTCACGACGACTGATCTGCCGCAAAATCGGCAAAGTGCCCACCTTATATTAACCCATAAAGAATGGTCGATCCTATTACTTTGGATAGAGACCAGCGGCTGATTCTCGGAGCGACTGGCGTGGTCGATCTGCCAAGAAATTTGCATGAAATCTAAAAGTCTATGCCTAGCTTTACATATACAAAGTTACAACTTGTGATACATGTACAGTATATGTCACTTGATTCAAATTGCTGCAGTATATATATTAGCTCCTAGGTATAGTAATGGTAGCCTTAGGGCTTGTGTCCACTACGTCTTTTGAAAAAGACACAGAGGGGGCACTTTCTATTCTGCTGAAGGGGACAGGGCCCACTCTGCATATTCTTTACTGCACGCCTGCGGACACGAGAAAACAGCGCTCCGAACAGCTTCTCTTTTCCGCGTCTTTCCCCTGCTTGCAAGCAATGGGGAATCTGTCTGGCAAATGTCCTGGCAGCACCTTGATTACATGCGCTGGGAATCAGCAGTTGACACAAGCCCTTACACTGTTCGATTTCATCAACCTGGGCAATTTAAATATCAACTGTCAGTTTAAAACAGTTCTTCAATCAATTTGACTGATCTTCACGTTCATCAAATTTAACCGCTATTTTAATATTGTCTGTCAGTTAAATACCAATGCATTCTACTGCTACATAGTGTGAGGCAAAACCGATAAATTCATGTCCAACACCCTGTGTGCATTCTCCATAATACTCCATTATACAATAAATAAATAAATAAATATAAAAATCAGATACAAATCAAAATACCTACAAAACCAAATACTTGTACAATCGACTGAAATTTTCTAATATGACCATTCATGACTCTTTCCATTTTAAGCTCTATTTGCATCACATTTGGTCAATAAAATCAGTGTGATCGTTCCATCAAACAATTGATTATTGAAGTTGATCAAACAGCAAAATCGAACCATGTATGGCCACCTTAATATTAATCAAACCTAATACCAGACAGTGTAATCAGATAAAAAATAATAGAAACATCTACAATACCTGGACCAGATGCTTATGCAATCAAATTAAATTTTCCAACTTGACTGAACGCGGCTCTTTCTATTTTATGCTAGATTTAGAATTTTTTCATATTGGAAAATTCATGTTGAATTAAACTTGTCAATAGACAATCAATCAATCAAAGAAATATGGGAGCTGTCATTTTTATCTTACCATTTTAGCTGTAATACAGGATATCATTATACACTGATAGAAATATATGATTCCATCTCCTTTCTATCTGTTCAAATTTTTAGGAGCGTTTTTCTGTGATATTCCTTTAATATACCAGAAAATAGATGTAATGTCCACCATGCTGCGAACAGGACCAGTATACTTTTTTGACCAGGTAAGTCTCACAGCTTTTACCATATATATATGTGTGTGATCTGGAAATATATTGGAGAAGAGGGTTTAGTACAGATGTAGACAAACTAAGGCCTAGGGGCCAAAACTGGCCCTTTAGTCTTTTAATATTGGCCCTTTCTCACCTTGGTGTCAAGACACTCTGGCTCCACTCATTCCCTGCAATAAGTAAGGATAACACCTAGAGTATAATTGTTTGGATTGTTTCCTAGAGGCCATAGTTTGCTGCAATAGAATCAGCTTCTCTATCAAAAACTTATTTTTATTATTTTTTTAACATATTTTCTTTTTTTTAATATCCTGTCCTAGCTACGAGGACTTAAGACCCCTATGCCGGGCGGCCCTTGAAGGCTCTTTGTCCATGTCACATTAAAAAATTGTGGTGCTCAAGTAAAAATGTTTGTCCAACCCTTGTTAAGTACTTTTCAGTTTCTGTAAAGAAACCCCAGCAATCTCAGAAACTCCCTAAACATGCCTTGTTTTCAGTAACAATATGGAAAGTGTTTTGGAAGTGATTGTTATTTAGAAGATTGCCAGGATCACCGGGAACAAATTGGGTTTTTTTTAGCTAAAAGGACTCTTAGACAAAGAAAAGTTATTCCCATATTACAAAATTAACATAAATATGCATGTTCGCTGTTTTTTTATTTGGGTTACACTCAGACTTTCTCTGCATTAGGTGAAAGCCAAATCAGTTAAACGAAGTAGGAAGATGCCTGAAGAATTACCTTCTGATATGAAGTACTTAAACATCAATCCAAGGCTTGCCAGTTTTATTAACAGGTAAATATATTGCTTGCCACACTGAAAGCCACTAGTAAAAAAATGACAAATTTATATATGTAACACAGTCATGGTAAAATAAAATAGAAAAAACTATTTTGTAGCACTATAGTAAGCATATACAAACCTCAGTTCAACCTGAGAAGACATTGTGACAGAAAAGCAGGAACCAAACAACTGTTACATGACAACTGTTTTTAGTTTCATTGTAAGGCCACTTTTGGCTATGATGGTCCATTAATAGCCTGCAAACATAAACATTCTGGAAGCGGAACATATGCACTCTCCTTTAAATCAATACCCACAATATATGCCTGTGTAACATTGCTGTTGACAAATCTGGTCATCGCCGCATTAAAGGTAGTGTTTTAAATGGATCGATATTTGAATGGGCATTTCTCTGGTCTTCATGGTAGTACAAGGGCCTGACAATCAAAATAGCAGCTATAAACATAACCCCTTAAAATCACTTGATCGTTAATCTTGAATTTACAAAGATCTCTTTTTTCTTCAAGGAGAGACAGGTATGCCGGGCACCTAAGGAGCTATACAGCAAAGCATGCTTTTTATAAACAGAAACTAGAAAAAGGGGGGGAAAATAAGGTTTGTCCAGTTTAGCTTTAGTTTGCAGCCCTTTGTCATGCTCCCCTCCGCTTGTTCTCTGCAATAAGAGCACATTATGCCTCAAGGTGTCCAAATGTTGCCTTGATGACAATATGGCCCATGAGTCAAAAAGTTTGCCCACCCCTGCCTTAGAATGTGGGGTGCGGGATGTGTCAGTATGGCTTTCTATTATAAAGTAGCATTTAACAGGATTAAGCATAAATCTTAAATCTATCTGAATAACTCGAAATTTAAGGATTTCCAAAGTTATCTAAAATACAGAAAACACTAGAAAAACAACACTGCTACATGAAAGCAGGCATGACATGAACTTTTTTCAGACTTGCATGGTTCATGGGGACATACAGTAAGTATTTACACCCTGATGCTGGTCTTGGATAGACTGTTTTTAGTGCATTCAGTATTGATTTAACGCCAAATGCACATCCAGAGCTGCTGGTGTACAGCACAAATATAGCCCTTATGGTACAGAGCCATTTACGGAATTCCAAACTGCATACAGCTGTTTCAAGCTCATTGGTCATCATCATTGGCCTTTATCAGTGCAGTACATGGAAACCCTGGCTCTATGGAGTAGGGCTTGGGAGCCAAACAAAGAGGAACAACCATGAAAAACAGAAAGTATTTACATGCTCCAATCCACCACAAATCCCAAAAGTTTAGGTAGAAAATGCTACCATTTTAGACTATACCTGGCAATACAAGGTTCATAGCATTTCTCCATAAGTTAGACTAATTCCCTGGTATTTTATTTTTCCTTTATATTTAGCCTACACAAGAGTAAAAAAGGAGTTCCTGCTCAAGCCGAGAAGAAGCAAAATGCACTGCCTAAAGATGAAAAAATGCGCAAAGAAAAATATTCAGTATTACCAGAAATTGGATCTACTTCACCAAAGAATGGCGTGGAGAACAGTAGCCAAAAACTCAGCCCAGCTGATGATGAACACTTCATGAACCCCTTCGATGATTATAAATATGTTGCTCCAACTCTGCTGTATGAGCTTGGGAAACTACTGTATTTTTTTTCTCAGTATGATATAATTTTCCCTCAGGGTGTAGTGAATGTGCTGAACTACAGCTGGCAGGATCTTATAGAGGGTGCGGTGTATACAAAGAAATATTGCCAGTCCTCCAAGAAAATGACAGCAGACACAAGTATGGCCACTGAGGAGAGTGACTACAAAGCACTGGGAGCCAATACTACACCTGCTGAGGCTGCAGACAATATTAAGAATATTAAAAATAAGGCTAATACCACCCTTCTGGAGCACAGCAAGGAGAAATCTGGCCAAGAATTTGCACATTCAAAGCCTACAGGAAACAGATGTGAGTTTGTCATCACAAATAAACCTTTCATTTGGTTCTCTTTGCTTTCATCTCATGATTAGCTGATTAGAGTTTTATTTCTTATGCTTGTGCTGGAAGAAACTAAACATAAACATTTATTGCTGTGACTGTAAATGATAGAGTAAGGTAAAACTTAAGGCAAAGGTTTTTTTCCAAATTTGATGAAGAGTTAAGGCCCCCACACACGTACCAAGTGGGGGCCGACAGATCAGCGATGGAGTGCAGCTCACAGCATCAGCTGACCCTTTGTGTGTGGACCGTTAAGGTGGGTTTACACGTCAAGATTTTTTCGGCCGACAGATGGACGATGAACGATTT
>CM070034.1:55069184-55082978 GCA_036250615.1 Ptychadena robeensis | reverse complement strand
AAAAAAAATCGAATCTGAAGTTAAACGAAACAAAAATCTTGACGTGTAAACCCACCTTTAGTTTCAATGGGGACGCCGGCCTCCATTGAAACTAACGGCATCGGCCAGAGCATTGCATCGGCCTGCCAATCGGGGGTGCCCACATGGAGCGACAGAACCCTGTCGCCCCAAGTGGGCACCCCCGATTGGCAGGCCGATTTTCCCGCCGACCAGTGGCAGCGAGCGTGCACGCACATTGGTCGGGGGCAAATTTGGCCGCCGCTTCGTGCATGTGTGGCGGCCTTTAGACACATTGTAACCACATCTTACTTCATTAACTGACATCTATAAGGCTATGTCTCCACTGCGTTGTGCAGTGCTTGGTGGGGTCACGACAGAGCACATACACATTACCTGTCTGGCAGATCCTCTGTTCACACACGTTAAGCTCTGCATCGGCGCATAGGCTCAATGCCATGTGAACAGAGGATCCGCCGGGCAGGTAATGTGTATAAGCACTGTGCTTGAGGTAGGGGGTCCCAACGGAGCACAAAACGCAGTGGAGACATAGTCTTAGAGAAATTACAGACTGTGTTTGGATTGTAAGGTGTCAAGCACCTTTCTATCTAATTGTCTTGATTAACAATGGCAGGAATAATATTTAGCGTAAATGTTATTTCTTTTTTTGCAGCACCTCAGAACATTCCAGCACATGTGCCAGTCACCATTAGTTTCACTATGTCTTCAAGAGTATGTGAAGATAAAGGTAAAATAAAAATTAGACTTCATCCATTTTTGTGGATCATATTCCACATTTTTAAATATGCATTATGTATACACACAATTACTGACATCTATCTGTTTCGTATAGGGTGGATTTTCGAAACCAATGATTCTAAATCTGAAGAAATGGAGTTGAGAGGTTTAATTTCCTGGGCGCTGGAGAGACTGCAGCTTGCACAGATCCAAATGTATGGGTTTTACTGCTTTACTGACATGCCACAAAAAGGCCTTAAATATATACTATATATATGCTACTATATATTCTTAAACTGGTCTGTGCTCATTTTAGTAATACATTTTATGCATGAATACATACATGGTTCTGGAAATTATTTTTTGATCTATAACTATAATTTATAGTTTATTGTTTTATTTTTATTTAGGTGCCTTTGTGGGGGAACATATATTTCACCCTCAGAAATCTACCAGTTCCAACAGCACAACAGCATGTGTTTTTGCTGTAAGAATCATTAGTTGCAGCAATGTGGTTTTCAGCTCACCTTTGCCTATATTGCTTTATACTATTTGTTATATTAACCTCCCTAGCGCACTGCTGAGGTCCAGATTTCTGTACCAAAAGTGCACCATAGACTTCAATGGTAAATTTTCCTTTATGTTGTAGGCCTGTAACTTCCCAAAATATGTCCGTACAAGGGTCTAATGGACATCCTGAATATAATAATGCTTGAAACAAACAATTATGTAAAAAAATAAAATAATTTTTAATAAAAATAATGACAAAAAAACACAAAAATTAGGACACAAAACTATGCTGATATGTACTAAATATCGCCAAAATAAAAAGTCTCTGGTGCCCCAGATGTTCCCATTTGCACTTAACCCTCTCTAACCTGGTGTGATAAAATCACACCAGAGAAGAAAGGGTTACTGCAAATGGGCACATCTGGGGCATCAGGGACTTTATTCTGGTGATATTTAGTACATAGGGGGAGTTTGAAAGCAGTTTTCTACATAGAAAACTGCTTTCATGATATTTACTGTTCAAATCTCCCGCCGCCTCCCCGAGTGACGTCATCACGTCACTCGGAGCCGGGGGGAGAAGGACACAAGCAGCCGAGCAGCCGAGGAGGAATGTCGCATCGGGGACACGGGGACAGCGTGAGTATGCGCTCTCCCAGAGCCCCGCATTGTACTGGATGGCAGCACCTCGTCCAGTGCGATAGTAGCAGTTGGAGCGCTGGACGAGGTGCTGCCGACCATAACGCTAGGGCGGTTAAGTGACAATTATATATAGTGTAATGCATTGAACTAGTAAACGTTTGCCTCATATTAGGAAGTATTTATAAAGTTTTCATCAGGTATCAAGATATTTTAATAAAGCCCTTGAAACACCATGTATTGCAGTGCATATATAAATTGGCTTACTGGTATATGTGTTGACCATGACCATCATTATAGGAACTTTCTTTTGAAATGAGAAAATGTACTTTATGACTTTATTTTCTATGTATTTATGTATTTCTACAGAAACAAAGAATTATCCATTTTAAATGAGAAAGGTTTCAACAGGCCAGTTATTCTCCGACACTATGATGGTACTAAAAAAGATTCTAGATTGAAACAGAAGAAGAGCAATAAACCTCCTGCATTTGTACTGATGAATGGGAAACCGCATATACCAGAGATTAAGCGTGAAAATCCATCTCTGCAAAAACTTCATTATTCACTGACAGATGGTTCATCAATGGTTTAGTATCCTCTAAGTAAAAAGCAGAATCTCTGACCTACTATCTACAAAATATTAATGTGGTTATCCCACTCCCGGGGCACCATCCAGGTATAAAATACCAATACCAGCACAGCTGCAATTCTTCTAATGTGCTGAATAGTTGAAATTTTCAGCTGTATACTTAATGTGCATTCTTTTTGACCTTGACCTACCATCATGACACCTAGTGTTGTTAGGATGGCAGACACTTTTGTAATATGATTTGTTAGTAAATAAGGGCATCACAAGACACTTGGCTTAGGAGGGAAGTATGGTGGAGGTACCAGATACAGCAGATTAGGGTAACTTTCTCATAGTCTTTAGTCAATATATTCTATATGCTGCAATTCAAACATATCATCAAACATTCTCTTAACTCACATTTCATTTATCCAAATGGGCAACTGGCTGTAAGTCAAAGCTACTCTGGCCTTTCATATGGAGGACTTTACACCAACATCTTTTCCCCAGAGGCGGATATTCTGGGATCATTTACCCCATTTGGATACGGTAGCATTTCTTTTCCTAACAGGTTAGTGCTGATTGTTATGTACAGTTTAATTAGTATACCATATTTTCATTATTATTATTTTTGTAGCAAATCCAGTTTTTAAAATTGGTAGAATGGAAAAGTAAGGGTTATAAATGTCTGCCCAGAATATGCCATCTTTACCACTTTTCCACTTTGCAGTTAAATATCAAGTTAGTTGTGGGACTATCTTTTGAAAAAAAATTATGATAGATTGTGTTAATTAAAAGCATTTTGTTTATTTATGTCACTTTTGTTTTTTATTTCAACTACCATAATTGATTTAATGGACATGGTGTCTAAAATGTAATTGCAGACTCAAGCATAACATCCCCAATTTCACACTTTGAAAAACAGTTTTGTTATTACATTTATTCTGCAGCCATTGTTATATACTGCAATATAATCTGATTGGTGGAGTCATGACCGACAAAGAAGGAGAGACAATAAAGGAATGGGACTGGCCAAAGAAAGGAAAATTTCCTGAACCCATTGCATTGCAGGTAAAACTAAAATATAATGATAAACACCAACCAGTGTGTTGTGGATAAACAAGAAATCATTTGTACAACTTCTAATATTCTCCATAAATCTTACTATTTTTGCTTGGACTTGCCCCAGTTTGATTTGAGTTTCATTTGGCTGAACTGGGACTTGAAATCTTGATTGGCAAGGTAAACAAGGTAAACAAATGACCCTGCCAACCACCAGTCAATGGGAACACTGCAAGGTCTATATGGAGTGTTTAGGTCCCACCAGAGCAACATATGCATTAAGTTCTACCCTGCCATGAGGAACTATTGGTCATTTGCTCCAGTTTGGGGGAAGCCAAAATAATAATGCTTAATGGGCATTATAAAAATATATTATAAATGCATGAACAAGTGAGTATTGTTAATGATACTCATGCTAAATGTTTACATATATGGTTGCTCTGGAGTCATCCTTTTAGGACTGAAGGCTTAAATCATTACCTCCAATGCCTTTAACTGGCACATAGACATTTGGATCCTAGCTTTACCTCATATACCCTGCCCGCATTCCCTTCCTATTTTCTCTTTTCCGTTCCTTCTTCCTCTTTTTTTCCTCCCCTCCCCTCTCCTTTTCTTCTTTTGCTTTTCTTCTTCTCTGTTTGTTGTTTTTATGTTCTTATTATTTTGTATGGGAGTCCTCATGCATACGCTACCTGGAGTTAATAATGGTTACTGTTGGCAATCATGTATACAGAATTGCCAACAGTTACCTGCATTGCTTGAATGTGAATGTATATTGTTCTCTTGTTGTTTTTATGCATAATTTGGCTATATTTTGTAAACTACTTTGTTGCCTCATCATACATACATAGATGTTCTTGTTGGATTTGCCTTCTTGTTTATTTCACTCCCTGTAGTTTTTTTTAATGTTTTGTATTTGTAATTTTTAATAAAACAATTATAACAAAACATGCTGCAATTTACCTATTAAGAATAAATTAGTCATGAGTTAATAGATTTTTTTTTTATTTGCTTTTTCTGTAGATCAATGAATACCTTTCTTTAAAGATAACTGGACAGTTTGCCATTAACTTGACCTATAAATGGCAGCATGAGATGATACGTTTATCTCTATCACCACTTCAAGACATCCCTCCTCCACAGGCTGAAGATCTAGTAAGCTCTACAGATGGCCAACACTTCTTTAGTCCTCTGTGTCTACTTGGTGACAACTAATTTTCTTTTTTTAAAGGGTCAGCTTATGACAAATGAAAATTTTTCATCAAGAACTGCCAAAGAACTGGCCAAGGGCAACAGAAAAAAAGCAAAGGAGAAAGACCAAAAGAGAATTACGAAGAAAACTGTAAGTACAATCATTATGCTTGAGTAGGCAGGATGGACGAGTTATTTGTGACTGAGCGCATATTCTGTGACATTGACAGAAGCATGCATGTAAGTGAATGTAAGTGTAATAGTCATGGAAATACTATGTGACAAAAATATGTTCATAGCACTAGATCTACTACATTCACTAAACCTTTACCAATACACTATAAAGGACCTGTTAACAGATGTTCTATTCAGAATTATTACATCTTTACATTGAACAATTGTTCATTTCCTGGCTTTGCCTCAGAAATGTATTTGATGTTCTCCCACAAGTTTTTATTGGATTGGGCTGGCCATCCCATAACTGCGTTTGGGAAATTTCCAAATGGTATTTCCTTGAAGTGGCAGCATGGCCACTTCAAGTAAATTAATGTAGCCAAGATGATTTATGATCCCTGCTATATGATGAATACCCACAATACCATGACATCCCTGTTGCATAATTTTCTTATTGCTTCACTGACTTCAAAGTGTACTGTGGTTTGAATGCAGTGTTAGGGGCTAGTCCAGACGCGGGCAAACTACAGCCCAGGGGCCAACACCGGCAATCTGATTGACTTTTGATTTGTCCCTTTGTCACCTTGGTGTCAAGACGCTCTGGCTTCCTTTATTCCCTGCAATAAGTGAGGATAATTGTTTGGATTATTTCCTAGAGGCCATAGTTTGCCTGCAATAGAAAGTTTAAGCTTCTTTATCAAAAGCTTCTATTTATAATTTTTTTTAACATATTTAATTTTTTTAAATATGCTGTCCTAGCTATGGGGACTTAGGACCCCTATGCAGGGCAGCCTTTGCAGGCTTTTAGTCCAGCCCCTATGTCACATTTAAAAACCCATTGTGGCCCATAAGTCAAAAAGTTTGCCCATCCCTGTGCTAGTCCGTTCCTGACCTGGACGTGACCCTGCTTGTCTGTAGCTGCTGTCTGCCAGGATCTCATATGGGACAGGCTTCTAGGCCTGGAGATTTGCAACCGTCCGTCTGACAATGTAAGTTGGTCATGTTCTCCTAAGGGTTTAAGGACTGGGCTTAAAGAATTTGACTGTTTGTAACTAAAGCCTGGCATACACACGCCGATTAGCAGCCGATTTTGCCGACCAACGGGCGCGCGCTCGCAGGCAAAATCGGCCGCCAATCGGCGTGTGCCCACATGAAGCGACAGATCCCTGTCGCCCCACAGCTCGGCTGGCCAGAGAACGAACATGTCCGATGTTCTCTGGCCGATGCCGGCCGATGCCATTAACTTTAATGAAGACCGGGGTCTTTATTGAAGGTAATGGCCGGCACACAAAGGGACACAAGACAAAAGGACACAAGACAGCCCGGGGATGCAGCGTGATGACGTCATCACGCTGCATTCCAGAGCTCATCGGAGCTAGTCTGTTTAGTTGTTCCACTCAAATCTGAACCCTATCTCTGCGACCAGAGATAGTGCCACATGTTCAAAGCCCTTTTTATAGTTAATCAAGACTCCAGTTTTCAGCATACTAGTGTGTGGACATTACTTTATTTATTGAAAGTGAGCTGTATTGTGGTTATACTGATCACAACAGATCTGTGCAGATACAGGGAGCCGCTGATCACCTGCCAGGTAAGGTGCTTTCCACTTTTGCCATGCTCCAGTGCCCTTATTTCACGCATCACACAAGATGGCTACCCACATGGAATGAGCAAGAAGACAGAGGTATTATTGCACCTGGTGTCCCGAGTCATGTACTCCTCAGGGTCAAGCCCCTGGTAGGCTCAATTAAGATAATCCCCCAACCACTCCGTTACAAAAGTACATGTGGCCATTTTTTTTCAGACAATTTTATCAGAGCTGGTAAAAACACTTGAAATTCCAGAGGACTATATCAGCCCTTCCAACGACTTACATGCAGCCACTGAGCTCAGGAGACTTCAGAGAAAGATCATAAACATTGCAGAAGATTGGATGGAGCATTATAGGCTGGCTTCTGGTGAGTCACATCTATGAATTAATACATTAACCTTCATGACAGTCCTATTCTAGATAACTATAATGAAGAAAACATATTTTATAGTAAAAGCTCGAAAGTCTTCTGCATGAACTTACAATTTTGGAGGGCTAATCCCCAAGTCTATGACTGCACTCATTGGTTCCTTTAATCAATTACTTCATCGCTGCAAGGCACAGTAGTTATGGTGGCTCTAGATAACTCGATCCTGGGAAGCCATCCTCTGAAATTTTCCACTGTGCACTAATTGTTTTCTTACCACCAAGAAACCAATGAGTGCGCAGTGGAAAATTTCAGAGGATGGCTTCCCAGGATTGCGTTATCTAGAGCAGGCAGTAGGAGGTAGGTAGGTTTATGCTTAAACAGGTTTACTTTAACCTATTTTCATGCCTTTTGAAGGTTCAGTTAACCTAAAAGTTGTGGTTATTACTAGTAATGATTTTCAAACATTTGTTTTAAAATTCCGATATTTGAATACTGAACACTTGAAGCAACCATTTTCTCTGCTAAATTGAACAAAACCCATCTCTATGACTACATTACAGTAGTGTGATAAAAGAAGTAAGCTGTTGACATTTTGCAAAAAGTAAAAGTATTTTTTATAAATAACAGCAATGATGATGAAGTATATTATGAGGGTACCTCTCTGTTATTATATACTTGTAAAAAAGATCTATGAATTGTTCAGAAATTGTCTGATTTCACAGGACTAGATTCCCCTCACATAAAAAGGATGTCTGAAGCACCTCTCAAAACATCACGCAAAAGAAAAGTGCAATCTGCTGCGTCTTTCTCAGCTACACCTGTGCCTAATACCCAGCTTGTCACAGAAACAGAATCCAGGAATGTCCAAAGCAAAGAAGGTTCTCATCTACATGCTCGCTTCCTATCAGCTCCTGCCCATACTCATACCATGCATTGGGATACATCCCTGAGCTCTGCTTCCCCCAGGTTTGACAGTTTGCAGATTACATTTATTAAGCTCCTGAGAAATGATTAACAGTGTAAATATATAGAAAATACTTTTAAAAGAGCCCCACAATTATACTCTACCTGAGTGTGCACTATGATAAATCTGTGTAATAATTCTGGTTCTACTAATGACCACTTAAGTAGATTTAAGTAGATCTATTAAGATAAAATGGTAGTCACAACAAATATTGCTTTAATTTAGACTTGTCCTCTGTTAGCTCACTTTGGGTGTAGGTTTATTGAAATAAACAATTAAAATGTATCTTGTAGAATGTATTGTTACTTTTTCACACGCCATAAATATACTATATTTTTCGGACTATAAGATGCACCTGACCATAAAACACAACCAGTTTTTAAGCAGGAAAATAATATTTTAAATGTTTAAATCAATTGGGGAAAAAATCCCCATGCAGTACCAACTTCATCCACAACAATGGTGTCACTAGAGAGCACACTTCATGGCACTTCATCATTTTCCTCACACAAGAGGAAGGGGGGGGGCGTGGTGGTATCTGTTTGCATTTCTCCCCTCTAGGCTTTGTGGAAGCTGCACTGTGAGTACAGCGCACACACAGGCAGACATAGATGGAAGCTGCCGGCTGGCATCTTTCATCTATTTCTCTCTGCTATATTGCATATATCAGCGGGGCTCTGATATAGAGTACAGATGGAAGGATCTACTATCTGACAGCACCTCCAACTCCCCGGCTAATCTTCCTGCCGGGAGAGCTGTCGGGGAGCTAAGGCACGACCACCCACGGCCACTTGCAGATGACCGGGCATTCGGACCATAAGACCGATTTTGGGGGTGAAATGTGCGTCTTATAGTCAGAAAAATATGGTATATATATAACAGTTATGTTCTGTATATTTTTTTAGGCCTTCTTCATTGGCAAGTACCAGAAAAGAGCACACATCTGCTGATGCAAGCTTTAGTAAAAATTTATCTGGCTTGAATAGTGTCAGTAAATCAGGGTAAGTAGGAAAAGGAATTTAATCACCACTGCTTTTCCCGAAATAAATTTTTATGATGACGACTGTCAAATTGTTTTCTTTATTTTTGTACTGCAATAATGTCTTTTTACCTTTCTGTCTAGGCCAGAGCCAGCACCATCAGTTCCTGTACAAATTCTTGACCAAGAATCTGAAAAGTTATTACACATGCCACACTACACTTGCCCTGTGGTCTTACAGAAGCTCCTGCTGGGCGAGGAAGGAGGGATATGTAGGTGTACCAACCACCAGATCCCCTACGTCACAGACCTGGAGTTTGACCAGCTTGTTAACAGTAAATTCTTGTCTTCAGAGCAAATCATTGTTGTATGTGTTGTATCATCTCTGGACACTGAGGAACACCATAGACCAGATGTGCTTGATCAGCTGTATGAAAAAAAGAACAGATTCAGAAGTATGCCTTGCATGCAGGTTGGTATAGAGACACTTGCTATCAATCTGTCTCCCTGTGGTTTGTACAGGAGGATATAGTCATAAATATTTAGTATCTTTGTTTACGCTGTGTATAAACAGCTTATGCTTTACATGGTAACTTATAACATCTCCATCAACTTATGTAAAATTCCCCCCATTTATAAACTGAATCTTATTAAAAAGGTTCTCATAAGCACTTAAATGGGGCAGGGAAGCAATTTTGGTAATGATATCATGTTCAGGAGCTTTGTAATTACCATGTTTTTTGGACTATGAAACAATCTGATGTAAAAAACGCACCTTATACATCGGAGCGTTTGATCACTAAAAAATACCTGGTGAACTGGCCACTCTGCCAATCAGGCGGATCTTCCATCTGACAGCTACCCCATCTACCCTGGGAAAACTCAGTGCACCCTTGGGCAAGACACTCATAACTTTCCCCTCATTATCCCAAATTAACTAGGTGACATTTAGGGACCGCCTCTAATGTCTACCCTAAAGACATAAATTATGTGCAACAATACTATAAAGAAGGCACAATTAATCTGGCAAAGGCAATATCAGGGTCATGGGATATCAGCGCCAGCATTTGCAGAAGTGCACCCGCTCCAGAATCTCCCTTTGTGCCACCGTGGAGGCCACCTGCATCAACATAACCTTTGTTGTCACTGCAGATTTTGTATCATTATCCATGCCCGGTTTTTGTGTCCACCTTCTGCAGGTATGAGGAGATCTAGAGTGCATTTACAGGTGGTACTTCAACTGTTAAAAGGCCTCTGGCATCTCCTTCCCTATATAAACCTGGATTGTGCATGGCTGCCCTCAATAGAGTCAGGTTACCTGGATTGCTGGTGCTTGGTTCTGTGTTTTTTGCTCTAGTCATTGGACTGTATTCCTGTGTATGACCCTTGCTGTGAACCCAGACTGCCCTACTCTTTAACTCCTCGGAAACCTCATCTGTAGGACTGTATTTATGTGTATGACCATCGCTGGGTACCCAGACTACTCTGCTGGCTTACCCCTGGGATATATTATCTGTTAAACCTTTGGCTCTAAGCCCACTTCTCAGGGGTCCCTGGAGGGGTTCATCGGTCACAGCTCTCGGGTGGGATACCTTGTGCGCCTAAGTCCTGGCAACTGAAGTCGGGTAGACCATTTCGACGATTTTGAGAATCTGAATTTGTTTTTGAACTTAATTTATGCAAAAACGACATGTGCTAGAGTCATACCCCCCCCCCCCCCCCCCCCCCCCCCCCTCAATGTCCCCACAGCCCCTTTCTACATCTCCAGCTCCAATTTTGGTGATGATACCATTTTCAAAGCTCACAAAGTTAGCAAGTCAAAAAATTTTACCACCTCTAGTGTTGACTTTTTATGATTGCAACTGGCTTTGGGCACTATAGTATATTTATAGTATAGTATATTTTGACACATTTTATGCATTGTTACTTTTATTTCAAAATATGTTCATTCAGTGCATGCTTTCTTTCAACTGGTATATTTAACTGTAGGCTGGATGTTCTGTACCCAACCATTTTATGTTTATTTTTTTAAAGCCAACACAGTGAAAAATACTTGTTTTCTTGTATTACAGAGTCGACTGGACTCCTTCCGCCTCTTAAAGTATGACATCCACACTTGCAATATATACACTGGTCACAAAGAACCTTTGCTTGTTCAAAGACACAACGTAGCATCTGGAATGATCCTGGTATGATCTGTTGATGACTTTTACATAATTTCTAATAACCCAAGGGTAGAGGAAGGAGTTTTCATTATATGGCAAAATTACATAAAAAACACATTTAAATAGAAGAATACATTATAATATAGCTATGACATAAAACATTCAGTGGACCTACCACCAAAAAAATATCATTACACGAATGGCACTAGAAGTGCCAATAATAGTAAGGAAGGCAGAAAAGAAAAAACTTACCTATAATGAGTAATTTAAAAAATTTCCTCTGCCCCCCCCCCCCCCCCTCACTGGTCTGGCCACCGAGATCTCTGAGCGATGTGTTTGATGGCTAAGACTATAGGAGGGGTCCCGAAGTATAGTGGAAACAAGCCCTAATTCTGTGTTCCTGGCTCCCCATTCAAAGTAAATTGACGAAAATTCCCATAGAAGACCATTAAGAGCCCATCAGTGGTCACGCTTGATATTGCACCCAGAGTTAACCCTTGGAAACCTGGCGAAAAAATATGGAATCGCTCATACATGTCCACGGAACAGCAGGTAAGTTTATTATTTTAGGATTTTGGAGCCCACCATCATACCAGCTCAGAGGTAAGTCAAACTTAAACTTTACATATGTAATTTTTACATATTGAGTATACATCCGCTTTAAGCATTTTAAGGCATTCTTGTTCTGAATAATTGATATTAAAGGACGATTTGTTTCATGACAAGCTTAAGATGCCATAGTCTTAAAGGAGATTCCTTCTAGTAACCACTGTGTGTCAGTGTAAGCCTATACTAACTCTATTCTATGAGAATGACTCCCGCATGTCACTGTTACATAAAGCAGGGACAAGCTGAAGTTCATTTCCCTTTGTGGATGTTTATTGCCAATTATTTTATTAAAAACATTGTTCTCCATGTTTGAATTATAACATGCAAGGAATTATAAAATTTGAGTCAAGCAATGAATGTCTGGCAGCGTCAGCTCTTTCACATACATAAATACTTTCTTTTATAGATTATGTCAGGTTTGGCATTGCTAACTTGACAACATTATTTACTGTACACAGAAGAGAAGAACTGAGCTGTGCTGGCTTATTTTCTAGTATATTTAACTGCTTCAATGGTATCACAACACACAGCAGACTTTTATACTAGATAGACCAAGTTTTGCTGCAAATTAAGTGCATACAATGTTATTACAGTGTTTTTCCATTTTACCATAAAAAAAATTTAATGAACAAAGTAAACTTTATAAATAAAACTGATTATATGTACTAATATTACCAGAAAGACATTCTGGCAACCTATATATATATAACATTTCATTTATACTTATCTGTGTTTGCTTTGGCTGAAGGAAGCATCGTCAAAAATTATATCTTTATATTTGGTTTTTTTCTAGAATAATAAAGATAAATATCTACTAAATATTGTAGGCAGGGATTGTAGTTCTTTCTTTAGACATTTTGATACATGACATTCATAGCGCCTTCCCCCTACTGCAGTGGTTCCTAAACTTTCCTTGCAGGGCCAGTTTGGGAACCACTGCCCTACTGACTGTACCATAAAATTGAGAATATCTACTTCTGAATCAGTACAATGATTAGGAATTTGAATAATATTCCTGTCTTCACTTGGCTTTAGCGCTGGTTGTGTAGTAACGCACTTAAGATATTCAAAGAAATTCTTCTAAGGATTGTTTAGAACTCTCCATTCCAAATAAAGCCCTTGTTATAGTATTATTATTATCTTTTACAAAGCGGCAAAATATTACACAGCGCTGTACATTAAATTAGAATCGAAATGCACTCGAGATCACATATGGGAACAGGTTATGACACAGGAGGAGTTGAATATTGTCTTATCGCGCTCAGACTATTTGCACTTACAAAAAAAATTCATTTTAAAACAAGTTGCCACTCACCTATCTAGCTTCAGGTATTTGGCAGAAATTCACCTTGTAAAAAATGTAAAAACAGAAACAAGGCTGTACAATTTTTAATAATTAAGGCCTACTTTTTGGGCATTGCATTCATAGGTGTTGTGCCACACATTAACATTATTTGCTGTAATGCAGCCTATTCATTTGAAATGGACTGACAGCACACAAGTAAACATTTAATCTTTTTTAAATTGTAGTGATTAGGTTTACATATATTAAAACTAGATGGCAAATGCACTATTGTATTGTGATTACAATTTTATTTTTATTTTTCTTTCCTAGATGTATATTTGTGGGAAGCTACTGTTTGCCAACTACATATTCAATGGTTATAGCCGATCAATAAAAGACCTTCAGAAACAAATAGCGAAAACTAGGAGTGATTATCAGACAGGAAACTACTTACCAACCGACTTTAAGTTCGGGTAAGTTTGGGTTATTATTCCTTGCTTTGCGATTAACCAGAGGATGGATTTACTCTAAGTGTTTTCAAGAGCCTAAGGCCGTATAGGGAGATTTTCCCTTGTGCTTTCTGTGGTGACAAAATTATGAATGGGAAGTTAGTGAGAACCAGAACCAAAACCAGTATACTTTGATTAATCATATAGATTACATGCAAGTGAAGACAAAGGGTTCCAGGGGTTCAAGAGGTAGTAGAAATCTGGACTACGATCATCTACGATACAACATTTAGTCAAAAACATTGGCTAATCTTTCACATGACTTGTCTGATTTGTTTCCTCCTTGTCCCAAAATATTGTTGTAAGCAACAAGACAACAGTAAACCAAGCATCAGTTATGTGTTGACAATGGTTCAATCATTCCCAATGACGATCCCCCAGCAGTGCCGTTACTAGTAATTATGGGGCCCTATGCAAGTTTAATGGGACGAGGGGGGGGGGGG
>CM070034.1:55029943-55061949 GCA_036250615.1 Ptychadena robeensis | reverse complement strand
ATATGGAATCTCTTTTGATTCCAGGGAAGAGCATATAGATATATATATTTGAGTATATATATTTTTTAGGATTGCGGAGAGCTATATCACCATCGTACCAGCTCAGAAGTAAGTCAAATTTGATGTATATAGTTTTGGGAATTTACATCTGCTTTTAGAGAGCACTACACGTCTAGATTTTCTGTTCAATCAACTAAAAAAGATACATTTTTTGGGGTCAGGGAAATCTGTGATTGATTGTATGTTTGTAACTGTAGTAACATATATTTGATCAACTTTTCTGTAGATAGACTGAAAGTGTAATGCATTTCAATACAACCAATTTAAATTTACCAACACGTCCAATCCTTTTTAAATCAATTTTAATTGGTTTAGGTTGATCTAACCATGTGTGCTGCCATAGATTTTCAACCAATCAACCAAAAAAATTGATTGAATTGAGTTGATTGGATGAAAAATCTAGATGTGTATGGGGGGCTTTAATGTAAATGATGATGGTTAGGAGAAGAAGCTACTGCCTATTCTCCCATGAAAGGCTTTCAGATTGTATTTACGAAGTTACAGATTGCCTAATCAAATATACTGATTGAACAGATAAATTACTGCACAGTTGCTTAGTCAATTAAAAACAAGTTAGTTAAAAACAATTATATTCGTTAAGATCACTGCAATTAAAAAAAAAGGAATGATGTCAACAAAACCGCTTAAGCACTGATGAGGATACCGGCGAATCTTCGATGTATTGCTGTGTTCCCCAGGGATCCCAAACACTAGGACTATTGTACGGACACAGAATGACCAGGAAATGCCTCGTTTATATAGTGAGATCATGTGAGCCTGCAGCAGCTAATGTAACCTTCACAATGGCTGCAGGGACATAGACCTAAAGCTCTGTAGTCATTCAAATATTAGATTTTACATAATCAAACTGTATATATATATATATTCTGTTTATTGTACATTGTTATGTACAAAATACACTACCTTTACTATGATAGAAAAACAGTTCCTACAGTGGTTTAGTTGTCCCCAGGATCAACTTCCACCAGGATGTATGATTGCTCTGTGTATGAATGAGCTAGTCAACTGGGTAATAACATTCTAAAGATGAATTATGATAACAGTACAACAAAAGGAACATTGGAATAGGCTTACCAACATATTGTGTTTACCCAAAAATCTCATATAAATTTTTTCTCCCAAAGATGCCCTACGTCTTATTTTTGCGGGACGTCTTATTCTTCCATGAAGAAGAATACGACACTGGGGTATCAGGGTGGGGGATCGCTTAACATGACACAGGAGGGATGAGGGGAATAAAAATGGCACAGGAGACTCAGAGGGGGATTACCATTTTAGTAACCCCTTCTGATCCTCCTGTGTCATTTTGATTGCCCCCTCTGATCTCCCCTGTCCAGAGCTACAGTACCGTATCTTCGGGGGATGCCTTATTTTGGGGAGGGGGCCTTATATTTCAGCGTGAAGCAAAAATGTAAAGGTGCCTTATTTTCGGGGAAACAGGGTATTTAAACATACTATAGCCAGGCATGGCTATAGTATGTTTGTGTTAAGGTAGCCATTCATGTACTGATTTTTCTGTTCCTTTGACCAGGAATCGATTGGGAATCTATTCTTGCCCAGCTGGTACGATCAAATCGAAAAAAAAATCTACACATCTATTGGTACCTTAACTCTTCTGTAGGGTAAGGTGGGATAACATTCACTTCTCCCTCCAAGCCTTCACTGGTCTGGACAGCTCTTGATGGGTACTACCCATCAGGGCCGTTTATCCCAGTATGCCAAATATGCTTGTGCATAAGACCCCGGGGACCCCACACCCTCCCTTGCATGCATTTCCGGCACCCTGGGGGCTGGAGGGGGAAGGAGAAGCAGCGTATACGGACGCATTCCTTTTCTTCTTCTCTAAGAACTTGCATAGGGCCCCCGAAGCGGCACTGCTACTGAGATACCAAACACACTCTACAAAACATGCTATTTTGGACACATTCAGTTTGGCTCATTACAGATATGCACAATTATTTTTCTTGCTTCAAACATTTTTAAAAACAAGTGTTCACTTGGTGCCAAATATATCCAATCTCTTGACAGGTGTCAGTGTGTGTGCATTATATATGTATATATATATAAAATAGTTCTCTCTTACCATTCCTGCAGGATCCTATTAGTTCTACTGCTTCCAGCTATAAGAAGTAATGGGCGGTACACAGAGGGTGCCGGGCGATTCCCGGCACTAGGGGGTGGGTGTAATGATGTCATCACGCCCGCCCCTAGTGCCGAAATCGGGTCGGGAGTCGACGAGAAATCTTCCTGTCTATTCCCAGCTTTAGATTATTCGCCCGCCGTGCACACTCTCTGCGATTGCCCGGCCGAAAAATAAGGTGCCGATCTTAAGCTTAAAGCCCCCTATACGCGTTTAGATTGTTACCTGAGTTTTTGCCGATGGACCATGCGTCATCACGCGTGGTCAATCGGCCCGGGCACCCTTTGTGTGCCAGTGCTGTCCGTCAGGTCAGCAGACACTGGGTGTGCTGTGTGTCAGCACGATGGGAGAGAAGCACCAGCCCTTCCCCCCTCACAAGGAGAGAAGCAGTAGGCAGCCTATGCAGACAGCGGATTCCTCAGCCCCGATGGATCTGAGATCCCTTGGAGCTGAAGAGACATACACCCATACTTTAGATGGGGACACTGTGTCCCCATCTAAAGTATCAGACCGATCTAAGAATTACGGACATGTCCGTAATGGCTTAGATCGATTTGGCTGCTGATTTATGATCTATTTAAGCTTAAGATCGGCACAGGATTTTTCGGCCGACCGATCGCCGAGAGCGCGCACGTGTGCATGGGGGGGGGGGGGGCTTAACTGAAAGAACAAGAGCCAGAGTCCCAAGATTACCTACATACAGCAGCAGTACACCGAGCACAAGATTTCACCGAGCAGTATAGCATGCTCGGGGAAAATGTATATTGCTAAATGTACGGGGTACCTCTGAGGACAAAAAGAGAGATAATTGCTTCATAAATGATCTTTATCTGACTATTATGACACATTAATTGTTTTCTATCTTTGTAAATACAGATCCTGACTACTATAACACTCCCTGCAGGCATGGATGATGAAACCAGTAGTATGCTGTATAATGTAGATCAATAGGCCAGCGAAAAGTTTTAGGCTTTTTGTTTTATTAAAAAAAAAAAGACATTCTAAGCTGAGAGAAGTAGAACATTTTAAGAAATATAGTCACAAATGAACGACATCATTAGCCAGTACAGACTGGACAGAGATCCAAGGTGGCACAGACAGCACACCAAGCACTTGTCTGGACTTCTAAAACAAACCATCATCTTGTCTAAAAACAAGACTGCAGTAGAGGACTCAGGATTATTGTTCTTTAAACAAAAAGAAATCTTGAATAAATAACATTAAATTATGAAATAACTGAATAAATATTAGGCAGGTGCATTGATTTGTACAGGTATTACATGGAGTAGCCAGCTGCCAGTGAACTAGAGGAATAACTTGCACCTCAGCTTAGAGGCTAGACTGAAGAGTAGTAACTGTGAAGTAAAAATACTAAACTGTATAACATGGAGAAGCAGCCTGGGGAGGCTTTCCAGGCACAGAGGACGTTCAATCACCTTATGTTTATTCTAGTCTGTAGCTGAGCACTGGGCCCACATTCAGGTTCTCTTCTGCAGAAACTCAAGGCCTGTTGTGCCGAGCCGGTCACTCTTTGTGTTCTGAACACCCGTCATCATCTTGAACATCAGTATGAACATGCTCAGTGTCGTCATCATCATCAACATCCTCCTCATCCCCAAAAGTCTGCTCTTGAAAAAAAGTGAATGTGAGTGATCGCGCAGCCACTTGTGCAGCTACTCCAGAAGCAAAGTGTAAATCTGAAGACTGATGGATCCGAGCCAACCTCTCCTTAATGGAGACAGGTAGTACAGTCCTAGGTTCAGGACAAGGCTCTGCATTTCCCTTACTACTTGATAACATAGGCTTTTCAAGCAAACGAAAAGAGTCCATTTCATTATCTGTATGGTCAACGGGTAAGTCTGGCGTTTCATGAGTAGTGGCTTCTTTATGAACAGGTTCAGTCCCATTCAGTTGTGTTGGATCTCCATGAAGGCTCTGTGTCTTCCCATCACATTGGGGTTCCGGGTCTCCAGTTGACATGGAAATATCTAAAGCTTGCTCTTCTGACAAAGGTTTCACTGCAGCTATATTAACAAGAATAAAATAGATATATGACATTGATTATATACATTTCATATCAACTAAGTAAATGCTAATCATTACGTTTGTTCTGATGATAACTGGGGCCAGGGGGCTGTATCACGTGTGAGAAGACGGCTGTGTAAAGGAATTGGAATAAAATAGGATGCTGAATTGGCAATAAAGGCAACACCCAGCTTCAACCACATAATGCAAGACCTGGGCACCAGTAGTACCAAAAGTATGAACTCATTATTGCCATTTCAATGCCTACAGCAGTTGGGCATTATTATGTAATAACTATATACACAGACCACACATTTAAAAGGCAGTAGTAGTCAAATAGTGAGGGTATGTTACGGAGAGTGACACCAGAGCAGGGGTGACACTCCTAGTGATACAGATAATATAACAGAGTTGACACACTGGACCAACTGCACAGTTGGCAAAGGTGCAATCCGGGAAGCAGAGTCTCAGGTACTGACTGGTGTTCACCAGATCAAGGAGTGATGAGCTGCAGACATTCCTCAGACTCACCCATGCAAGTTAGTGGAGTCGAAGTGCCAAGGGCTGAGACAGGGATAATCCGAATGACAAGCCAGGAGTCAGAAACCAGGAAGTCAGAGTCAAGCACAAACAGGGAGTCTGGACGCGAGGACATGAAAGACCTTCTTGCTCAGGCAACTTCCTGTTGCCTGCGTCCTCCTTTAATAGGGCAGAAGGGGGGGAGCATCTGACAGGGTACAGAACACCATGAGTATCCAGCAAAGTGAGCTCATCTGCTGGACACTTTACCCTCTGAGGCAAGAAAGGTATTAGGAGCTGGATGCAGGCAATGCAGGAGCTGCAGACAGAGTTCCCCTGGCCCTGCGGAGATCTGTGACAGGGGTAGTTTAGAAGGGTGCATATGGCCTTTATAAAAGCAGTAAATTTGGTCTATAAAGAGAAGATTTAGTCAAAGTTTTTAGAGTACACTCTAGCCTGTGTACGGCCATTTTATAAAACCATGATAAATACAGTGGTAATTTACAGCAGAAAGTTGTGTTTTTTTCTCAATCTCTCTGAGCATTTAACATTATATTTATAAATCCAGGATGATCTAAAAAGTACTAGCAAATTGGTTTATCCCAATGTGAGGTAGTAGTGAAACAATGTTTCCATGTTTGTAATGCCAGAAGCAGGTGATGCTTCCTTCTACTGACTTCTGAATCATTACTATGGTATACATTCCTGTATCTATAAAGGAAAAATGATGAGTCAAATGGGAAAGGAAGCTTCTAGTAACTCTTACCACTATTTTATAAATAACGTTACCAAAGAAAACTAATACAATACAGTGATAAAACGTATAAGTATGACCTGATCTTTATAAAAAAAAGAGTATTAGGGCTCGTTAACAACCACCCGGTACACAAACACTTTCACCCGATATACCTGTCATAGGGTCGTTATCAAAACGGCCCGCGAGCACCTACAAAAGTTTAGAAGTTTTCTGGGTGGCTGTGGACTGACAGCAGCCCAGGAAGCGACAGTGTAAATCTAGGCTTACAGTATTAATACCGCTGTATGTGTACAATCTACCCACAAAGGGAACAAATAGCAAAATACCTTGACAGCAGATTATGACCCTTCCACAAAATATAGAAAATTTACAGAATGTGAGATGGATGAGCGCTTTCATTTCCAAATAAGCGATAACGTAACATTCCCCATGGAAGCTAGTTTAATAGAAATATTAGTTTTAGTATTAGATCACCTACCATGATCACTAAAAAGTAGCTGCTTCCATTTCTGTCTTTCAGCTTCTGATGCTTTTAACCCTAAGACAGCCTTCAGTTCCTGCAGAACTCTCTTAGACTCCTCCCGCTCTCGTCTCTGTCTCTCCCTCTCTTCTGGGGTAAATAAGAAGACATCCTCCCTGCTAAATTCATTGTCTACAACAATGTCTTCCACATAGGCTTCTAATTCCTGAAAGAAAGCAGCAACATCAGTCACAGGGATCCAAAGAAACAATTCCCCCTCACAAAACAGCCAGTATATAACATGAGTCCGCTAAGTACCTGTTCCTCTGGCACTGGATCTCGGTCTTCAATTCGTAAGGGGGGAGGCACAATGGGCACCACAAGGCAATGTGAATTTTCACAAGAGGAGTTTGCAGTTTCTAGGACAAAGACAAATATACTGAAAATAGGATCAGATGTCTGGCAGACTTCTAAACTACAAAAGGATAAACAATAAAAAATGCATAGCACTCATTGTTTCTCTGTGCCTTTTCAATTACACATTAGATATCTATTGATAGGTTATGTTTCCACAACGTCTCTGAGACCGCCAAGGTCATGTGTTATAGACAGAGAGACCTTTCTGCCCATTCTTCTTCTCCTTCACATTCCAAGAAGTGATAATTGCAAAAGACAGAAAGTGATGTTATGTAAGTATTTTTTTTAAAGGGAAAACAGTCCCATCCACTGGTAACGGGTTCAATTGTCTATGGGTGCGACAGCGCACCTATACTTGCATTAGGCTCCATTGCATTAACGTTGATATTAGCGCAATGAAGCTCAACGCATTCTATCGCTGCATGTAGAAACATGCTAATTGAATATAATGCAATGGGTCAACATCCCTCTGTTTGATGCACGTCAAAGGGAGGGGTTTTGATGGACATGGAAACATAGCCTAAGCCAGTGGTTTCCAAACTGGGGGGGAGGTATTCCGAGGGGGCGAGTGCCCTCATTCTGAACCTGTGTTTGAATGGGGAGGCGGGGGCTCGATAATGTTCCTAAATAGAAAAGGGTGGCCCGGCAAGGAAAGTTTGGGAACCACTGCCCTAAGCCATGGCAGACATTGGAAAAAAATAAACTGTGGACATGAGGTATTTAAGAGGGTTATTTTACCTTTTAAAGCTGGAGGCTTGCGAACCATCCTTTCTACCTGGCACAACGCCTCCTCCCAGCAAGTGTTACTGGCCTGCACATGTGGCTGGATCAGTCTTAGTTTTTCTTCAAGGATGAGCGAAGCTTCAGTAGTCACACTTTCGGGTTCCTTAGAGGATGCAAGTTTTTCTAATTCATCCTCAAGTATTATCACTCTAAAGATACAAATAATTACACAAATTATTAAATATTACAAATAATAAAAAATATCTCCTAGCAGATCTTCTTCTCTATTTCTGCAATATCGGACAACGGTACAATTTAAAATTGTATTGTATGGATGCTTGGAACAGCCTACCATGTGGGTACCTTCATGTTTAAGTCTGCAAATAGATACTTACTCATTGAGTAGTGCTTTCAGATGTAGTTGTAGACTGCGTACTGCTCCATGCAGGCTGTTGAGCTCCCCGGTCTCCCTTTTCTTCCTGTTTGTCAGTTCTGCGCCGGACTGGTGTTGTGTTTCAAAGTAACGATAAAACTCATAGCTACGTTTAAGTTCTGTCAGGCAGGCAGCCTGTGTGTGAGGTAGATCCTGAACCACGTCACACCAAATGTAGTGTGGAAGCAGCTCTGGGTTAGTAATCGCACCCTGGCATGCATTCTCGGGGGACAGCAGTAGGGCCAGGCGTCGAAAGAACTCTGAGCTCTGACCAATCCAGAGCTGAAAAAGAACCTGCCAAGACAAATGTGATACTGTTCTGAAATATTGAATGGCAAAAAAGACACTCAACTTTTTCTTGGCGTTTCCCCATAAACACTCTGACTCCAAATTCAAAGTCCAAGCAATCTTGGACCACACTGCCTGGGCTTACAGAAGAACGCAGCAGACAAGAAAGTTTACAGGCTGTTTTATGGATTGAATTAACAGGATTGAGAATCACCAATTTTTGGAGAAGCCATCTTACCTGGAAAAAGTTACCATATATTTTGTAATATAAGACGCATTTTTTTACCCCCAAAATCAGGGGGGGGGGGTGCCTGCGTCCTATGGTCCAAATGTGCGACCACGACTTATGACAACTTGGCTCCCCGCCAGCTCACCTGGCAGATCTGCACACAGCCGGATCTCCCATGTGAGCTGTATTGGTTATATTTGCAGAGCCCCGCTCTGTGTGTGGGGAAAGCTGGCAGTTTCCTTACACACACAGCAAAGAGGGGAGACATGAGTGCAGATTCCCCCGTGGCCCCCTCTCCCTTCCCCATGTGTAAGAAAGATGAGATGTGCTCTCTAGTGACACAATGTTTGTGGCTGAAATTGGGTACTACAGGGGATTTTTTGCTCTAATTCATTTGACCACATGAAATATTTTTGTTACTGGTTTTCCTGCTCTAAAAACTGGGTGCGTCTTATAGTAAAAACGAATACGGTAAATGCTTTGGGTGGAGTAGGATTTCCGGAAGGAAGAGGGAACTCATGGAAGTACAGCACCAAAAAATTGGATTTCAGCATTAAAATAATGTGGGAAATCCATCTATTCCTTCTCATGCACCAAATATGTAGGTACAAATATTGCAAAAGCTGGTATTCCAGAAATCCTACTTAAGATGGTCTTGTAGAATGTATTTCAATTTTATATTTAAACCACAATATTGAGTCACTTCTAATGAGATTATATCAGAAATGATCAAAATACTTGAATTTAGCATAAAAAAGCTGTGGAAAAGAAGTGTGGCACCGGAATGAAGACTTAGCATTCCGCGCCAGCTTGGATAACGCAGGGTGGACACTGTTCCATTCATCAGAATGGCAAGTGTCCTCTCTCTGTTTTTTTCCCTGCGGCTGACACTCGTCCACCATGGGGGAAAAACAAACAGGGGACACAAGCCCTTAATGCTTCCAGTATTGCTGTAATGTACTAAACCAGTGTCTGCCTGATGCCTGTGTACTGTCATTCTGAGTCCAGGGGAAATGAAGGAGTTGAATGATAAAACCAAGTCATGCAGCGTAGGACCATGCTGTAATTTAGAATGCCATGCACAGGTAGATTTTAATCCAGCTGAAGCCTTTTTTCTTTTTAACAAGTGCTCTTCGTGCTATAACAAATAGATTTTTGTTTTGCCTTAAAATTACGTTTTCACTGTGCAAATGTCCTTCCTGTGCTCTCCAGGCCTCCATATCAATATAGATGAGGACTAGCTGCACCTTTCTTCACAAGTGTCACCAGACTGACTTGTAGCAAAGAGCAGTGATGTGTCTGACCAGGTCTATTACACCAGTCACATTAAGGTTGGCCATACATGGTTCAATATTCCATTCGATCGACTTAAAACTATACATTTTTTGTCAATCACATGGAAATTGATTCCTGGTACGATCCATGAAAAGTGATTGATTTAAAACAAAAAAATCCATCTAAAGTGATCAGACATATTGGTAAGTTTTAGACGTTCATACAAGTGGAATTGATTTCTGTGAAGGAATAGGTCAATTTTAAATCAAATCGATGATCGAAACGCAAAATAATTGACCCGAGTATGGCTAGCTGAAGACACCATGTACTGTTATATAAGAAACAAGGGCTGTTAACATAACTTATATGCAACTCAATATTAATACCTGACCTCAGTTGTGTTTTAGTAAACATGTGACAAACAATTCATGTACTGTGCTCACCTTTAAAGCAGGAAGGCTGAAGCCATCTGTGAGATTATGGGCCTCCTCCTCAGACAGCTGCTCTTCACTTAATCCCATGCCCAGGTCTTTTAAAGGAACAACGCAGATGTAATTTGTCACATTGTCAATCTCAGAGTTTAAGGGATAAGTTTACTTACAGTTAAGAAAAAGTCAGAAGTAAGTTGGAAATGCTAAGCATGAGTTCAATCAGTTGCCTTTCTATACGGTCACACATGATTTGTTTTTTTACTTGAGTTTCTGGCTTTTTATGCCTAAGGGGTTGTTTCCATTATATGTCGGGACCCCTCGTATACGCTACCCGACGTAGCTCATTGACATTGCCTGCCGGCGGATGATCTGTTCACACATCGGCCCGTGCAGAGGCTCAACGTACTCGACTACGCTGAGCCTTACATTGGCGCCATGAAGACAGATCCTCCACCAAACAGGTAAGTCTATCTGCTATGTCGGGACCTCCCGCTAAGCATATACGCTTAGAGGAGGGGTCCCGACATAATGGAAACATAGCCTTAATCTTTTGGCATAAAAATGCTTCATTAACACATAAACCAAATGTCAATATTTTATATTATACATTAATAATATACAAACACACATTATACAAATATATCTGAAAATAGCATTATTTGTTTTTATTGGTCATTCAGCTTTTATAATGCTAATATACCTACCGTGTTTCCCCAAAAATAAGACAGCGTCTTATATTAATTTTTGCTCCCACAGATGCCCTACATCTTATTTTCAGGGGATGTCTTATTTTTCCATGAAGAAGAATACGGCACTGGGGTATCAGGGTGGGGGATCACTTAAATGACACAAGGGGATTAGAGGGGGGAATAGCACAGGAGACTCAGAGGTGTGAGATTACCATTTTAGTAACCTCTTCTGATCCTACTGTGTCATTTCGATTGCCCCCTCTGATCCCCCCTGTCCAGAGTTACAGTACTGTATCTTCAGGAGTGCCTTATTTTCGGGGGATGCCTTATTTTCACTGAAACAGGGTAAAATGACTTAAATTACTGTGTTAGCCCTGCAAATTCTTAGAATATTGCTAAAGTAATTGTTTTTCACAACAGATTGTCAGCACTACCGGGTTTTTAAAAAAAATGAAAGTGGATCTAAAGCCAAAATACTTCATTATGGGTGGAGTAGGGAAAGATTTGTTTCTCTTAACTTTTGTGTCCCATTTGGGATTATTATTATCATTTTCTGTACTACAGATACAATAGAACTAGGAAACCTCTCTAAAGTTAAGGCAACCCTCCAAACAGCTGTCACTGGAATAAATGTGCTGACTGGAAGATGTCCCCTCTATAAGCATTTATCCTCACCTCCAGCCCCTGACACACGATTTAAAACTTGTTCTCATTTAACCTCCTTAGCGTTCATGACGAGCCCATCTGGTCCAGAGTTTGTGTGAAGAACAAACTCTGGATGAGCTGGGCTCCAATGAAAGCCGCATATACCCGGAAAGCTACGGCGATTTCTGGGGTTCTTCGGCTTCACTGATGGCGTCACGGTGACGCGGAAGGGGGCGAGGGTGAGCAGTGCCATAGACATCTATGTTAATGGAGGGGCCTCTGCTTTCCAGCCCTCACAGCCGTTGTCATGAATGACACCGGCTGTGTGGAGAGGGGAGGGAGGAAATGGCAGGCAGTGTACCTAGTACACTGCTGCCATTGCCTGAACCACACTGTTAAAAACGGCACGGTACAGGCGGTGCGCTAGGGAGGTTAAAACACATGCATTACAGCAGATTTAGCTGCGGTGGATGTCAGATTAGAATCAACTGTTCTAAAAGGATATTTCTTTAGCATATACAGTGTTGCCAGTCGGGAAATCCGGAAGTTTGTCCTGACGGTCCTGTAGACGGCTTTACGCAACCCAAGGAGATGCTGGCTAGTATGTTGTCCGATCTTATCATATGGGCAAGCAGCACTGACCCTGTCAAGCAAACTTGAAAAGTAAAATGTGATACATCTGTACAGATGTCCCAAACCACTTACGCCACATTTATTATGTTTTCAACATACTACTAATTACTATAGAAATGTCAAATACATCTACTGTTCTACATTTCTATACCAAGTATATTTAGTTTTATTACGACAGGTATGTAAGGAAATACTTGGTTTTCCATTTAATGGCAATGCTGTGTGATTGTCAACACCTTTTTATATATATATATACACATTATATATATGTATATATATATATATATATATATATATATATATATATATATTACACACACACACACACACACACACACACACACACACACACACACACACACACACAAAAACATTAAATAAAATTCTACAGTAAACTATACATTCAATAGCTTAAATCTGATATAAACATATACGTAAAAGGCCTGGTTTATTCAAGGGGGTGTCCAGTTTCCTTTCTCGACAGCTGCTTAGTGGTCTTTTCTTCCATGTCATAGGCTACAGTCATATTTATGGGGACTCCAAGTCTAAATAACTAATAGAAGTCTATGGCATTGTTGAAAAATGCAGTGAATATCTTTCAGTTTAAATTTGGTAATAAAAATGTAAATACTATTTGAAGGCACTGATCATCAGTGAAATCTGGGTATTGAACAGTCTACAGATGTAAAAAAGCTCTTCATGCTTAACTATGTCTTTCTTCGGAACACCATAAGAATGATCTTACAAACTGGAGGAAGAGCAGTGGTTCTTAAAATGAATATCATACCAAGATTGCTTTATCTGTTCCAAACTGTCCCCATACATTGGGAACTTTTTGGCAGGTCTCAAAAAAGAATGGTCTACCTTTCTTTCAAAGGATAGGAAACAGAATTAAATAGAAACTCTTTAACCGCCCTAGCCGTTTGGACGGCACCATCTCGTTCAGTGCTGCTGCTCCTAATATAGCACTGGACGAGATGGTGCCATCCAGTGAACATCGGGGCTCCGGCAGCGCATACTTACTGTTTTGCACTGTCCCGGTGTCCCCGATGTGATATGCTGGCTGGATCCTCCGGAATCTTCTCCCCCCCCCCTCCGAGTGACGTAATGACGTCACATCGGGGAGGCGGCGGGAAATTTGAAAGTAAATTGCATGAAATCAGTTTTCTATGTAGAAATCGGCTTTCAATGTGCTTCTATATACTAAATCTCGCCCAAATAAAGTCTCTGGTGCCCCAGATGTGCCCGTTTGCAGTAACCCTCTCTTCCCTGGTGTGATTTTACCACATCCATCACACCAGGTTAGAGAGGTTAACTGCAAATGGGCACATCTGGGGCACCAGAGACTTTATTTGGGCGAGATTTAGTACATAGCAGCAAAGCTTTGTGCCCGGATTTTTGTGTTTTCTCATTCATTTTATTAAAATAAAATAAAAATAATTTTACATAATTGTTTCAAACATTATTATCGTCAGGATGTCTACAACATAAAGAAAAATGTACCATTGAAGTCTATGATGCACTTTTGGTACAGAAATCTGGACCTCAGCAGTGCGCTAGGGAGGTTAAACATCCTAGAGGTAAGGGAACGTTATAGATACCAGACCCTAAATTGTATTATATTGCATCACATCACACTAGAATTATAGATTGGCATCTATACATGCAGTCTAAGGGTCCTCATACATGAGTTGGTAACCACTCAATCTATGAGCGCTTGATGATTCCCTGTTCGATTGAGCTTTCTATCCCGCTCGAAGAAAGGGTGGTCTTTGTGGAGAAGATGGCATTATTCTATCTCCTCAGATGAAGTTAAAAGTTTATTGGAAGACTAGATTGTAAAGGATGCCACGTTTATTTGGCTTTCCTGTGGCTCTCTGGTTCATATGACAAATTTATAGATCTGATGACATCATGCGATTCCATAGGCGACACATTTTTTTCACTATATATCCTTTTCCCCTTTTCTCCATTTTTCTTTTAATGTTATTTATTTTATTCTCCAAATTTAGTTTTCTTGTGTTTCTTTAAATTAATACTTTAGTTTAACAAGATTGTATTGCTCGGTTATAAATTGCTCTAGTTATACTACTATAGTAGGTCTGTTCTGTGTGCACACAGATGCAACAATCTCTGTTATGGGGAATTCACATGGGTGTCTGGAAATACCACATTTATAGACACCCGTAAAATGGGGAAGCGAGAAGATGTGACAGCAGGCGTCATCTGCATAATACAGATCCCACATAAATGTTCCCTTACCATTCTATATGTTTACTTTTGTTATTGTATGTTTATTTTATGGAAAAATAATACACCTTTTTATTGGAAAAAAATGCAAATAATGAACAGCATTTGGACATGTATAAACAAATCATTGAAACATACGGCTAGAATTCAGGGCAAGAAAGATCAATATCTAATTATAGGATCACAGGATGCCCTAATTGGATCATGTGAAAACTAAAGATAAAATGTCAAACAAATGTCTTTTCAAAAACAGATCTGCAAAAACAAGTCACATGAGTTTACTTCTTGATTAATGCAAAAAGAACTTATCAAATTGCATGGCCCTTAAGCTGGGCATACACGGGTAGATTTGTATTCAGTCGAGCACGGTGTGCACGGTGCTTGATTGTACTTTAATCTATTTACAAATCTACCCTGTATGCCTTCCTTTGAAGAAACTCAATTGAACGGGGTTCCAACATGTTAGAAAACACTGTTCAATTTCTATTACTTTGAATAGAGATGTGAGTCTCCATTCAAAGTATTGGACGTGCTGCTGAACAGCCTACAGCTCCGATGCTCAGTGTGAAAAGGGCTGGGCCAGCACGTCTCTTGAGGCTGGCTGCCTTTCTCCAGCTCCAGCCTTGTGTTGTAAGTGAATATCTCCCAACACAGGCTGCAAGCTGTGTAGAACGGGTCCCCATTTACAGAAATTGATGTGCCCATGTGGTGCACATTGATTTCCGTTCAATTGATCCCTGATCAATCACAGTGTGGTTGATCCACAGAAAGTGAGAGAAATTACCTTCCAATGTAATGACAGTTTTCACAAGAATGCTGTGGTGGCTGCTTTTGTGTTTTTTTTTCTTCTTCAAGGCCAAGTACATTTTGTGCAAATACATGTCCGCTATTGCCCAAGGGCCCTTTCACACTATATGCATTGCGTCATGATTTTGTAAACGCATGCATTTTTCTTATTTTTTTTTTTACTCCTGTGTTTTTACAGTACTGCATTTTCTCATAGAGAACAAAGGTTTCTATTCACACTACATGTGTTGCGTTTTTAAAAACACTGCGTTTCCGCCTGTGTTTTTTATAACGCCCTGCTGCATGCATTTCTCATTGATGTGTTAAAAAACGCAAATGTAATGTGCAAAACGCATGCATTTTTGTATATATGCAGAAACACATGCCTTTAAAAAACGCCTATAGTGTGAAAGGGACCTAAAATGACAATGCTGCTCAATCATAGATACAATGTAATGGGCAAGTGTTGTTACCCAAGGACAGGAAGGGAGTTATTGGCAGGATCCCAACAGAATGAAAACAATGCCCAGAAAAAAGAAAACAAATGCAGCCACCACGAGTATGTTTAATACACAGAAATATTATTTTAATTTAGTATTTTAGAAGGGTAAGGACTGACAGTCTTCATTTTACACCATTTTTGTTCTGTATATACTGTATGTCTGACAAATAGATGCTTTCATTGTGACTAGTTCTTTTAAAACCCTAGACTGAATCCTTCAGAAAGACCATTTATTCTGCATAATACATTTAGCTGATAAAATCTTACACATTAACCTCCTGGGCGGTTATTCCCAGTTAACTCGGGTTGAGTTTGTTTACTAACAATGCTCCCCCTGAGCTAAACTGGGCGCAGCGTTTTTCCGTATTGGCAGACCCACGATCTTTCTGGGTCCCGTCACTGGCCAAACGCCCAAAGTAGAAGTAAAGAAGACCTATCACTGGAAGAATGTGTAAGTGGATATTGTGGAACTTCTTCTAAAGAATGATCATTTTCTGGACATACAGCTGATCTTTTGGCTTCAGTAGTTTCAGTCACACCCTAACAGTTCACTGTGGTAAAAGTTGTTCTAGTTATTCAGAATGTATTAGGCAGGGGATCAAAACAGAAACCAAGCAAGCAGTGTTTTTAGTAGCATGTCAACGATTACATATATAAATCTTACATAATCTCTGTGTTATGTCGTTAAAATGTTGTTAGCTAAAAACTCCCTATCCTAGAAGCTCAACAGCAAGAATGTTATGTGGCTTCAATGCATGCTTACCGGGGCAATATATCTTGCTTTTTTCTTAAATCCAAACATTGAAGTCTAGTGGTCCAGGATGCAAAAATGGCAGGGGAACAATAAATACATATGTTTATCAGCTTATTGTGGTTTGTGTTATTTTTGTCTTTTTGCATGAGCAAACTGTTAAACATAAAATAGAAGGACCTTTGAATGAAGGTGAAGCAGTTTGCAATATGCAAATTTCACCCTAGCATATTCATAATAGCCATAAGGCAAGGTGTGGTTTTTGTGAACTATGACAAGCTCTCTAGCATGCCTGCAAGTTCCTAAATTGGAAAGTCTCATCTTCCCTATTATAATCAAACTTAACCTGAATATTGTTCAGCAACTTTTTCATACAAATATTAATTAAAAACAATCTATACATAAAAAAACTTACAGGGTGAATCCCCGAGAAATGACTTCAGTCTCCTGAATTAGGCGCAGGGATTTTCGCACAAGGTTGGTAAAGGCTCGGCTGTTCGCTACTGTCATTTCCAACTGCCCGCAGTACTTTTTCAGTTTGACCTGCAGCCTGGCTGCGCTCCATGTTCTCAGCACTCGCAGGACGGCAAAAATGGCAAAGAAAAGAAGGCTGGGGCCCCAGATGAATAAGGAGGAGAAGTGCCAAGACTTCAGTGCAGCCAAAGCGCTGAGGAAAGCAAACAATACAGACATCTCCCTGTGCAAGGAATGGAAAAGAATCCATTAGGTCAGAATTAGGTCTATACTGCTTAGATACCAGAATAATAGCACCTAGAGATAAACCTTGGGAATCCATCTGTATTTATAGTGTTAAGATTTTTCGTAATTTAGAAAAGATTGTGAAAAATGCCAACATAAATATAGAAAAAAGTTGTGATTTTAAGTAAAGGATGTAAATCATGGGATTAGTAATTAGAAAAAGTAAATATAAAAAGATAATATAGGGCGTTTTTGCCATATATACTCAAATATAAGCTGAATTTTTCAGCACCTGAAATGTGTTTATAAAATGAAATTTGGCTTATATTCAGGTCAAGAAATGAAAATCGCGGCATTATCATAGGTGTAGTTCATGAGTAAATTGAAAAGCCCCCGAACATGCTATCATCAGCAAAGTTGCTGGAGATGTAGAGAAGGGCTGCGGGAACATTTGAAAAAAATATTGCTCTAGTATATGCAGTTTTTGCATAAATTAGGTTTAAAGTCAGATTTGAACCTATTTTGTGCAAAAACTTGATATGCTAGACCAGTGGTTCCCAATCTGGGGGGCGGGCAAAGGTATTCCAGGGGGGCGCTGGCCCTCATTCTTAATATGTGTTTGAATAGGGAGGGGGGCTCAAAAATTTTACTGTGTTCCTACATTCCTTCTCTACAGCTTCAGCAATAGAGAATATCATGTTCAGGGGTGTTGTAATAAACTTACAAATCTACTGAATGAAATAATATTTTAAGCACATTTGCTGTGTGTTTCTGACCCTTAGCTGACACCCCCCGGCGTATACTCTAATTATTCAGGTTTTTCCAGATATTTTTTCTAAATTAAGGTACCTCAGGTCAGCTACCTGTTCGGGTCAGCTTATACTCAACTGTATATGGTATGTCAAAATCCCTTATATTGCTTTTCCCTACTGAAACAAATGGGCCCTACTGGGTTATGGATGGCAGAAATTGTGGTTTTCCTTTGGAGGGGGAAACAAGAGCCTTTGTGAATTCTTCATGTAATATATATTATTGAAATCAATGGGGGTGGAGACAGCTCATTTTATCATTGCATAAATAAGTAATTAGGACAACAGCATTAACAGCATGATTTATACACAACTATAAAATATACTATGCATTCACTATTAATATATCATTGAAGGACTGTTTTTAAATCTGTCATTGCACGTGTTGGACTGTACCAAATATTAGGCGTTGCTAGGGAGCGTAGAGTTGGAAGATGCCCTTTGTGTTGATTCTGGGTCTGACCAGCAGACAGGATTCCAGGGTCAAGCAGCTCAATCAGCTCCACATCCTCCTGTATCAGGACTTCCTGCAACAAGATTGCTCTGAGGCCATCCAGTCGGAATCCAATATCCTAACAGGGTGGAAGAAAGAAAAACAGATGGCTCTTAACCCTTTATTATGAGCATAATAACCAAGGCACAGGTGCAATGATTTCACGTAATGTTTGCGCTTGCACACACACACACACACACACACACACACTTATATTAAAATGTCAAAATCCCAGAAATGTGGCATCTGTACAGAAGCAAAGGAACACCTACCTCTCCTGCTACTGGATTTTGCTAGATACCAAAAAGACCCCGTCTAAAGTCCCTTGAACAAACTGATATTTCCAGGATTGTCAAGAGAAAACAAGTGCTGGGTGACATCATACTTAAACATTTTAAGAAAATGTTTATGTCTAACTTGGTAAAGCTGCCATACACGCATCGATTCGTGTGCGACTGGCTAATGATCGTTCCCAAAATGGTGACGCAAAAATCTACAAACCATCGGCTGGTGAATCGATGCGCAACACTTTGGGTGCTTGATCCCTGGCCAATACTTTGGATGGGGACTGTGGTCCCCATCCAATGTGATGGCGACCAAACAGGGATGTTGGATGCCTGTTTGACTGTATTTTTTTGCGAAAGGGATCGATTGCTCCAGGTGGGCAGCGTTCCATTTACGAACGATCAATCCCCAGGAACATACATGTTAATCAATTGTGAATCAAATGAAAAATCGACCCCTGTATGTGTACATTTACTCAGAAAATGGACAACCACTCCGAGGGTGCACAAGGACAGTTAACCTCCTGGGTGTTTGGCCCGAGTTAACTATGGGGAAACTCGTCTGTCCCTCAGATTCCCGCTGGTGACGCAGAGGGGGAAGGCGGCACCATAGACCTCCATGTAAATGGAGGGGCGTCGCCTTTTCCAGCATAACTCTGGCGTCTCCAGTGACCTCCAGGTGGGTAGGAGACTGCCTGTGCCCTTGTGTAACGCCCAGGAGGTTTAAGAGGTTGCAAAAAAAAATAATACATAAAAAAAAATTTTTCAAGACATGGTGGAACTCTTCTTAAATAGGAATGCAAAACCGGTAATGTGAACTATTCCCCACACATTGACGGGTAAAAAAAGTACAGGAAATCTTAACAGCCTAAGTACAGATAAGTCACATAAAACCTACACACCAATAACATGATATGGAAGATATGAACTGTGGCCTCTTGGTGGTCAGTATCAAGCGTAGGTGGGCTTCTATCAGGAGACATCTGCTGAAGCCAAGAATGTATTTTCTGTTTACTTCCACATATTAGCTGAGGCCACGAGGCTGTCCCGGGCAGAGCAGAGCTCAGGAATGTAGTTCTAGTAACAGTACTCGTAGTCATTTGCATCTCGCAAAACTCAGCCACCGTCACCAACTTCAGCCAAAAGTCTAACAACTGCAATTTGTGCCAAGGAGAAGCCGCCATCCAACCAATGCGACGCAGTTTGATATTTGAATGGTGCCATTCATATATGGAAAGCTTAAAACCTTGACACGCTTTCCAATATGTCGAAAAGATCACAAAGGGAAATAAAAATTGACAAACTTAACCGAGCCTTAACAAACAGTCCTGCGACGGTATCAGCTATTATTAAAAGTAGGTTATTATCTAAAATGGGCTATGGTTAGTATTTAATGAATGGACCACCCAAAATTAAACATGAAATTTTAATTCATATTAAAGAAAGGAATCAGATGGCTTTGAAACTTTATATATTAAACTACAGTTATTATTGAAAATCAAAGTAAGTTATCCACAAAGCCCACAAACAGCTTGTTGCCTCATTTCTGCTAAATAGAAAAGAAAAACAATATTGATAACCGCCTCTACCGACGGCAAACATGCCAAAACGACAACTCAAAAGTTAGAGTGTATGAGAGAAAATTTCCCTATACACTTGAATTTTCTTAGGACTTTTAAGGCCTAAAACAGTGTTACAATAATTTACAGTTTTGTTAATCATCATAGTCAAAACATAATAAAAGCACATTCCATCAACTTATAGGTGCCATTTACAGATATATTAGTATATAGCAATCAATACCATATTTTTCTGACCCTGCGTCTTATGGTCCAAATGCGTGAACCCTGCGGCCACTCGGCCGCTGGTGGTTGCACCTTGGCTTCCTGCCAGCTCTCCCGGCACGGAGATTAGCCGGGGAGCTGTCAGATGTAAGATGTCAGATGTAAAATTGCGTATGCCAGCAGAGCTCAGAGCCCAGCTGCCATAGGCAATGGAGAGAGAGATATAGATGAACTGGCATCTATATCTCTCTTCATCCGTGGAAACTGCAATCACTCTGCAGCTCCCACGGACACAGGAACAGCTGATCAGCAGAGGAGAGCAGAGGACTGAGAAGAGAAGCTGTTGACCCCCCTTCCTCCTGCCGATCAGTGTGGAGTATGACGCAGTGTACTGCTGCTAGTGACATCTACTGGCTAAATTGAATATTGCCTTCATTGAATTCATTGCATTAACCCAATTGATGTGAAAACCTATAGTCCGAAAATATGGTATATACAAAAGTAGGTAAAGACGTTTTCCAATGCGTTTCGCATGATAGCTTCTTCAGGGGACGTTTACCCTGGTACATTTCATTAGTTAGATTGAAACATAGGACCTTATGTAGATCTCATGGAGTGGGGACATCAGGAGGAACGGGGGATCTAAACAGCCCCCAACAGATTACAGACTGGATAATTATCTGGATCCAAGAAAGGTTTTGATCCATGTGCGGAACCAATCCTTTATATTTTGTATTCAGTGATTATGCTTGGTCAGCGCTTTGTAGATGGTATAGTTAGAGGAACCACCCGATTCCCCTGCTTGCTCATCCGATGTCCCCACTCCATGAGATCTACATAAGATTCTATATTTCAATATAACTAATGAAATACACCAGATTAAACGTCTCCTGAAGAATCTATCACATGAAACACGTTGGGGAAAACATCTTTACATACTTTTGTATATATGTACTTGCTATACACTATATATTTGTAAATGCCACCTATAAGCTGGTGGAATGTGCTTTTTACTATGTACTATGTGCAATAAAACTGTAAATGATTGTAACACTGTTTGTATGTCTTAAAAGTCCCCAGGTCTCCTTTTTGTAGAGAAAATTTAAGTGTATAGAGAATTTTTCTCTACTTCCTGTACACGAAATTTTGCACTAAATAGAAAAGCCAAGTTAAGCCAACTGAGGCCGAGCACCTAACCCACATACATGAGTTATGCCAGATGGAATACCTGTCCTGGTAAAATGACTCTATGGGCAAATATGGCATATCTAGGTTTCTAAAATGTTAACCCATTGATGTGCATCAAATATTTGTGTTACGTGTGCTATTGATACTTAATCAAGGGCTAGATCATTTCTATCCTTGTTTTCTGTTTCCGGTGCTTTCTATCCCAATTCTGAGTTTACTTGGTGTAGACTTTTGTTTTACACTAACTGAGCTGGACATTTGAACCCATGACTCTAATACACCTTTTGGATTATATGATATTAATATTGTGCATCCCATATTTCATATTTATACAACTTGAGATCATTTGTTGTTTTTTTTGTTTTTAAAGAATCCCTTTCTTTCCCATCATAGTTTTTTGTTATGTTTAAATATTTCTTAATAAAAACACAATTGTTAAAAAAAACAAAAAACTCAAAAGTAAGTAGTTTTGTTCAGTCATCTATATTAAACAGCACTATTAGAAACTGAAACCATATTTTCTCCCATCTGCCACTATGTGCGAGTTGGACTCAAGCTGCCTATCTCACAGACAGGAAGCTTAGAGCCAGAGGAAAGATCCACCCACGGACTGGCTGATTACACAGAGCTCCGGTTGTCTGTGTGAGAGCTGAAAGCGCAAGTCCAGCTCTCACACACAGACAGAGCTAGATGCCAGCTCTTTCATCTTGCTCTGCGTAATTCTGAGTTTACCCGGCAGAGTTTGCTGCGTATGCACGGGATTGCGGGTGCCCACATAGGGGCGATAGATCCCTGTCGCACAAAAGCTTGGTTGGCCAGAGTACAGATATGCCCGTAAATCTCTGGCCGATGCCATTAGTTTGAATGGGGACTGGCGGCCCCGTCCAAGGTAAAGGCCAACACACAAAGGGTCACATTGCACTCTGTCGTTCGTCTATTGGCCCCGGCTCGTCCGGTGTATGGGGGCCTTTAGTGTAGACTTTGTTTTACACTCGCGGAGCTGGACATTTGAACCCACTACTACACCTTTTGTATTATATGATATTAATATTGTGCATCCCATATTTCATATTTATACAGCTTTAGATTGCTTATTGCCGGGAGAGAAAAAGCCGCCGGGGGGAGGAGATGCAAGCACCCACTGCTAACTGGCCGTGCCTTCACACCACAAGATTTTTCCTATGGTCCGAAAAATACAGTAATTCAATTCGTTGTTTAGATAAATAAGATAACGTTCTGCACCTGATAAAAAGTGTTTAAATGTAAAAGATACATTCAAGCACCAACCACATACAAGAACTGGCGTCAATACACAACACATTTGTTGTTAGTATTATAATACTATACTTTAGATCACACAAAGTCATCATGCCAATTGAAGTACAGAGAACAGATTATTTTCATTATCACATTTAGTAACTTACCAACAAATGGACCCTTTCATCTTTTTTCTTTTCCGAAATAAAAGGATTCCAGTTCTGCAAAAATGCAAGAACTCTTTTGTATATGCTTTGCTAAAGACAAAGGTGAGAAGAGAAAATATTTATTGTGATTATAATATATAGTATAACACAAGTACATTTGCCACATTTTATTTGCACGTGCTTAGACGTGACACACATTTATAGATAAACAAGATGGTAAATGAACAGCAGCATCTTTCTACGTGCCAGATTGCATCAACATCTTTTTACAAATTTTATTTCCTTGTGTTACTTGCTCTCCAAAATCCAGGTGCATCTTGTGCAGATATTATGGTATATATATATATAAGTCAACTGCTGCTTTCTCCTTGTCCAATCAGAGAGACACAGAGGTCATGTGGCCTCTGAAGAACAAAGTCAGATCGCCTTTAATGTATAATCTGACATTACTATACACATTCCAAAAGCAACACAATTGACATACTGGAAATTTGTTGTGTTAGGGTATGTTTCCATTATATGTAGGGATCCTCTCCACTAAGTGTATTGCTTGGCGGGGATCCCGACGTAGCACATAGACTTACCTGCTGGGTGGATGCTGTGTCTTCATTGCACCGAGCCGTTCCACCAATACAAGGCTCAAGTTGGTCGATTCTCTGCATCGGCATAAACAGAGCATCTGCCGAGCAGGCAAAGTCGATCTGCTTCGTCGTGTTCCCCCCCTATGCAATACGCTTAGCGGAGAGGGTCCCGACGTATGTGGAAACAAACCCTAATATTGCATATTGTATCTTTTAAAAATGGTATCAGTCACACCTCTGCAATTTTGTCGGCCAGCCCATGACTTCCATTCTCTGGCAGACGTTCGTCTGGTGTCACCGCCGGACATATTTCAAAGTCTGTGTGTCCCAAATCTTGCAGGTAATTGTACAGCGGTGAATTCTGAAACAATAACATATAATGTATGAAACTGTGGTTTACCACATAAACATTGAATTTTACTGGAATAGGCTAACCCATACAAATTGTTACTTTCCTATCTGCTGTAAAAATGCAGACATTATTTAATCACCATCTGTTGTATTAAGAAAAACTCTAGTCTCTGTCTGTGCCAAGGATTTCTGGAATTCACTTTATACCAGGGAATTATAAATCAAAGGTATTACCCTCTGCTTTCATCCTACCATGAGCTGGCTACTTTTAACTTCCACTGATTGAGTTAATGAAGTGTTAAAATGTTATTAAAATATTTCACTGGACCAGATGTCATAAAGGTTTCAGACTGCCAAATAGCATGTCACTCTAACCCTGAACAGTTTTATAATTAATTTATACATCAGTGTATAAAAGGGACAAGAAGAACAAATACAATTAATTTCCAACAATGAAGACGGATGTTTTTGGGTTGGAACCTCTGCCAGGTGATAAAAGTCCCCTGGCTGGACCAGACTGGCAAACGAAGGAAGTCTGCAGAAAGTTTAAACCTTTTACCATCATACTTAAAAACAAAAAGTTTTGGCACTAGTTGTATGTGACAATGCTGAACAATGATGAAAAGAGAAATAAATCAGTGGTCACCCTATGCTTACATCACCACTTACTAAATACAATTACGGGAATAACCTACCTACATGATACCAGGTTTACCCTGGCAGGACAGGCAGGTAGTGATATGACTCATGTCCATTTCCGTTAACAAGTCTTACCAAACTCTGACAAACACTCATTGTTGTCTCATGTTACCTGTCTTATCCCCTGTTTACTCAGCCCTGGAATGATTTATTCCAGACAGTACAATTTATGATGAAGGTGATATCCTTCTGCGGTAAGAGGTGTTGCTAAGAATGTATATGACACACTTGCTAATATGAAAGGTACTTCTTCTGAGTGGAATTACCGATATAAGAAAGTCACCTGGCTAGCAATACCACATGTTATGAATCAACCACTAAATAAAATGCCACTCACTTCCCTGTTACTCTCAACACGACAATATGACACATAATGTTCAAGACCATGTACATTATGTATAGAGAAAATACCTTTATTTATGAACACTTGCTATACATCCCCACTGCACACTTCATGTACAAGCCAGTCTGTCCAAAGAAGACAACATGAACTAAAAATGATTAAGGAGCATTCACATGGACATCTGTAAATACAGAATTTCCAGCCCTGGGACGTCTGAAAAGTGCTGAAGCCCAGAGAACACAACATGGCATGTTGCCAGGACACTTTTGTCCACCCATAGGGTTGACATTGGGGCAATTGTCATAGCCTGTCTGAATATAGACTATGATGCTGGGTCGATTGTGTATTGGTATTTTTAAACATTGGAGGTGGTTTTTAAACATTTGACCTCCATTGTATCTGAAGACACACTTAAAAAAAACATGTGTAGGGCACGAAAATCCATAAAGTACAAGGCAGTATGCATAATGCAGCACCCGATGTGTGTTCCTGTGTATGAGATGAAGCACGCCTCTAGGTGAATGTCCATAGATTACCTCTTCTGTGTATTGTTGTTCTAGCTCCTGAACATGAAATGAAGATCCAGCAGAAGAGGAAGAACTTTGTGTGGAGTTATTTGGCCTGACTACAGAAGGTGCAGCATGCAGTGGGTAGGCGCATTCTGCTGAATCCTGTTTATAAAATTTAGGAGGAAATGGAGCGCTCCGCTGATGCTGACTTGCCCAGACCTCTGAGCAGCTGTCTAAATATCTACCTTTACACTGCGGGGAAACGACTAAACACATTCAAATCTCCACTCATCTGAAATCTAGTCCCGCAGGCCAGATTTACTGCTCAGCGTCACGTACTTATTTTCATTCAGCCGTGTTACTACACAGACACAAAGACAAACATACATTCGCAGACAGATGAAACATTGTGTGGAAATAATTACATCAATCTTCTAGTATTTACAGAGAGGAGCAAAAATTGTAAAATCCAGGAATAAAGCCATTATCGTGATAAGACAAATCTGTTGTGTACTGTATGGAATCAAAAGTAAAGATTTTTTCTTTAATCAACTGCCAATTAGATTTTCTATTCGATGTCATTGTTGAACATCGTTCGTTCATTTATTGAATGTAACATTAGATTTTTTTGTCCGTCCATCCCGATATATACAATAAATACATTCAAAATTACAATGACAGATACAAATTTATCAACATGTTCGATGATCATTCAAACGATTTTTTGTTCGAGGTGGAGCAAAATGTATCCATCAAACAAATTGGGCATTCAAGATTTTTGTACAATCAACCAAAAAATCATTCATTCTTCGTTGACTGAACAAAAAAAATCTACACATGTAATCCCACCTTAAAAGTTGCACATAACTGATACAAGCTCTGATTACAGAGATATTATTTGGGGGTCCAAGAGAAACTGCCACAATATGGAAGAGCACCCATCTGTAGCAGCACCCAAAACCCTTCTATTATAAGAGAAAATCTCAGCCTTTTCTATCAGGTAAAGGTATGACACTACTTACCTGTCCCTTCAAGCTCTTAGGGTCTCCATACACCTTCAGATTCCTCCATACAATTTTCATGAGACCTACCAACAACTATGTAGTATAGTGACCTCCCTGATAGAATACATAGTGATTGGAAGGTGTAGAAAGGTCCTCTTATTACATGGTTTTGGTAGAAGAAAAGTTGGTTGTACAGAAATTGCATGGTAATTGTATGTGGTGTATGGGGGGCTTTAAGCTGACCATACACCTTTAGATCTCTCCTTTAGATATCCTTTAGATCTACTAACAACTTTTTAGTGCCGGGTCCTCTGCGACTGAACACAGGTAGACTTGATGGTTTAGAAAGACCCTCATATTACATGGTTTTGGTAAAACAAAAGGAGATCTAACAGAGAAATCTAAAGGTGTATGCAGGGCTGTGGAGTCGGTCAATAAATTCCCCGACTCCGACTCCTCGGTTTTAGATTCTTCCGACTCCTCGACCTCTGTATTAAATATGCTAATGTTTTATCCATCCATTGAAGGAAACGAAGGCAACATACACTAACCACAGAACTACTGGCCAGGAAACCAACACTGTACTGTAATGGCCATATAAAGCAGAGAAAGGGAGTTAGGCAGAAGATGCTGCTGCTTTTTCCTTAAGCTAGGCACCACGCTGTCATTGATCAATTGAACAAAAATCAATGTGTACCACATGGGCACATTGATTCCTGTTCAATGGGGACCCATTCTCCCCAGCTTGCAGTGTGTGATTTACAACACTCTACAAGCTGGGGAGAAGCAGCCTGTCTCATACAGCTGCCTCACTCACACAGCTTCCGAGTGAGGAGTGCTGGCTCCGGCCCTTCACACTGACAGCCAACGGCTGTGGAGGAGGCAGGAGCCGCAGCTGTTTCAATACTTTCGATGAAGACTCATGTCTCCATGCAAAGTATTGGAGATTGAAAGGGGTCTTTCCAGCATGTTGGAACCCCATTCAATCAAGTTCCAAACATGATTCATGATTTCCCTTGAATCCCATAGTCATATGTAAAGTTGAAGCTAACAAACTCTAAGTATTTGTCGCCTCACCTGAATTACAGCGGGTTTTCAAATGTTTTACAGCTTCAGTCTTGAACTATTGGCGATCCATTCCCTTCACTTATACAAGCGTCTCTAGTCCGGCAACAAACATTTTCTTAATTATCAGCAAGAGTTAAGGTTGCCATACACGCACCGAGCGCCAGCCGAGTTTGCCATCGACCTATGGGTGTGCACATTCGCCGATCGGGGGTGCCCACATGGGGTGACTGATCGTGTCGCCCTACAGCTCGGCCGACCAGAGAACAGACATGTCTGATAATCTCTGGCCGATGCGGTTAGTCTCAATGGAGACCGGCGTCTTCATTGAAGCTAACGACCGGCACACAAAGGGTGCCGGCCGATGCTGTCAGCTCTGGAGAGCAGCGTGATGATGTCATCACGCTGCAGTCTAGAGCTCATCTGAGCTGATCTGTTGGCCCCCACTCGGTATGTGTGGGGGCCTTTAGGCTAGGGTCACAGTGGGCGGTGTAATGTTATACACTGTATGCGTCTATTCTAATAGAAAAGAAGTTGTTCATTATGACTGTTTGTTAATTGCGACATTTAAAGTAAAAAAAAAATTTTATTCCCATTTAAATTTAGTAGGAGTCTGAGTCGGTTAATTTTTTGCCGACTCCGACTCCAGGTACCCAAAAATGTGTCCGACTCCGACTCCTCAAGCCCTGGGTGTATGGGGACCCTTAATGGGGACCCCAGCTCACATGATTAGATTGACCTAAAACAATAAAAATTGGGAAAATGTGTAATGAAATTGAACCTTAATTCAATTACGCTTTCAGTCGATCCAAAAAAATGTGATCAAAAATCTGTTACTACAGTTGCCATAGATTACAATCAATTACCGATTTCCCTGATCCAAAAAAGTTGATTGAAACGAAAATCTAGATGTGTATGGAGGCCTTTACACATTCCTATTGTGCCGTGAAGATTCCCACCACAGTGATTATCAATAACAATATCAGGGCAGGGATCAGCTCCGACACAACCAGGAAGTGTCAAAATCTTTAACTGACACTTGGTTTTTACCTATTAAGAGGGTCAAACTGCTGCAAGTATGGAGTGAAAGTATAAAAAGGGGGCTCCCCATTCCCCAGGCAGCATCTAAAAGCCTGAGATCCAAAGCCACAAACCACAGGCCAATTACTTTGATGGAAGTCTATGATCCCCAATAGAAACAGGAGATAAAAAGGACAGTCATGTCAGAAAGTGCTACCTGTGAGAATGAGATTCAGCTACCTTCTAGTTACATCCCTTCATACCTGCAGCAGTGTATGCCTGTCTATAGTCTCTTGAAAGGATTACCTACCCAAAACTGAATTGTCAGTCTTCAGGAGATGATGGAGTGGTAAACTATCTGAGAGTTTCCAGAATTTCTGCAGAGCTGCTGTGGTTATTGTGAGGAATTCAAATTTCCCTTGCTGGCCTTCCTTCCTATTCATTATGTAAAATACAACATACAAAGTGAGAACATGCAAAGTGCAGGAGGACAGGACCAGAGCCCCGGAGCATCCAACACATATACGATGGCAGAGTTCACCTGCAGTCTAAAATATTCTTTCAATATAATGACACTTCTTTCTTACACAAAAAATGTAACTCAAATTTGATATAACAACAACAATCATTTGCATACAAACATTATTGAGTTAATAAATGACTGACCACATGAAGTAACAACACATTTACCGTCTCCCTGCCAAGTATCCTGTTATCAACAGCATTGCCTGTGTTTTAAGGCTTGTTTCCACTACAGTGGTCAGATGTGGATGGATGCGGTTCTGACCGCTTGCCCGAGTCCGCTGTCAACTTCAATCATAACAAATACATGGGCCAGTGGCCACTTCTGGACAAAAATGGTCAAAAATAGTGAACATGGATGCATTTTTTTTACCGCACATTTCCTATGGGCAGTCACAAAACCTGCATAAGATCGTGCGGACGACCGCGTGCAAAACCGCATGGGTAGCGGTCGGCAGAGGACGCGGCCAAACGGTTAGAACCACATCCATCCGCATCTGACTGCTGAAGTGGAAACAAGCTTTAATACATTTTGATACTTTAGCTTAGGGGTGGGCAAACTTTTTGACTCATGGGCCACATTGGCTTCTTAACCTCCCTAGCGGTTGAGACGAACCCTGTTCGTTCGCCGTTCAGGGTTGCCCCAACCACAGGGGAAGCCGGGTACACCCGATGCCTCCCTGGAAAGCTGCAGAGATTGTCTTCATCGCTGCAGCATTTCCGGGGGTTTGGCACCGCCCCGATCGCGTCACGGTGGCGCGGAAGGGGGCGGGGGGTGGGAGTCGCCATCGACCAACATGTTAAAAGAGGAGCGCCGGCTTTCCCGTGAGAGCAGCGGCCTTGATTGCCCGTACCGCACCATTGAAAATGGCGCGATACAGGCAGTGCACTAGGAGGGTTAAATTTGGCGTCTGACAGGGATTCCTGCACTTAAAATAAAATGCTCATTTTTTGCAATGAGCAGAGATAATTCCTAGAGTCTTTTGTCGCCATGAGGATGTCCACACGTTTGGACACCTCTAGACATTATGTGCACTCATTGCAGAGAACAAGCAGAGGGGAGCATCTTTTCAACAAGGTGACAAAGGGCCGGAAAAGAAAACTTAACAGGCTGGATCCAGAAAACGTAAAAGATTTAGGAGTTCTGCATGAGAACACATGAGACACTTTTTCACATGTATTATTATGTGTAACAAGCACTATATCGTTAATGCTTTAACAGAATCGCATACATTATGAAGTTCTGGGTTTCTTTGCAAGTTCCACAGTAAACGCCCCTCCATTAAAAATAACAAAAACTCTGGGTTGGCACTTGGCAGAATGGCAAAAATGACCCACGCTCCCTAGGTATTCAACTGTAAACCCAGGATCTGGCCTTCACACAGCATTACATTCTGACTGGTCCCAAATATGGAGCACAGATAAGGACTCTCAGACGTCAATGACAAGATAACTACTCGATTTTCCCATATAGCTATATAGATTTTATATCACCAATCATGTCCTTATGGCTGCTCTGCCCCTGCATCGCTCAAGAACCTTTCCAGTACTTGATGTGGAAGTAAAGCCCCCCCATACATTTTCCTTTAGATCTACCAACAACTATGTAGTGCCGGGTCCTCCCTGATAGAACACATAGTGATTGGAAGGTTAGAAAGGTCCTCATATTACATGGTTATGGCAGAAGAAAAGTTACAGAAATTGCATGGTAAGGTTGTAAGGTGTATGGGGGGCTTAAAGATGCAAATATAGGATTTAACTCAAATACTCCTAATCAGTTGGTCCCAGTAAGTTGTTTCTGAAATGTCAGGGATTTACTCGTGACAAAATTTTAACACTTGAGGCTCCCACACACGTACCGAGTGGGGGCCAACAGATCAGCGATGAAGTGCAGCTCACAGCATCGGCGGGCACCCTTTGTGTGTCGGACGTTAGTTTCAATGGAGACGCGGGTCTCCATTGAAATAAAAAGCATCGGCCAGAAATTATCGGACATATCTGTTCTCTGGCTGACCAAGTTTTGTGGGCACCACCGATCGGAAGCCGATTTTGCAGGCTGCTGCGAACGCACATTGGTCGGCAAAATCGTGTGTGGCAGCCTTTACTTTCTGAAAGGGCAAATCTTAACTGTCCTGGCCGCTACAATATTCAATAAAATACAGTAAAATTCACATATTTTCTAACCAAATTTGGGCAGATAAGGGACCCATGGATCTCTCCCTAGCAGAAAATGATGATCCTAGAAATAGAAGATGGGAATTCAGCTTTAGTACTGGAGTTACACACAATTTTTACATTAACAAGCAGCAAACATTTACCAAGGTTACCCTTAACTAGGATAAAAAAGTAGTCTGCCTTTAATATTCAGAGACAATGACCTATACTTAGTATGTCTAATTATTCTACACATTGGATCCACATGATGACAAAGCTGCATTTTCAGCAGGATGTCAGCCTACATATACTGCTTGGCAATGGCTTCCTGCAATAAAACCCCAGCATTACTAATGGGATACCCAGTAAAGGGATCCTAACTCACCATGACATGCACGTTTCAAGATTTTAATGCAAAACAAATTCACTTCCTTACCAGGAGGTAGGGGCTCTTTATTAGAAAGCACAAAAAGTGAAGACATTTCATCCTTGCTTTGTACTAAGCTACTGCCAATGGCTGAGTTTTTTGTCGGCCCATCCAAAAGCTAAACCACACGGCAATCATCTCTGGATGTGAACTTGTTTCTAAATCAATAAAATTTTCTGTTTCCCTTCTAACCTGTCTATGGGGATCACTCCATAAAAGTCCATGTGGCCCTACTGCACAGGCTGTATGTAAACAATGTACGGAGCCACCGACTGACAACATCTCAGGATGTGTAGAAGCGAAGGACAAGTTACTTTAGGTCAGGGGAGATGGATGAGCGTAAGATTTGAATGAGCTTGCATTTAAACATATGCCAATTCTGCCAGCAGAAATAAAGAAATGTCAATTTTTTCCCAACTTTGTTGAGATTTATTTTCACTTCCTTATGTGCCTACAAGACAGGAAGTGAAGGGTAAGCTCTCCTTTACAAATCATTTGGAGGATGTCTTTCCTCCTTACCCTTCTAAAGTGGAGACACAGTTGTGGTTGGAGATCTACTGTATTCTGCGGACCATAAGATGTACTTTTTCACCCCCAAAATCAGGGGGGGGGGGGG
>CM070034.1:54987836-55029783 GCA_036250615.1 Ptychadena robeensis | reverse complement strand
CTATCCCTCTCTCCATGTCAGTGGGAACTGCAATCACTGCTGCTTCCACGGACACATGCACAGCAAGAGAGGAGAGGGAGAGCAGAGAAGATTGGGCAGCCTCCTGCCCCCCTCCTGCTGATCAGTGATGCCCCCCTCCTGCTGATCAGTGAAGAGGTGACATGATGTGCTGTGTGTACTGCTCCTAGTGACATCTACTGGTTGAATATGATATTGCATTCATTAAACCCAATTGATGTGAACACTTTTATATATCAAATATTTTTTTCCTGGTTTTCCTGCTTTAAAAACTGGGTTCGTCTTATGGTCCGGTGCTTCTTATAGTCAGAAAAATACTGTAATTTAAGTGGCCCAGTTCAGAAAGTCGAGGCGAACATACATGATGTACGTGTACGTATTTTAGAGACACATGTCTGGTGTAATATAAAGCAATATCTTCCATTGTCCCATCACATACAACACACTTACCGTCATGTCACCAGGGCTACAATCTGTCATATTGTTTCACCATCTTGACAGACATCGTTCATAGGATACATATGGATTGAGTAAAGCGATAGTGACCCTGATGTACTGACATAGGTATATTCTATATGTATCTGTATATCTGATATATACTATTTACCATGACAGTAAGAGACTGGTATACAAGCTTTGTAAGTTCAGGAATAAGCAATGGAAGTGCATAATACAGACACATATACAGTGTCACACACTGACTGAGCAGAAAACACTGGTGTGTAGTGTACAATGAATGAGTTCCCCCCTCTAGCAGCACACACAATGTACACTCAGTACAGGCTGGGGATAATGACAACAGCAGCCTGTCATCCTGCTATGAGGTAAGCGGGCTACCCCACCTACACCCAGGTACCAGGGAGTGCCAGGAACATGGCATTCCCACACAGGAGCTAACCAGAGGAACATAGCTATTGTCACCAACCTCAAACACCACTTCTTCATCAAACTCCGCAGTCATCGCTGTCCGCCATGCCACCCTCAGCGGCACTCTGGGAAATGGAGTCTATAGTGAGTGACGTCATTCGCAGCACCACTGAGCGTGACAGGAGAGCGAGACTACATTTCCCAGAAATCTCCGCGGGTACAGCGTCCAGGCCGCGGACAGCGGGGAGGCTCTCATGTGAGGGCAGTATACAGGCTGGCGGCTGGACAGAGGTGCATGGCTGTCTGTCCTGTGGACGAACGCTCCTAATGAAAAGCTGTGCAGAGTAATAAAGGAGTCCTTCAAATTATTTATTATTTGCCTTTATTCCATATGACACTTTTTAACTTCAAAGAGATTATCACTTTTTTTAATAAAAAATTCCTCTCTGGGCATCTAAAGTGCACTTTTTGTGAGTTGATGCTTTTCAATGCCATCAGAAATTACAATGTACTCATATAACCACACAGTGACTGGGCTTTACTGTTCTGCTGTTGAAAGTCTGTACCGTTTCCCCGAAAATAAGGCACCCTTACATTTTTGCCTCACGCTGAAATAGAAGGCATCCCCCAGAAAATAAGACACCTCCGAAGATACGGTATTGTAATTCAGGACAGGGGGGATCAGAGGGTGGAAATCAAAATGACACAGGAGGATCTGAAGGGGTTACTAAAATGGTAATCCCCCCTCTGAGTCCCCAGTGCCATTTTGATTACCCCCTCTGATCCCCGTGTCATTTTAAGCTATTCCCCCCACTATGATACCCCAGTGCCGTATTCTTCTTCATGTAAAAATAAGATGTAGGGCATCTTTGGGAGCAAAAATTTATATAAGACACTGTCTTATTTTCGGGGAATTAACGTATTATATGTATACAAGGCAATAGTATAGACCCCTGACCCAATAAACATAAAAAAGTGTATGGGCAGTTAGAATCTCTATGCTTACCTAACTGGCTTCTGGTTCCCCTTCTGCCAAAGATGTCCTCCATTCATTGTCATTCATGAGAAATTACTAGAGGATACCTTATCTCCAATTAATTCATCTTATCGAAATGGTAAACGAATATATATCCATGGCCGTGTAATCAGCTTGTGGCACTGCTGGGGTGTTCTGGAAGCCCATGATTCTTTGATGAGTAGCCTTCAGCTCATCTGCAACTTTTAGGTCTGGTGTCTCCAATCTTCCTCTGTGAGGTTTAGGTCAAGTGAGTTTGATGGCCAATCCAACACAGTGATAGCATGGTACTAATACCAGGTTTTGGTATTTTTGGCAGTGTGGGTAAGTGCCAAGCCCTTTAGGAAAATGAAATCAACATCTCCATAAAGTTTGTTAGTAGATGGAAGCATGAAGTGTTCTTCCATTTCCTGCTAAATGGTAAAGATGGTCCGTGAGATGCAAATTGTATGCAGACTGAAACGGAGCCAATCAATCATAGCAGCTGTTGTACTTGATTGGCTCAGTTTTAGCCTGCATACAATTTGCAATAAGTCAACATTTTGGACTCTTGTTGACCATCTCTAGAAGAGACTGAAAACTTTGATAAGGAGTTATTTTATTTGCTGCATGTTTGATCATGTTTGATGTCGCGGGGCCGAGGCGATTTTAAAAGTGTGTGGCAATCGTGGCTGATCACCTCTATTTAGTTGAGTGGGCTTATTCCCACTTTAACTAAGGGCCGCTATTGGCCGCGGGTCATTGCGGCCCACTATCTGAAACAGTCTGAAGGGCAGTTGTGACCAATCGCCCCCCTGATTGTGTCCATTGACTTGAATGGGCGCAGTTAAAATTGCTTGTCACTTGAACTGCACCAATTCACTGTCTATGTACATGATCAGACGGGGAGGGGCAAGATGTCCTGCCCCACCCCCCCACTTTCTGGCTGAAATGACTCGATTCTAATCGCGGGAGATCACTAGTTGCTAGCAATCTCCCGCAGCTCCATGCCTCCATTAGAATTAATGCCCCATCTGGGCACATGCCGATAAGCGGCCGATTTCTAACCTGACCGACGGCGCGAGCGCGCACGCCCATCGGTCAGGTTAAAAATCGGCCGCTTATTGGCATGTGTATGGCTAGCATTAGTCTGTAGCATCATTTCGAATGCTCACACCATGCTGGGCCTATAAGTAGGTTTTTCTTTTTGTAGAAAAATTCTACCCACCAAGTTAACAGTTAGGCACTTACCTGGCAGTTTAGAGTTAAGGATAACTTCTTAGTCACTAATGCTAGCCATACACATGCCGATAAGCGGCCGATTTTTAACCTGACCGATGGGCGTGCACACCCGCGCCGTCGGTCAGGTTAAAAATCGGCCGATTATCCGCATGTGCCCACAGCTCGGCCGGCCAGAGAACGGACATGTCCGATATTCTCTGGCCGATGCAAGCTGATGCCATAAGCTTCAATGAATAGCTCCCGCAAATGGTGTGCTTCAATACTCTGAGTGATCGGCCTCAGCGTGATGACGTCATCACGCTGCAATCTTCCATTCGACGATCACATTGGGACCTATGCTGTCAATCTAACAATCACTCAATCTTACTACCACACAGTGTGATTGATTCTAAACATATCTAATACTTTCATAAGCCGTGTGTGCATGTTTCTTTCCTCCTAACCCCACCCCACACATCATTTGCACAAGTGGGGTGGGATATTAGTTAGGAGGATCATGCTGAAAGTGATGTTGTGGAGTGTCACTTACGGAATGCGGAAGTGACACTTTATACCAGCACGTTCGCATTCCAAATGCAGGAATGCGCAAACTAAGAGCCTAACTCAGAGGTTGGCAAACTAAAGGTAGCTGGAGCCTGTTTAGCTTTCTTTTCCGGCCCTGTCACGTTATTGGAAAGATGCTCCCCTCTGCTTGTTCTCTTCAATAAGTGCACAAAATGCCTAGGAGGTGTCCAAACATTGCCTTGGGGATGATGCAGTGGAGTGATCATGACACTGTGGCCTCATGGTGACAACAGGCAGTCTCTAGAAATTATCTCTGCTCATTGCAATGAATGGGCATTTTTTTAGTGCAGTAAATTTATTAAAATAACAATGTCCCTGTCATCACTGCCATCATAAGTGATGCAGGCGATGCATGGAATTGGCACACCTATGAGGGGTCAGCCACTACAGGCTCTTGGTCTGGTCCCTTTATCAAATAGATGCTTAAGATGCTTATGTGGCCCACGAGTCAAAAAGTTTGCCCACCCCTGGCCTAACCGCTACCCTCCAGACAGGGCCGTTTCTAGCCTGTGGGGGGCCCTATACAAGTTTTTGGGCTTGTGCTCCAGTGCTAGTGGCGCTGTCGACCAGGGTAGGGGGGTTGGGTGCTAGTAACAAAAGGTATTGACGGGTGACGGGGGGTGCCATTTGAGGTCAGCCACCCACACCTCTCACCAACACCACCACACAAGCCGAAACATCACACAATTCCACCCTGCGGCAATGCGCGCAGCTTGGAATGGGATAGGGAGGGAAATGAGTGCGGACAGGGGGCCTCCAGGGGACCAGCACGCATATTCCGCATAGCGGGAGAAATGGCCTTGCCTCAAAGTCTGTAACTTCATAGAGCAAATTTCTTACCCACACAAGCTTGCCATTCCAGAACAATCCATACCATTCAATGGGTCAGAACACCAACCCCCATACTCCTGGTAGCTACTCTAAATAAAGTTTTCATTAAACACAGCAGGAAACACGTTGTGGGTAAGAGTCAATGATGGTAAAGTTCATCATAGTAGATGGACAGATGGGTAGAAGTGGTAGCACAATCCAATATGTATGCCGACGTCTGCAGGACATAGTAAGTGTGATAGAGTGTCGTCATAACTCTTCAGTAGCAGAAGTTCGCTCGTCTCCTGTGACGTCATCATGGCACTCCCCTCATCCTCCCTCTTTACCATAGTGGGAAGGTCTCCTCTTGTCCGGACAGTACTGGGACTCCTCGTATCCCCGCAGACACACGAGCCATGCATCGCCTGCATCATTAGCATGGATTAACAGTCAACTTTCATGGAAGAAAGAACATGAGTTCTGGTGAGTTGTCTGTCCCTGGGAAGGAGGGAGGGAGATCTGTCCGGGATGGGGAATTTCCACTCTCCCTGGAGGAGACGATCCTTCTCTATAGATGTACAAGGAGGCTTCCTGGGGAGGGAGCTCTGCTGTGCTGGGAACACAACTTTACTGAACTTTCTGCTACAACTTTACTGAACTTTCTGCTACAATGCAGGATATAGTGACAGTACTAGAAGAGTACCTAGGCATCTCCATAGACCAGATCTATAATGCTCCCTGCATGTAGATGTGTTATATCATCTCTTTTATTTGTCTTCCTTCATATACCGGTATCTATTCACTAGCTGAGAATATTCTATATAGTACAATGGGAGTGAGAGTCTTGCCATACATGCATAGCACCTCTCCTGCATCAGTCCATGTATTTGGTTGTGAGGATGAGCAGACATTCTGTGCCTATAGGAAGGAAATGATCTGTGTCTATGGAATAGATGAAGGGGTCATATTCGGAAAAGGTGAAGTAGCCAAACTTCTGCTCCAGCAACAGGATGTTTATTGTACATATTCCAGGCTGTAGTTTTCTAGCTACAAGTCATTTCCACATGTTTGTGCAAAACATCCCAGAAATATGCTCTGACTTTACATCCGTGTAGCAGATGGTGGAGATCTCCCGGTGTACATATATGCTCCAAGATCACCGTCATGTTTTATTTTATCTACAGTACAGCATACCCGGCAGCATACAAGTAACATAGTACAGGCATGTGCTGTCATCCTATGTTGGCTTTATTCTTCATTGACTTGAATTGCTGGAGTGTCTACTGACATGGGGATCCTAGTCTGGTTGTTCTCATAGTAGACAAGTCTCACACAAAGTTGGAAATGCGTTTCTTGAAATGATGATGTGTATTAATAATGTGACTTGTAGCTGAGGTTGGCATTATATGCCACTATACCCTTGATAATGGCATATAGTAACGTGAACCACCTTCTTAGATTCTTTGCTTTGATGCAAAAATTTAAACGAATGTAAAAAAGTCATATGCCAGGCCTTAAAGTCAACCTGTCTTTTCTCTCTGTCAAGGAAACGTGTGCCATTGAACTAAAATGACCTCCTATCGTAGCCACATGATGACCCTTGGTTGGACTTTTTTTTGTATTCTTTGTGTCCAGGATCTTTGGCTATCTTGATTGGATGGCTTGGAATAACGTCCATGTATGCCCATCAAACCCCACCACCACCACCACCACGTTACATCATTCCAAGCCACCTATTGTTTACTCTGTGCTCAAACCTATTAGATTGTAAAGCAGGGTACACACTGCTCGATATTGGAGCCGTTCGAGGTTCCTTGCAGCAGCATGATGACGTCATCGCGCTGCTGTCCGATATCGGAGGAGCTGGAGACACAGCGGTCTCCATGCAAAGCAACTGACATCGACCGTGGGTTACAGTCATGTCTGATCCCTGTTTTAATCCTGTTTGAAAACAGGGATGGCTCCATTAGCTATGTGCCAGATAGATGGCCGTGAGCGCGCATGGCACTCAAAGCAGCCATCGATCTGGCCCATATCTACAAGTGTGTACCCTGCTTAAGCCTGACCGGGCAGAGTCCTTTACTCCTCTTGTATCATAACCAGTAATTGACTGTTATCTTGTGTTGCATCTTAACTCAAATTTTTTGTACAGCGCTGTGCAATATATGGGCGCTATATAAATAAATGATAACAATAATACATTTTTAGGAAATGGCGCAGTTTCTCCCGGTATGCGAAGTATGCAGACTAGCAAAACCTTTCTGCTACCCCCCCCCCCCCCCCCCCCCCCCCCCCCCCCCCCCCCGGTTGACAGGGGACCCCAGGCAACAATTTTGCATATGGCTCACAAAATGCTAGAAAAAACTGTTTCTTGATGATATTTTTTTATGTTTCTTCTGCGATAATGATTCTGCCAGTTCATAATTTTATACTTTTTTTTCAAGTTTAATAAAAATGTTTTTCTTTATTTACGGAGCTAGAATCAAATGTTACCTGGAATCTAACTGTGGCTGCCCTGTTCTCACTAGATATTTTCAGCTTCAGGATGCACAACAGTGTTTTATATTTGATCTATGTAATTATTTACATTCCTCAGGGTTCTGTTATGTGATTCTGCATTGTGTTTGTGATTGGACAGTTGACAGAGGAGCAACTGTCAGATTTCAGATCATCACTAACAATGCTCTACTAATCTTCCTGTTGTTTTCTATGCCAACTGGGAACCCTTTTATCTTGGATGTATGTACGATATAGGGTTCCTCTTCTGACCTGACTTGACCTAAGGCACCCCACCTACATAATCTACAGTGCATTGCTGTGAGAGCCTACATTGGCCTCTAATGGTACCCATACATGCATAGATGGGCACTAGATCCATGGCCACGTCGAGCACTGATCCACTGATTTAGTGCCCATCTAATGCAGCCACCCCTTGTTTTTGAGCGGGATAAATCAATCCTGCTCGAAGACAGGTCTGTGAAGCAGGTATCGGACATGTCCGTAAATCCTGCTCAATCTGCATTCTTTGGACGGGAATCAAGCACCTTAATTGATGTGCCTTTATTACTGTCCTATCGACGGGTGCCCAAGCACAGCGTGGTGACGTCATTGTAATCATGATGTGTATGGGCAGCTTAAAGCTAGCCAACCATGCATCAACCTTTGCTCAATTGATCTTAGATTCGGCTTGTACTATTAAAATATCGACTGTCAGTCTAACATCGATCTTTGGTACTACCACACACTGTGATTGATTTTAAACTGATGGATTACTTTTCAAAGCCCTGTGTGCAGCATTATTATTATTATAATTTATTTATATAGTGCCAACATTTTACGCAGCGCTGTACAATACATAAGAAGCGTAGATACAACACAATATAATACACACAGTTACAGGTTATGACACAGGAGGAGTAATACAATCTAATAGCATGCTCTATAGTACCATCGGATACAACACTGATCAAAGAGAACCCCTCAGATACTTGTATAAGCGACTGAAACAATCGATTTTATGTTCGATCACTTTTGGCCGGTCCATTTAGGTAAAATGGGATAGATTTTAAAACAAAATAACCTGTTGCTTTTTGTTACCCAATCAAACCATCAATGGCCGCCTTGCAGGCTGTTGCAATAATACATCAAAGAGATTGGGTCCCGACATTCACAAATTGCTGATTAAATCAATCATTCCAATGTTCTTGGGCCTTTTTAAATTTCTAGATAATTTGACTGCTCCAGGAAGAGTCAATTTCCTGACCAACCACCCTGCTTATTTGTATTATACAGACTTTGGAGCAGTTCTGGCTCACTGACATCACAGTCAATATGTGGGCATGCAGCAGCAGTCTCAGGGATTTTGGAAGTCTGCACAAGGGAGACTTTAACTAGTAAATAGTTTGCATAAAATGCATGTTTGCTCTAATGTAACTGAAAAAAAGGCTTGGACTTTAGAACTGTTGGTATGATCTGACAAGTTCCCTTAAGGCAGATGAAAAAGCATGGATAAGAAGCCGTTTTGTTTTAAGGCCCCCATACATGTTTCGAGCCGCAGTAGATTTTGCCCCATACTGATGTGTGTGGGCGCTTGCCACTATCTGCAAAATCAGCCTTGGATCGTGGGTGCCCACATGGGGCGACAGGTCCCTGTCACCCCAAAGTTTGTTTGGGTAGAGAACGGACATGTCCCTAAACTCTTGGCGATGCCATAAGTTTGAATGGAACCGGTGTACTCTGAGTGACGGAGTGCAGCGTGATGACATCATCACGCTGCACTCTGCCGCTGGTCTGTCGGCCCCCACTCGATACATGTGTGGGGGCCTTAAGACATTTTCCCACATGCTATATAATAGGAACAGAATATCATTGGCTTCCACGAGAATACATGTTAACCAACTGGTTAACATTGCACACTGTATTGAAATCCCTTTGGAGTAAGGGCAAGATAGAGGTAACCAGAGATGCTACAAAGGCTCTGTCTGCTATTTATATGAAAAAAAACCTCTATTCATCTGCAAAGATCAAAGATGTTTAGCTCAGATCTGGCTGGAGAGACAATGGAGAGATATCGGCTGGGACAGTGAGCCCCCCCCCCCCCCCCCCCCCCCCCCCCCCCCCCCCCCCCCCCCCCCCCCCCCCCCCCCCGGGGTCAACCCAGGAAGTAGTTAATCAGATTAGACCATGCAGAGCTCAATGACTACCTCTAGATATACTATGGCCTGGTTGAACAAGAACGATGTATTATGATTATTATTATTATTATTGTCATTTTATTTATATAGCGCCAACATATTATGCAGCGCTGTACAATAAATTAGAGTTGAAATGTAACGCATAACACACAGTACAGGTTATGACACAGGAGGAGTAGAAAACCCTGCCCGATCGTGCTTTCAGGGTTTACCAAATCCATCCTTATCTTTACTTACAGAGACATAAAAGTACCCCATTGGCACTGCATGCTAAGCAGAATCAGTACAGTTTTTGCAATATCAGGCATTTACTTCAAAAGCCCACCAAGGGAACATATCTTGTTCTACACCAGAGGGGCCTGGGGAATATAGGTGTAGCTGAAGGATGGGGTGAAGGCACCCGATGATGAAGTCAAGCTCCTGGACTGGGACTAGAGAGCTACCGTACTTTGAAATAGTAGGGTATGGATAACTGATTGATTGATGGCATGGATCAGTGGTGGGCAACTGAGTTGATATGGAGGGCCACAAGTGCGGCCCTGCGGCCACACATAACACTTTCAATCTATACTGTATAAGTATTTTTTAATGCAAAAAATTACAGCAGGTATAGCTAGAAGACATTATTTTTCATTTTTTTAAATAACATTTAATTTAAATGATACTTCAAGCTTTAGGGAACACTGTAGTATGGTAATGCATGTTTTGTGTCATGTATATCATAAAAGGTTATGTGCCTCATATATATCATCAAAGCCATTGATGATATTGATTGGGCACATAACATTTGATTCTGCAGACAGGTAAGTTGCATGCCATATGCATTAACAGTTAGGTCTTGGGGGCCGCCGAAGAACGCCCGGGCCGCAGGTTGGGCACCTGGGGCATGGATAGTGAAATCATAAGCAAAGGCCATTCACATTTACGCATAAACCTAACCTTCATCCTCATAAGTAAACGTATCACCTTGTTTAAATCCTTCTCTCTGTCATTCTGTAAAGAAGGCTAACCTTCCTATGGCCAAATATATACTGGTTCTGGACTTTGATGTTGGTATCTCCTAAAATGCTTTATAATGGATCTTTGATTTATAAACTACTGATGATCAGATTCACTTTTATTAGTATTGTCTATACCAGTGGTTCCCAAACTTTCCTTGCAGGCCCCCCCTTTTCTATTTAGGAACATTATCAAGCCCCCCTCCCCATTCAAACACAGGTGAAGAATGAAGCCCTGTGCCCCCCAGTTTGGGAACCACTGGTCTATACAGCTATCTATACACCTGTTGATTTTTCTGTTCAAATGACCACAGCGATCACTCCCATTGGGAATCGATTCCTGCCCATCTGGTATGATCAGCCCCAAAAAATCAATACCAAAGAAAAGATCAAACAGATGGTAATCGGACATGTGGTTTTTTTTTTGGCAATCGGTGTATCATCGATTATTCGATAACATGTTCTGATCGAGGGACGATAGCAAAAGAATCGACCCTTCTATGGCTGCCTGTAGTCTGCATTTATTTTGCATATGTTAATGTCAAATCTTGTCATGCCTTTATTTATTAGTGTTGGTGTACTGTGATGCACACATGCAGAGACTTGTAGCGATAAACATCTTTTTAGCAGTCTAGCCTACACTAACCATATCATCAGAATTTGTCAGTGAGTCAATGCTATGTATCATGGCTACAGATATTAAGATTTGGTGTCTGATAATTCTATGAGAGTTTGGGTATTTGGTCTAAAAAAAACATTTCTGCGGGGAACGTGATATGTTATGTTGCTATGCTGAGTATATGTAGTAATGTTGGGTGCAAATTGAAACTTAAAATATTATGTGTTGTGATTCAGACGTTTGTGTACATCAGTTAGAATTTGTCAGCAGTGCCGTTTCTTGCACTATGCAGAATATGCAGGCTTTATAAGCCATAAGCCCCCATGCATAGGTTGAATCCCGATTGGCGCTTCAGGGATTCACTATCTTCCTCTCTTCCTTCTGTCAGCGGGGTGGAGGGCATGCAATGCGATGTGTCCTCTGTTCCCTCTGCTGGGGGGTTTGATGCGGTCTCACATTGGGCCCCAAAGAGATAAAAACAGCACTGTTTGTTACTCTATGCTACATTCAAAAAAAGGAAATTCATAAATGTATATGTCTTCTTTGAGTAGAGTCCTCTTCCTAGTTGTGCCTTGGTACATTCACGTTAGCCCCAGGCGACAAAGAAAGGAAATGAGTGACCTTACTTCAATGAGTAATGTGTGTAGTAATGAAAAGGTCCCCGGAAAGAACAAGTCTGTATTGTCAATGTAAGCAGTAAAAAGGAATTAGTCTGAAAATAGACTTCAGTCAGCTATAATTAATGTTTCTGAAAAGGATAATTGGGTAGCATGTCTCTTCTTGCTTATCAGTTGCCTTAGATGTCAGGATTGCTTCTTGTGTGTAAGATCATGAAAATGAAACCCTATATAGTGGTATTCGAGTGTTACAGGAACTGTGGATAGGACTTTCACTTTTTCCATGATTCTGATCATACATTTGTTATTGTATTAAAGGGTAAGGGTTTCCTTACTGGATTGTTGTCTGCATAGACCATATAATATATATTATTTATATATTGTTTACCAGCTGTTGAAGTGGAATATCCACTGTACAAAAAATACATTACTTTAAAGACCTTCATCTGACAAATGTTTAATTGTGAAACAAGTTAAGGCTGCCCCACATGCAGCGAGCGGCAGCCAATTGTGTGTGCGCACTTACGGCCGTCGGTCGGCAGCTAAATTGGCCGCCGATCGGGGGTGCCCACATGGGGCGACAGCTGCTTAGGCTGGTTCAACAAAGGATACCTTGCTCTTAGCAGGATACTCTAATATGGTCTTGAATAGGAAATTGGATGTCTCTGCTCGTAACCCTTCTTCAGGGGGGACTCCCCCTCCTCCCAGACTCGCATATTTAACGAATTGCTCAATAAATTTCAACTGGATGATGTGTGGAGGGACCAACACTCTACGGGCAGGGTTTACACTTATTTTTCAGCCCCCCATCAGTGCTTTACCAGAATCGACTATATTCTCTCTACACATCGAGTATTACCACTGGTATCTAAGGCCCAGATCCTTTCCTCCTTCTGGTCTGACCACTCCCCTCTCCTGCTCTCAATGCAACTCTCTGCTCTGCTCTCCTGCCACCTATCACTGGAGATTGAATGATTCCCTGCTTTCTTTCCCAGACTTTGTAAAAGATGTGGAGGTGTCCCTGAAGAACTATTTTCGGGAGAATACACTCCTCCCTATGGTGGTTTGGGAAGCCCATGAGGCTACCATACGGGGGAGGATTATCCAATTCGCAGCTCGCAAGAAACGAGAGCACACGGAGAAGATTACACTGTTGTCTTGTCGCTTGTCTATTGCGAGTCCATTGAGCGGCAGCTCAAAATAGCTGTGCACTGGCACTTTCTATCCAACCTGATGGAGCTTGAGAGGTGCTGCAGAGAGGAACGGGCTAAACTGGCCAAGGATAGGTGTACCAAGCTATGACCTCATATTTAAAAAGACTTGAGGCTGTAATTGCTTCCAAAAATGCACCAACAAGCATTGAGCAAAAGCTGGGAATACTTATGTACATGTGCTTTCTCAGTTTTTTGGTTTTTAATAAATTTGCCAAAACCTCAAGTCAACTTTTTTTCTTTTTGTCATTATCGGGTGTTGTGTGTAGATTTCTAAGAAAAAAATGGAATAAGGCTGTAACATATCAAAATGTGAAAAAAGTTTTTGGATGCACTGTATACTGAATCTATAGTTTGAGGCTGATGGCATCACTATCATCCTTTGCATGAAATAACCAGTGAAATGCCCTTGCTTATGTAATTGATTTGATAACCCACTGGAATGGGTTGAAGGTAATTTAACACTGGAGTACAGGTGAATGACTTAAGGTAGCCGTACATGGTTCCATATTTCTGTTAGATCGACTAAAACCACTTTTTTTTCAAGAGGAATGAACGGTTTACGTGCATACTGTGGAGCGCATGTGTAATACAATTGCATGCGCTAGATAATACGTTAATAAATCGTAAACAAATTGATTACACTGTTTGGTAGTACGATCAATGTTTGAATCACACAATGCAATCAAAGTGTTGATCTGCATATGGCTAGCTTTACTTTGCGCCAGAGGGTGTAGGTAGAAAGAATTTGTTCAGCTTTTGCTATCCTATATCCTATAACAAGTCTTGTTACTGTATTTAGGCTTGGATTGTAATGTACTCAAAATACAGCAGGAAGAAAGTGTTTACTCTCCAGTCTTCACAAGTTTGACCCCTACACTATAACGTAGCATGAGGCTGCATCAGCAACTGAGCTGTGCCATACATTTGTGCAGATATCCAAAAATATAAAGGCCACTATGTGGACAGTAAGATTTACATTGCATTACAGAATTCCAGTCCAGGATGATCCTAGGTCAACAACAAAGATCATTAAGACCATTATTAAATTGTATATCTGCTTTTATTTCTGGATTATATCTACTTTTAGTACATTTTTAGTCTACTTCCCTGCTTTAATGTAAGGCTCTAAAGAAACTATTCAGCTACTATAGCCAGGGCCATGGACATCCACAACCATTTATATTCCAGGTGCTCTTTGGGCGTTCTTCGCACCCCCCCCCCCCCCCCCCCCCCCCACGTCCACTTGGCCTGCAAAATTTTTTATTGCATTGGGCATAGGAACTCGCCTGTCTGCCGATCCCCCACTGGTCCTGGGCCGTAAACTTCTTAGAGTGGAGAAGAGGAGGAGAGGTGGTAAACTAACGTGATATGCTTACGTAAAAGCCAATTGGCAACCAAGATGGCACCTGAGCATGTCCCTTGCCTCTCCTCTAGTGTTGGCGGGGGATCAGCAGATTGGTGAGTGCCAATGCTCCCATTATTCCATTAATGCATCTGGGGTGATTGTAAATGTATATAATCTGGCACATAACTTGAGAGTAGGGGCACGCAACCTCTGAATCAAAGGTTATGTGTCCCATAGATATTATCAGAGGATTTGATGATATCTATGAGGCACATCACCTTTGACGATGTTTATGACACAAAATGTGCATTACAACACTACAGTGTTCCCTAATGTTTTAGATTATACTTCAAGTATAATATAAAACAGGTTTTGTCATTTTTCATTAAAAATGTCAATATAGGTTGAAAATGTAATGTACAGCTCTTTATTAATACTGAGGGCCGCACTTGTGGCCAACTCAGTTCCACTCAGTTGGCCACCACTGATTTATATGATGCTGTTAATTTAAAATCCTTGGTTATTCTCATAATTTGCATATTATTAATATGGTTATTCTTTCCTTAGAACAGCACTTGACTATTGTGCTCCTCGTATAGCACTTGACTATATGAAAGGCCTTGCTATTGTATTAGACCAGTGGTTCTTAAGCCTGCCATACACCCACAGAGTGGGTGCCGACAGAGCTGCTTAGATCAGCTCTGTAAAGGTACCCATACACGTTGCGATTTTTCGCGGACCGATGCGATATTCGATTTCGACTCCCGATTTTTGCTTTACTGCTATTTTTAGAAGTCGGTCGGATGCACGATTTTTCGGCCTCCGATTAGTCGCCGACCGATCGTCCGGTTGGATCGGGAATCTTTTAAAAGTCTCTTTTAAATGTGGCTGAAAATGACGGGCATCATGATTCGGGACCAGACCGACTTTTCGGCCTATTTTTTTAAAAACGGCATCGGTCGGACTACATTTGCATGTTACGAATCCCGAACAATTGACCTACCCGACCAACCGGAGTGGTTGAAAGGGCTAAAATTGCACGAAAAATCGCAACGTGTATGGGTACCTTAAATGATGATGATGATGACGTCATCACGCTGCTCTCCAGAGATGACACAATCGGCGGGGACCATTTGTGTGCCGGCCGTTACCTTCAATGAAGACGCCGGTCTTCATTGAAAGTAACAGCATCGGCCAGAGAATATCGGACATGTCCGTTCTCTGGCCGGCCGAACTGTGGATCTGTCGCCCCATGTGGGCACCCCCGATTGGTGGCTGATTTTGCCGTTGACTGAATGGGATCAGCCGGGACCAACATGTCGGATAACCATGTAATTCGACATGCGGGAGATTCCTAATCGATCTCGCCAGGTGGGCGCACCTGTTTTTTTGGGGGCCAGGTGGTTGGTGGGAACGCGCATGGCGGTCGATTGGCCATGTATGGCTCCCTTTATGCACATTGCACATATGCACATTTAAGAAAGGCAGTGTTTTGGCATTTATCTTTTAAAATGCCAACATGTTTTCAATTTAAGACCAACGTGTGTTTGGTATGAAAACTCTGTTACAGTGCAAGTACCAGCCTCTTCTAACCATCAGCTAAAAATACATGTTGACCCTTTCACCTAATTCAGCCAGCTGCTCCCAGATAAAATTCTTTCTGGTTATCGCCTGCTACTTAAGAGCTTGCTATACAATGGTGGAGAGCAACTTATGGAAAATTTATCATTCCCTTTTCCTGTACTTTGCTCCCCTTATGGTTACTTTTGAGTAAATTAATTCCACAAACAGTGATTTTCATGTACAGAGATTATAAGGAAGTTGCAGCATTGTAAAGCTCCAATGAATGATGGCAGAACACAAGACACCTTTACACTTCTGTACATGAGCCCTTTTGAAATTTTGCTTATGTTGTTTTCAGTATCAATGCAAGTTAAGGTAACCATACACTGTTCGATCAACCAGCCAACCTAGTACAACCGACCAAAAGTGATCGATCTCGAACAGAAAATCGATCAAAAAGTGATCGGACATGTTAGTTAATTTTAGTACGTATATGGCTACCTTTTAGTGTTTCATTTCTGAGTGGTTGCATTGAATTCCTCCTCCAAGACTAGCCAAGCAAATGTCTTCCAAAAATGTTTTGCCTAATTTGTGGCCTGCTCACATTTTTATCTAATAATCACTTTACAGATTTAAATAATACATCCCCTTGGTTTACAGCAAACAGTTAGCCATAGATGGGTCAATTATTTTGCAATTCAATCATATTGCACAATAAAAAAACAATATCGCCCATCGAACATCGATCGCTTGTACTACCACACAATGTTATATATATTCGCAGATATTAGATGTATTTTTTAAAGCTTTCGCAAACCAAAAAACAACATGTACATGTTCAATATCGAATGAAAGTTACCAACATGTCTGATCACTTTTCAAAAATGTCATGATCGACTTACTCTCACTTGTGGTGGATTGAACCACGTGGGAAGGAATCGATTCCTGTTCGATTGACTTCAAAATATCTGTGTGTGGCTACCCTAAGACATTTGTCAGTAAGCAATGATTGACACCTAAACAGGTTGGCTATTGCCCCTTAAGCAGGGTACAGATGGCTCGATATTCATCACGCTGCTGTCAGATATCGGCTGGCTGGGGAGAGACTGCTCTGCTTCCTACCCGGCAGCTGAAGCTTTGCTGGAGACCAGCAGTCTTTAGGCAAAGCATCGGACATCGCCGTAATTACGGTCATGTCCGATATGGCTGTTTTCGAGTGGGATTGATGTGTCCCATTCGAAAACAGCGGTGGGCGCAGATAATATGGGTCAGATAGATAGCCGTGAGGGCGCACGGAGCTCGAAACAGCCATAGATTTGACCCATATCCCCACGTCTGTACCCTGCTTTAGGGAAGCCTTCCCAAAGCCTACCTATTCAGTGGTATAGTATCCTCTAATTTAGCTGTTTTCTAAATTGATCTTTTAAGAATGTCTGATCTCTTCTGATAACTGATTAAAACTCGTCATTGCATGGTAAGGAAGATGCTTTTATGTTTTAGATCTTTTTAGGCAGTGACAATATAAGAATCTGTGTGGGTCTTTTGTGATTCTAGTTCAAAGTTCTAATGCAGAAAATCAAGTTCTTCTAAAGGCTTCATGTTTATAGGATAAGGTGACACCAAGTTAGTTTTCTGGACATAGACATTGGTTTGTAAGTCAAGCTGTGTTTTTACCTGTATAATGCAAACACTGATATAGTTCATAGATTTACTCCCTGAACAAATATACTGATTCCTTAAGCTATAAATGCAACTTCCTGTGCTAAATTGTTTGTACAGAGATCCTTTGTTGTGAGTCATTTTATACCAGTGCAGTCTTGCTCCAGCTATTTTTGTTCCATCTTGCAGTGTGTTTCCTTGTTTGTTATACAGGCTACCTGCAGAAATAGTTAAGATTATGGGTTGGTTTGAGAATAAAACCAAAACCAAAACCAAAAATCTAGATGATTCTACTTTGTCATTATTTATTTAAATGTCCAAAATGTTGGAAAAGCCTAGACCTGATTTAGTAACTTGTAGCACCAACTTTTAGAAGTAACAACTTGGAAGTAATCATTATTCTATGACCGGGGCGGGTGAACAAACTTGTGGGCCACAGTGGCTTCTTTCATTTTTATTGATGGAACTGGACCAAGAGCCTGTAATGGCTGCCTGGCATAGGTGTGCCAATTTTACACATCCCTGAGGATAGCACATCATTGATGATTCTGGGTAAGTGCGACATTATTTACGCTAATTGTAGTAATCGAGTGAAGGGGAGCCATACCTGGCTTTTCAAAAGGTGATGATGGGCTGGATCTGGCCCCCGGTCCTTAGTTTGCCCATGTCTGGTTTTACTCTATTACATTGCAGGCATTTGATTATACACAATTATCTTAAGGTTTTTCCTCCATATTTTAAGTAGGTTAAGGTTTAGACCTTCATGAGGACGTTGCTTAATCTTCATTTTCTTTTTTAGCTATTCCATTTATGTTGCCAGTGTGGTATATTGTTTGTACAACCCAATTTCATCCATGCTTTTTAGTTGTTGCACTGATAACCTCATATTTGAGATGTTAAAGGTCAACTCAATGACTGCAAGGTCCTGTGGATGCAAAAGACCAAATCATCACCCCTTCACCACCTTGCTTGATGGTATAATGGAAGTGTTTGTACTGACACGCTGTGTATAATGGAAGTGTCTGTACTGAAACGCTATGTTTAGGGTTTTGGGCTGTGCATTGGGGCCAAGCATTTACACTTGTCACATTTTCAAAGAATTGTTGTTTTTTGTTAGATGCAACTTTTGCAAAACTATGCAAGATCTATGCCATGGGAACCCTTCCAAACACGGCATACTTTATTCATTCTTTTTTCTAATTATACTTTCATTAGCTTGAACTTTTACAATTCTGAGCCCTGTATGAGATCCTGTTACCCATCCTTTTCATTCCTATGTAAGTGGTAGGACTGTATGCAGTTCTCTCTGATTTTTACTTAGTTTTTGTTAAAATTCCATGATCGTATAAGATAAGATAGAGTTAAACAAGAAAGAATATATATATATATATATATATACATACATACATACATACACCCACCACACATATATAATTAGTATGTTTGCCTTCATAGAAGCCACTCTGCACACCTGCTGCTTAATGACCTTGGCAGCTGAGTTTACACTAAATCCATCCTCTCCTTGGTTAGTTTGACAGTTTGCCATATGAGAGCTGATTAATGATGTGTGTAAGATAGTAGTTGTCAATTCAAGGTCATATGTGTAGAAGACATTTATGGTAAGGACATTTATCAAGCACACTATGCTACCAATTTTTTATGAGTTATTGAAAGGTCTACATGTTTGAAGATATAATTTAATTTTTGTTTAAGGTAAAATCTGAATTGTGTAAGAAATTTTAACAACAGAATCGCCTGCCAATTGCCTTCACTTCTTTCAATGGGCTTGCCCCCATTGATAGGATCGCTCTCAATTGTGATTAGGGCCGGGGCTCCCCGCGTTCTGACGGGTGGTGGTATTTTCCTCTAATCGTGACCATAGACATGAATGGAGACGATTTGCGATCGCACATGCAGGTGATCACAAATCGCGGCCATTTATTCTCTATGGAGGTGATTTTTTTTTTTTTATCGCCTGTGAAAAATTGCCTGTGAAAATCGCCTGGTCAATTGCCTTGCGATCGCCTGCTGGCGATTTTACAGGTGTTTGAAAATCGCCAGCTCAGGCGATTTATCACCTAAGTGGGAACATAGCCTAATGGAGATTGAACAGAGAATAGCAGCATATCAGTAGCCTGTTCAATTGACATTTTGTTTAAGTGGGATAGATTGCTCGAGGTGGGCTGAGCACGGCGATTGTTCGGGAATTGAACACCAAATCGACCCATGTATCGGTCCTTTAGAAAACTGTAGTAACATTGTCAGAAAAGAAGTATATGAGGCATAAAAAAATTACAAAATAGTAAGCTGTAGATTTTGGCCAAATACACAAGCAAAATGAAAGAAGAATTTGCTAAAAATTATTTTTTGAATATATTATAAACTACAACATTTCATCTACATAAAATGTATTTGTTGAGTTTGTTATTATAAAGTAGAGTTTTCTCTTGAGGACAAGCCATTAGCCTGTCAACTCTTGGTTGAAAAAACTTTTTCCTTCAGTACAACTTCTTCTACTACCAGGCTTGATTGTTGAGATCAGCACAGGGCTACTGATATGAGAAAGTTTCAGGTTGACATGGTTCTTTGGAGGAATAATTCTGAGGACTTTAGTTCTTATATTTTCCTTCCATTAAATCCTGTGCGGGCAACTGAAAAGAAACTGGCCAACTGTGCCCTGAGCTTTTCATTTATGTTGATGCCAACAAATGGGGGAGGTATATTACTGGTGAATCATGAGATGAGAAAGATTTGTTCCTGAGAATTCATCCAGCAGCTCTTACCAAGCTATTGTGAGTTTACAGAATTAGTGTGATTTCTGTTGCAGGTCTGTGAACATGTTGCTGAAATGATCTACTGTGTAGAATCACTCTACAGAACAATAGTTTAAACAGAACAAAGTGTCTCAAACTTTTACAGGGCTATTAGCACGGTCCTACCCCATGGAAGATTTATGTTCTTCTGGGTTAAAATATAACCTCTGAAAAGAACATCATATAAGTCAGATAGTACATGACTAAGCTGCAATGGGTTTTAAACTCATTAAAAGTCATGGGTCTGTTTTTCTCCTCAGATTGTATCTGAATTTATATATTTAGTACAACGCCACCCAATTGTTTTGACAGCTATGACAGTTCAGGACACTTCATTTTTTCCCTTTGTCTTTGTGGAAAAACTATATACACCTACACAACTGCGCTGTATTATATCTGCTATAATCATTGAGTTCACAGCCCACACAGGTACCTGGTCCTTCATCAAAACACACTACAAATGTATAATGCAGCCCCATTAGTTGGTAGCACTCCCATGTCTCACTGCCCTTTGGTAAAATGGCACTGATTCTTGTTTGGGGTTTTGTTGTTTGGGTAAAAGATTACACACACACACATACACACACCTCACCTGTCAGCAGTTTAAATCAGGGTAAACTGCAACACAAACTGCTTACCATCCTTACTTCCTCATTCCCAGAGGCAGCATCTTGAGTACTGGTAAACTGAAGCCACTTCTACCCATTCGGTTCGCCAGTACTAGAGCACCCCTCCCAAGCAGGGGCAGTCATATGCCGATCAGTGCCCTGAGCATCTGCCGACCCCCGCCCCAGGCATATTTACCATTCCCAAAGGGTTTGGTATGGTAGGACTCTTTGGGTCTTTACAGAGATCTGTGTGCTGCGTGTGCGTGTTTGAGGCAGGAAGGGATGGAGACTGGAGTGAAGGAGATGGATGGGGACGACACTGTAGGAGACAGGGAGGGATGGAGACTGAAATGAAGAAGGATTTGGATGACACTGTAGGAGACAGGGAGAGCACAAAGATGAGGAGGGGGATGGGGGACACAGGGAGTTGTGAGGGGCAGAGGAGGAGAATGTCAGAAATGACAGAGGGAGGTGTTCTGTCAGGGGTGCACCCCCAAATCATCCTCTGTGTTCTCTACCATCACCTCCTCCATCCTCCCCTTTCTCATTTCTGACATTCTCCTCCTTTGTCCCTCACAGCTCCATGTGTCCTCCATCCCCCTCCTCCTCTTGGTGCTCTGTCTCCAACAGTGTCATCCTCATCCTTCTGCTTCACTCCAGTCTCCATCCCTTCCTGTCTCCTATGCAAGCTGCAACACGCATGCTCATCTAAGTAGCCTTAACTCTCCCAGCTGTTACACTGCTATCTACATATAGGAGGAATCAAATTATATATGCACATGCACTCATTCAGCTATTACAATAGCATTACTTTTTACATTTGCTCTAAAAGGCGCATAGAGAATTTCCCCCTGATTTGGTGTTATATAGGTTGTATTAAACAGAGGAAACAACTTGGTTAAGCTTTTTTTTTGCTTATGTTCTTTTCAACTAAGGTTAGCAAATTATATTACTTAAAATTATTCCTTTAAAAACATTTAAAAGAATGTATGGAATGTGACATATAAGCAATGTAAATAGGGTTAATTGATAACGTCTGCATAGCCTTAAGTATAGCAGGAAAATATAAAGTTACCAGACTCCAATGCTGGAAGGTAAAAGGAGTTTGTTTGAGTAATTATTTTTTGCTAGAATCATGCTACACAACTTGGCTTACATGTGCAGAAGTCTGAAGTGGTTTGTAATATTTCATGTCATTGGCGTCATTTTCCTTAAATATAGATAGTGGGACTGTCTATACTCCCACTTTCATTTTAAACTAGCTGCTAAGGACCAGCATTTTATCATAGTGAAAGAAGAATATATATCCTTTTGAATTTGGGTTTTTGAGGATGCTGGTAGCAGTATTATTAAGTGGAATTACTAATATGCTAACATCTGCTGTAGGGTGGGAACACTGAAAATTGCTATATAAAAGGACTTTGTGCACAAATCCCAAGAGAAGAAGCCCAGGTGTCTTGTGAAGCGGTCTACTCTTAGGTGCCAAAAACAAGTTAAATTAGGCCAGACCAATATCCAATGTTGGGTTTTCTGGAACGGCTGTACCACTCGTAAACTCAACAAAATAAGACACATACATTTCCCTAACATAATACTCATCTATCAGCAGCATTACATATCTGAAAAATGCTACACAAAAAAAGTACTTGCCATCCTCACTTCCTTATTTACAGAGGCACCATCTGAAGTACTGGAAGCTACTTCTGGCTGTTCAATTTGCCAGGACTAGAGCACCCCTCCCCAGCAGGCATCATCCTTGTGCTCTCCCCCTCCCCATAGAGCCTCAGGTATAACACTTTCTGGCAGCTCCTCTCTGTCGTTCACTGCCAAAACCCCCCCCCCCTGGTCTCTGACTCGTCTCCAGATGAATTTGGGGGGTGAGGGGGAATCACTATGTATTCTACATAGTTGTTGGTATTTCAAATTAAATTGTATTGAGTGATCTAAAGGTGTATGGGTGGCTTACGCATCACAGGACCACATGAGATGTAATCAGAAACACATATGTTATGTTCAGTTAGTCCCAATGTTAGTCCCAATCCAGCACTAGGTAAATTGGGCAGTTTTGCAGAAATGTCACAATAAGTGCATAGTAAGGTTATGACATTGTACTTGCTGGATTGTCCCTGAATTTCAGAACTGTAGATACATATTTGAAAGCTTTGACATGAAAAAGAATGCTGGTTGCTTGATTGAATTTCTCGATTAAAGCTAAACACATTGGAATGAAAATCTAAGATTCCCAGTCCTTTGCAGGCAAATATGGAAAAATACTTTATACTATCATGGCTGCCAATAGCTAGCAGGGTCTTCACCTTTGGCACTCTGTAGTCTATCTATCTTTAATAATTGTAAACTGAATAGTGGCTTAACATTTTAGAGAACTTCAGAAATTCCCAAAAGTTATATTTGTCTGGCTATATCGATAATGTTAAGGTGGCTTTGTTATAAAGCACCATAGCAGCATTTCCTTGCTAACATTGTAAATGTTTTCTTGTGCTGCAGGCTTCCCTCTGGATTTTAATAAAGTCTATTTCAAAATCATCTTTTTCCAGCCCAACTGATTTAATTTTAGATTTCTAGTTACCCAATTCTCAACTATTTTTAGTTAGTAGTAAGTTTGTATATCCTTATGTCCGGCTAGGTTAGCTTTCTTTTCTGTAAATATAGATGTAAATATTGCCTAGGGAGAACAGTTACTCTTTCCTTGAACAACAGAAAATATTTGCACTGTAGTCATTTTGTGAGATATTTTGAGTCACATCCTTTCCACATATCCGTTGTTATTGTAAAATAAATATGAAGGCATTTCAGTATAAAAGTATATAACATTTCCAACTTGTAACAGTAAGAATACCATTGATTTTCAATTGCTATATCTAAAGTAGCAATATCATAGCCTTGTCGTTGTCTTAAGATGATTTAAAGTACCTTTCTACACCTTCCAATCACTATGTATTCTATCAGGAAGGCCATTATACTACATAGTTGTTGGTAGGTCTTATGGAAATTGTATGGAGGAATCTAAAGGTGTATGGGGGGCTTAAGAGTAGCTTAGTAAAAAAAAAACAAGATTTCCTAATTGAGGCACATTATGCAAATAATATCAATAGAGCCATGAGCTTATTATTTTGTGCTTTCCTGCTACAGAAAACTCACTCTTGCATTCTTTTTGTCAGTTATGCTAGGCATACACATGCCGATAAGCGGCCGATTTTTAATCTGACCGACGGGCGGGCACGCTCACCGCCGGTTTCGGTTCAGGTTGAAAATCGGCGCTAATTTGGCATGTTGCCCACATGGGGCGACAGATCCACGTCGGCCCAACAGATTGGCGGCCCCAGAGAATGCGGACATGTCCGATCTCTCTGGCCGATGTGGTTTTTTGCAATGACGAGGATGAAAGGCAAGACCTTTTCTTGTGCCATAAGCTGCCACATGAAGTTTGAAGACGATTTTGTCATCACGTTATAGCCTCCTCCATTTTAAATCCCATTTGCATTATGGGGCCCCTTATCAGCAGGCACCCTTTTGTGTGGCCGGCCACATAGTCTGCATGAAGGACAACATCTATCTAATCTGGCAAAATATCATCCTTCTTCTCGGCATACATCGTACAATCGGAGCAGGTCGGTTCTGAACCGCTCGGTGTGTGTTGCGAAGCATTACCTGCTGAGCCTCTGTAAGGCTTTTGTTCTTACACGCGCAATTAATTAAGATCACGAGGCAAATAATTGCCTATGTGGGAACACAGCCTAATTACAGAGTAACAGGGGTAATGGAAAAGGGAAATAGGGGGGGGGGGGGGGTTTAGATAATGTGACAGGTCTGTCAGACAAAAACTGACCAGTGGATGCCCCATATTGCGTTCGCCAGTCGGTTGTGGTACTTGCTCGTTTAACGAGCCCTTACAGGTTTGTGATTCCTGGTTTTCCCATGTAGCTTTAAAAAACCCAAACAAATTCTGATTGGAGTTGTTTCACAGCCAGGAGTCATAATTAAACCTGCCTTAGATTCCTGATTGTCATGTTGATACAAGAAGCAGAAAGGGAGTACACAACCTTTAGAAAGTAAATTCTCTTGGACCCCTAATAGTTCTATCTGGTTTTTGCCTGCAGTGTATCACACATAATTTTATATTAAGGTTAAATGGGCCCAGTCTGTGGTTTTGACTTTGTGGCAGAGAGTTTCCTGGAGAGCAATATTTAAATAGTTTTTGGCATCCTGTTTGAACCTTTACTGAAGATATGACATTGATGATATGAGTCATTTGTAGTACCAAAGAGAGATGAAGATGTTGTCACTTTTATATAACTCCATTTGTTACAGTTTTTCTGCTTTTACAGTTTTCCATTTTATACATAATATAATTACTACAGTTAATAGGAGTAGGTTTCTTTTCACTTACTTTTTTTTTTATTCGTTAACAGATATCAAGAAGCCTCCAATAGCACCAAAACCTAAACATGTATCCGTTCAAAAACCTAGCCCACCACCAGTTGCTCCCAAGCCAGATGTTGTTCAGGCCAAAGTATCACCAGCATCAAATAAATTAAAGCCAACAATTGCTCCAAAACCAAAGGTCCTTCAAAGTTTATCTGAAGAGCGTAAACAAGGCAATGGTAAATCAAATGGTATTCGCAACGATGAACATCAAGGTGCTGAGTTGGAGAAGGTTGTTTATAAGCATGAAACATTAACCAACAATGAAAGCTCAACATACATCATTTCACCTTGTTCTTGTAGTTTTGACTGCAATCACAAGCTTAAAAATGGAGATTCTTTTCAAAAGACCCAAAAGGTAATAGAACAGCTGGAAAACCTAGAAAATAAGAAAATGTGTGGGCAGCCAATCCCTTGTGTGAGAACAAGATGGAAAACATGTCAACAGGACAAGCTGGCTAAAGCAAACCAAGTGATTCTAAGGGCAAGTATTCTAGAAGACAAAGTTAAAGATGTTTTAACTCATAATCTCTTTACCAACGGACATACCTGCAAACAAGATAACTCTGAGAAAGGCATTAAAACAGCCGGACACAATGTTATTACAAGTTCAATTGAATCCCGTGAATGTGGCATACCTTTTTCAAGCATGGATGAAATTTCTAATAACACAAAACATCATAATTTAACAGTCCATGAGCCTGCTGCTGCACCTTCTCGGGATGCTGTTCCTACCCATTCAGAGCATAAACCCATCGATCATGTGAAAGAAAGCAATGGTATATCACTGGACAAAAGACATTTAATGGAACCCAGTGGACGATCTAAAATGCTACCACACACACCGCCACCCCATAAATCTCTTCCAGTTCCAAAACCTAGGAAGTTGCGAACACAATGCCTAGTGCGACAAGATTGTGTGGATGGGACTATAGAAAACAATGGTGATCAGGCTACATTAGATGATAGTTCACTAACAAACTTTCAGCAAGGACAGGAGGAAGATGACTTTTCTAATGATGAATACAACAAACCTAACAACACTTTAAATTCAAAGTATTTGAATAGTCACAAGTGTGAATCAAATATTGGATGTATAAGTACAGAAGTGGGTCCAACTGATGTTGGAAATGAGACAGAAAGTCAAGCCATACAAGAGGAAGAGAGCAATTTTAAAAGGTGTAGTTCCCTGTCGATGAGTTTACCTAAACAACTAAAACTATATGAACAGCAGCTGCCTGTTAAAAATGCTGCCCTGGAAAAGCACCTTTCCCCCAACACACCAGCTGGAAGTTCACCGAGAGTGGCTCCAAAAAAGCCTCAAAGATTTAGCTTACCTGCAGCCGGCCTTCTTAAAAAATCTGCTTCTGAAGAAAAGATTTATAGTTCTTATGAAAGCAGCTCTTCCTATAGTACTTTAGGGCATGGAGGGTCTTCCCAAAATCAATCACAGCCTTCAGAAAAACCATCATGGAAGTTAGAGCATCCAATTTTACCTTTTCTAGGAAGCCCAGAATTGCTCAAAAATTCTTTAAGTCATGACAGTACCAACCCACTTACCAAGCCCAGAGCTAAATCTTTATCTTCTGTAGATATGAATAGAATAGAAAACCACACAAATGAAAGTCCTAAAAAAAGTGCATTAAAAAAGTTCCTTAATTTGAAACTCTCTGTTTGTGTAATAAAAAATGACTTTCAGAAATTCCTTTCCCGTGGCAGTATGTCAGGAGACAGCAGCACCTCTGATCTTTTCTCCTGTACTGGACACTTAAAGTCACCTACTTCGGAGAGGAAGGCCAAACCTTCAAAAGCACAATCAGCTGATTCCTTTAGTCCTCTGTCCAAGAAAAAACAGAAAAACAAAAATGACATCAGTACTGTAAATAAACCCACCTCAAAGTCTTTGGATGAAAGTTTGGTTTCGTTCCAGAGACCAGAGACGGCATCTTCAGCAGAGGTGCCAGAGTCTGATATTCCACAGTATGAAAATATTTGTCACTATGAAGAAATTCCAGAATATGAAAATCTGCCATTCACTGTAGTTTCAGATATGAATGAATGTGATGCAACAATTTATGAAGTGGAAGACCCTATTGAATCTATTCATTCTTTGAATGGCTTGCACATAAACCTCAGGTAGGTGTCAAAACTCATACTCATTATCATCTTCTGATTCTTGTATGCCTAATGTTTTATTTGATTAAATATGTAGATGTCTGTGAATAGCTGTTTACATCCTATAAATGTAATAATTGTTGCTTACTTATAATTGATCCTCTGGTTCATTGTATCTCCACAATGAATGTTACTAGTCTAAATATCTGTTGGGTTTGCTGTCTGTGTGCCCACTTGATATAGTCACTACTATTGGTGCTGCTGACCATTGTTGCCAGGAAAGAAATCTTCCAATCTGGGGCACCAATATTCAATAGCTTCCACTTTATATTCAGTAAAACATAAGATTAATAAATTAGAAACAAAGTTTCTAATTAAAATTTCCTGAAAGGCATTGAGTATATTGAAAATGATCGTCATGTATTGTTTTAGAGGGGCATGGACCCCCCCATGAGCAAATATACTCCACCTCTTTCCTTGTGTCCCTCCCCCATCCTACTTTTATATTTTTACACTTCCAAAAAAAGTTAAAAAAAGTAAAACTATGTTTAATACCTTTCGCTTATTTATTTAGTCACTCACTATGGTTCCTATTGGTATTGTATTTGCTTTTTCTGTAAAATATTTTGGTTTAAAGACCCCCATGATGGTCCTATACTGTCTAATTTCCGGTGCCAGAAGTGTAAAAAATTCCAGAGTAATTGTTTTTCTATTTTGGCCCCCCTGTACATCCATCAATGACCCCAGGTATGTGTGAATTTGGAACATCTATGTCATATTATGCAGATATAGGCTCAGGGAGCCCACCTAATGTCACGGATCATCAGGGCTGCTCACATCTTCACATCTTTGCCTGCTTTATCTGACAGGTAGTAGTTGTACTGGACAGTCCCAATGAGTAGAGATCCATGGCCGGCATCCACCAACAATGCTGGCCATGGATCTCTTTGCATTGTGAGAACAACTATTACAACTATTACCTGCCAAATAACGCAGGCATTGATGTGGGCAGCCCTGATGATCAGTGACATTAGGTGGGCTACCTGAGCCTATACCTGCTTTGTCTGACATAGATGTTCAGAGCACGCATATTAATGTAGCCTTAATGATGTTTTTTTCTTTGTTTCAATACTTTAATAAAACTTAATTGTGGGAAGAAAATAAAAACCAAAAGCATTATTGATAAATGTTTCATCAATCTAGAACATTCTTTAAAAATTTCATAAATTGTGGGAAGCCCTTCCTCGCAACTTCCAACAACTTGGATATAAGTACACTATCCTGTGTACACTATCCTCGCAACTACCAACAACTTGGATATAAGTACACTATCCTGTGTTATATTTCACAGAAGAGGGAGGAATTTATATAGAAAACCATATTTAAATAGATCTATTATGATTATATGACAAAAACTGTGGTTGAAATAAAACTAATGGCAGTATTTGTCGGTTTGCATTTATATAGTAGACATACACTATCTGTTTTTTTACAAAGAAATTAGTCACTGCAATGTCATGATTCAGATAGTAGGATTAAAGGTGGGTTTACACGTCAAGATTTTTTCGTCCAACAGATGGACGATGAACGATTTTTTGGTTCATTGTACAAAAATCTGAAACGGCCATTTGCTCCGATGGATTTTTTTTTTCAGATATCTGACAAAAAATCGTCCACAAGATGATCGGACATGTTGGTAAACTTTCATCTGTCGTTTATTTTTCACTCGATATTTTTTTTCTATCACTTCCTAAAAAAAAAATCTGAAAGATTTTTCATTCGTGTTTCCAACGATTATTTTCATTCAATATTTGCGTCGGTTGTACAAAAATCAAAAAAAAATCTAATTACCTTCGATAAATGGACGAACGAAATCCGATAAAAAAAATCTAAAAAAAAATCGAATCTGAAGTTGAACGAAACAAAAATCTTGACGTGTAAATCCACCTTTAGAAATATATCAGACAAATGTAGGAATGTTATCCTCCTGCATCATTCTGCACCACAGGGTTTTATCTCTTGTTGCCCCCCCTCCACCCTGACTGTCTTTCCTGGGTTTAACTTAAGACACATGTTTTATTGGAGTTTGCTTGTACTGTAAGTCTCCTCGGCCTGCCAGCTTGTGTTCTGCTATGCCGTACAGGAAGCCCCGTCAGCTGACATACTTCTAAAGATAACTATGTTTTCCACAGTCTTTACTCTGGGATTCACATCCTCTCTAGACTGCTAACATCATAAGTGTCACATGGGGATTTCATGGGGATATGTGTAGCTTTTTTTTCTAAGGAAATACATTTGATTCTGTAATAAAACTACAGTGTTGAAAAATGCTGTCTTATTCCTTTTAAGTGTAATGTTTTCAGAATATTTTACAGTTCCCATATGGCACATTATTATTTCCATTTGTGAATGGTATAGGACTAGCTCGTAAATATAAAAAAGTGGCAATATTTTTAGTTACTGATGTCAAAATGGTATCAATCAACTGTAACTTGTACAAATACCCACTACCTCCCATTTATGTTGTCATAGAAACATATAGAGTAATAATATTGCCAATATTCCAAAAGAGAAAAAAAAACCCAGAAAAAGATGGTTGCAACTTAAACCCAAAGATGGAATGTCCAGGCAATATTAGAATGTGTAAGAAAAGAGCAGTATTATTGTGATTTAACACACTAAAAAGTTCACATTTGTACAGTATGTCCTTTGTCTCGACGCGTTTAGCAGCATCTGGGCCACTTCGATTGTGCAAGGTAAGGTTCTGTGTACAGAAAAAGAATCCTAGCATTTATATGTAATAACCGATAAATCCAAATCCTATTAGGTCATTACATCCTATGGATTGGTATCCAAAATACCTGTAACTGTACTGTCTCATCCAGGACTGCCAGACACCAAACCCTTGGGGAACGGGGAGCAACAAAAGCGAGGGCACAGGAATAAGCTGGGATAGTTCCTTTGACACACTTACTTATGATGGATTTGATCTTCTTCTTTATAGTGCGACCTTAGGGCCGCCTCATTCATGCGCTCTCGCTTTTGTTGCTCCTAGTTCTCAGATGGTTGGTGCCTGCGGTCCCCATCCAAAGCAATGGACATTGACCGTAATTTACGATCATTTCAGATAACCTTGTTTTCGAGCGTATAATTGATCCCGCTCGAAGAAAGGCATATACTAGAGGTAGAGGTAGATTTCTTGATTTCTGCTCTAGGTTAGAGCACAATCAAGCTCTGTGAGCGTGCATGGCACTTATTGTACTCTAATCTATTTAGAAATCTACCTGTGTATGCCCAGCTTTACAGGCATTTTGGATACCAATCCATATGATGTAATGACCTCATTTTTTGGTTATTACATATATATGCTATGATTCTTTTCCTGTAATCAGGACATTACCTTGCACAATCTCCTGAGGAAGCGTCACAATAAAACTGTACTTTTCTTACACATTCTAATATTGCCTGGAAATTTCCTATTTGGGTTTCAGGTGCAAACTTTTTTCTGTTTTTGATTATATTGTCATAGCTTAGCTCATTAAGCTGAGCATTATAAATCAATAAATGTCACCTAGGATATCCAGCCAAATGTTGGTTTTAGTAAATTCTATTAAAAAGTAGAAATAGAAAAGAGGTTTTTATTTTTGATAGGGCAGAAAGAATGTATGACCTACCTGGCAAAATTAATTCATTTATGAATTCTCATTTATGAGAGACAGGGCATTAAATTATAATAGTAAAATTAAAGCCTTGTATGAGTGGTTACATTATGTACAGACCTGTTGATTTGTACTTTAGTTTCTTTACATCCCAGCTATTGATCATTAAATGCCAACAAGTTTTAGCAGGGACATGTTGGAGCCTCTGGCAAGCGAATATTGCTATCTCTGCCCTATCTGTGGGACATTTGTCTTTATTCCCCGATGATATGATGGGTGAAACAGAATGAGAAGTCAACTTATCTGTCCCCAATCTACACACAGAAGGAACACCATTATTGTTGTCTCATGACAACCATTGTCTCATGCTACCTGTAGAAGAGATTAATGTTAGACAAGTGTGTGGACGGCTCCTTTACAGGGAAAAGACCACATTCAAAACCTGGAAAACCTCCCTTAATTTTTTGTGGGGATTGTTTTTCAATAAAGGTGGGTTTACAGGTGTAGATTTTTTTCTTCAACCATCTGCCTATTTGTTTTTGGTTGTTCAATGTCGTTATCAAACATTGTTCGTTCATTTATCGAATGTAACATTAGATTTTTTGTTTGTTCTGCGCCAATAAAGAATGACATTCAAAATCACAACGACAGATACAAATTTACCAACGTGTTCCTTTTGACAATTGTTTTTTGACAATTTTGTTTTGAGGTTGAACAAAATGTATCCATCAAACAAATTGTCCATTCTAGATTTTTGAAATTCCTCGTTGATTGAATGAAAAATCTACACATGTAAACCCACCTTAAATCAATGCCTGTTTTGTCCAGAATCATGCCATTTTCTCATTACATATGGGTAAATAATGGCACATATATGACCTTTTTTTGTGTCACAGGCTGTTGAAGATGTAACTTTGCCAGATGGGTCCTTTCTTTGTATTAGTCCTGGCTTTGTGGAAGACATCTGCTAAATAAAGGATATGCTACTTTTTTTTTACCAATAATTTGGTTCTGCTGAGGAGGAATTCATTATTTTTAGGACCCCAATTAGATTTTATTGGATGCACTTAAAAAGAGTTTCCGCATTGTAACCATGTTATGTGAAGCAAACATAATTAGTCAAATACACCAGAAAATAGACAGTTGGAGGCAATTGTGGAGGTTATTAGGAAAACATGTTTAGCATTTTCATACTGTTAAAATAAAATTTTATGTCAGATGAAGCATAAAGAGATTAAGGTGGGCATACATGGTTTGATTTTTCTGTTTGATAGTCTAAATTCTTTTTGAAGACAAAAGATTTCAAAACAAGTGTGACACCACTTAAATAACATTAGTATATTTAGTACATTTTCTTCTCATTTAGCTTTTAAATAAGTGAACCTAAGATTTTTTTTTTACTGGAAGTGATAATCCAACAGTGTGCCAATTTATATTGTAAATAATGGGGTTGTGTTCAGCCTTGTATTATTACTTTGTGTACCTATGCCTATAATACAATGATATATAGCAATTAGGTTTATAGATGCACACGGATATATACTGGAAATGTGGTGTTTGATGGGTACTTTCAATCAGACTTTGAAATATTTAGGGAATGCGTGGTTTTCTTTTCTTCACTGTAAAGAAGCTTTAATTAAGAGTAAAGTGAGAATACCTCTCGAATTTCTGTATCCTGGATGCCCATCTATGTTAGGCCATTCTATAACAAATTCCCCTGTGTCTGTGGGTGTTCACAAAGAACATAATAGACACTTTGTTGCTTCGGTGCCAAGCAGTATTTGTGTACCATTCACTAATAATAGTGTTGGATAGTAGCTGTTTAATAGTAAACAAGGTCTCTGAGCAAGATCATTGTGTCAAACAGTTCACATGGATTGATTTTGCTGTTAAAGATAAGTTTTAACGACAATCTTGCTAAGACTATATTTGATATATTGATATATACATTTGATATATTTATTTGACTGTAAAAGGGTCTCTTGTGACATCCAAAAGCCATGAGACTGCAGCAGAGTTCCTCCATTTCAGCTTTGCAGTCGGTAGACTTGGGGGACCTCTACATAGGTGTAGGGAGAGGGACGGAGAACATAGACAAGCAAGCAGTATTGGACATTCCCAAAAGAGGAGAAGGATACGATGTACAAGTATGGAAGGGGTTGTGCAAGGAAATAATGATAATAATGGTTGAAACTTATCCTTTGTATGGAAAGGAAAATGCTGAAAAAAGATTGAGTTTTCTTTTCTTTTACCTCCTATTTTTCTTGACTGTCTATATTTAACATGGGAACTGTAATATTAACTAGCACTGGCATGTAATGTGAAACTTTGAACTAATAGAATTCAGTTTTGCATTTAAAGCTAAATCATGACTATATTGGTTGCCCTGTAAACATGCCTTAAAATTTATATTTACTGTTTTTATTTTAACTAATAGTCATTTTTTATAAAACCTTTTCAAGCTTGTTAGTTTATATTTTTGTTAAGATATCATCTAATAGACTTGCATGGCAGAAAGGAGCATTGCTTATCAAGATGTGGAGTCTGTGTTTGTAATGAGCAAATATGGCCCATCTACATACCGCCATCAGTTTCGACCATCTGACTGATACAGTGGCTCCTGTTATTTAGGAAGTTAACAACTGATTCTTAAAAGTGATAAAGTGATGGGATCAAGTAAAATACATAAAGGGTGATACATTTGAAACCGGACAGATTGCGATATCTAGACTCTGGGTTCAAAGATCAGTGGTGGATCCCATTATGTACCAGTTATTACTTATTAAGTGGGATCCAAAGAAGAATTAGCAGCAGGGTCATAGTGTCTCCAAGGCTCACTTATTAACATGGAGTAAGCCAAATCTTAAGCAGGGTACAGACGTGGAGATATAGGCCAAATCGATGGCCGTTTCGAGCACCTTGCGCGCTTAGGGCCATCTATCTGGCCCATATAATATGCCCCCATCGCTGTTTTCGAAAACAGCCTTATCGGACATGACCGTAAATACGGCCGATGTCTGATGCTTTGCCTAGAGATCGCGGGTCTCCAGGCAAAGCTCGGCTGAGCCCGAGAGAGCAGAACTGTCTCCCCAGCCCCGGCAATATCTGACAGCAGCGTGGTGACATCATCACGCTGCTGCAGGGTACATCGACTATCGAGGCGTCTGTACCCTGCTTAAAGCAGTCTGTACCCTGCTTAAAGCAGGGATATTCGAGCCATCTGGTGTACCCTGCAGCAGCGTGATAACGTCATCACACTGCTGTCAGATATTGGAGAAGCCGGGGAGAGACAGTTCTGCTCTCCCCTGCTCAGCCGAGCTTTGCCTGGAGACCTGCGGTCTGTAGGCAAAGCTTCGGACATCGGCCGTATTTACAGTCATGTCCGATAAGGCTGTTTTCAAGCGGGATTAATTTGTCCCGCTCGAAAACAACGATAGTGGCATATTAAATGGGTCATATTGATGGCCGTGAGTGCGCATGGCGCTCGAAACGGCCATCAATTTGACCCATATCTTCATGTCTGTACCCTGTTTTAGTCTGGCCTTGTGTGTCTGGACTATATTGGTATAGTATGCTACAAAGTGGCAAAGATATGAATTTGTCAGGTTAGTCCTTATGGTTATGAAGAGAATAGAGTCACATAGCAGTTTCCTATTCTGCTTTATAAACAGAAAATTATTCATAGCTTTACAGCTAGCCTGGAGTAAACACAGTATTAATCACCTATTTGAGCTTCAGTTAAAGCAGACAGAATGTTTACAGAATTCTGGTATCTGGCTGTCCATGTCCATAACTTGCAGGTGGAATTTTTTTTTCCAGGATAAGATCTTTAAACTGTTTTACTTCACTTTACTTCTGATGTATTGCTCAGTGAATAACCTATGACATATGTATGCCAATGTATACATGCCTAATATATATATATATATATATATATATATATATATACATACATACATACACACACACACACACACACACACACACACACACACACACACACACACACACGGGTGCATATACTGAGCTCAGATGAGTACCAGGAGCCAAGAGATGGTGTGGGGTACTCACCCCATATGTAGTGTGGTATTGAGTGCCATCCTCCTTACCGTCCTCTGCATCAGCCTCCTGCATGGCAGATTCTGCTGCAGATGAACCTCCCTGTTCTTGATTGAGCCACAGATTAGCTGTCTCCATCCACAGGTCACCAGCTGGCTTTGGGTACAACATAGTTTGAACCCCCAGATCTCATATCTCAGTAGTTCAACCCTGACATTTTCTGGGTTATTAACAAACCTGCAGTCCAAATGTCAACCTTTCATAGTCCTATTCCAGCTGTCAAACAGTGCTTTTCTCTTCAGATTGTACCTTTACATTTGCCTACTCTAAAGCAGCCCATACACGGGTCAGATTTTCAATCAATCAACTGAAAACGATCAATTTTTAAAACGGTATAAAATTGTATGTCGATTGTAATACAAGATTTTTGATCGATTTTTTTTTTTCAATCCACAAAACAATCGATCCAAAATAGTCCGATTTAAAATTTCAATCAGAAGTGAGGTAGAATAGGTAGAAAAAAATCGATCAAAAATTGGTTGACCACACTTGGTTCTCAAAATACGGAACCAATTTTCAATCGACCGATCAAAATTTACCATCCAGTCCGATCAAAAAACGACTGAATTTTCACTCAATTTTGATCGGATTAAGTCGATTTAACCAGGTGGGCAAAACTCAATTCTCAATCAATCGACAAACAAATTGATCGTTTTAAGTCGATTCATTGAAAATCTGACCCGTGTATGGGCTGCTTAAGAGTACCTACCTTCCCAATTTCACACCTCTACCCGAAACCTTGTTATATAAATGTTTCCCTGCGGTTACAATAACAATAAAAACTAAAAGTATTCTGGTAATCAAAAAAAATTTCCTTTTACAGTAGTGTATACATGATAAAGTTTTGTCATTTAATCCTACTTCTTTGGTCATTTGTAGCGGGCTGTCTCAGGAGGATCCTGATGATGATGATGTGGGCATGGTCCTCTCAGATGAAGAAGAAATTATTAACAGCTCAGATGAGGATGAATTTAGCTCGGACTCCAGTAAAGCAGATCTTGAAAATCTCGAATGTAAATTGGTAAGTAAGCATGTGGTATATCATATTATACATTTGTTTTCTTAGTTCTATATGGGATGTTCTAATTCTTAGAAGGAAGTTTTTTGTGGGGATTCAGCTGTTAACGAGGGTGCTCTCAAAACCTCAATCCACCAACATTCAAAGCTTCCTTCTCATATTTATTGTCCAAAGAAAGACGATTACCCTTGCAGGGGTTAATAGTACTCCAAACACAGCTCAACAAAAATGCAAAGCCTCCTGGCTTTTAGAACTTTAGCATAAATTATAGGCCTTGGCTTTGGCTCTGCTTTTCAGGCCTGTGAGCCCCCTGTTTCCACTGCTCCAGCAGCAGCAGGCCTGGGCCCCACACTCCCTGTGTGTCCCCTGTCTTCACTCAGAAGCCCTAACACTCTGGTCTCAGAACATTTTGTACAGACACACCCAGCTACAGCAAGCAGGTGTTCATGGGCAGAATGGGAAGGCCCACCCAGTTCCATCCTTCCCATTCAAGAGTCCGGGGCGCCGTAAGAAAAAAACAAAATACTCAGCAACCAAATGTTGCTGTGCAAAGACTCCTTCCAGGACATCACCACCACAACTGCCCATTTACAGTGACAGACGAACAATCCTGTTCCTTACATGAAATTGCTTTGTTTTTGTAATTTTTTTGGTCTAAGCCAGGGGTGGGCAAACTAAGGCCCGGGGCCGGCCCATTTAGCTTTCTTTTCTGACCCTTTGTTACCTTGTTGAAAAGATGCTCCCCTCCGTTTGTTCTCTGCAATGAGAATGCACATAATGCCTAGGTGTCCAAATGTTTCCTTGGGGACGATGCAGTGGTAATCGTGTAATGACACTGTGGGCGCATACTCATGGCGACAACAGACAGTCTCTAGGTTTTATCTCTGCTCATTGCAATGAATGAGAATATCTTTGTAAGTGAAATAAATTTAAAAATATCACAACATCCCTGTCACATGTTGCCTATTACATATCACCGCCATCAAGTGATATGGGCGGTATCTTGGCCTGGCCCCTTTATCAAATTTAAGAAGCCATTGTAGCCCATGATTCAAAAGTTTGCCCACCCCTGGTCTAAGCAGTCCACCTTGGGGTCACTTGCATGTCCATACATACCCTACCATACTGAATATTCTCTTAGGGCTCAGTAGGGACAATACGTGCTGTGGGGTAATGCAGTGAAGTGGGATAGAAGTTAATTTCTCTTAATAGGGACATATTCTCTTCTATACATAAAATAGATATATTTCATGTCTGGTCAGCGTTAGAAGAGGACTTCTATGTGGTGTTTATGATGGTATAACATTTGGGCAAATGTTCCATGTAAATTTTTTTATATTTAAATGAAGACTGATTTAAACACATTTTGTTGATATCATTTTTAAATGTGCATAATTGGAGTTACTGAATTATCTGCAAACATTGCTTCAAGCAGATGAATCTGCATAGTGCAAACAAATCATTAGGGATATTCAGATTAAATAGATGTAACAAACAGATCCCGGTGCAGCTGACAGCTGTGTTATCCATACCTCTGACCCGCTTCCAGACAACCCACACTCTTTGTAAGATCACACTAATGATTGTTCCCCTTTTCAGCAGTTTGCTCTCAAAATTGATTTTCTTTTTTTCTGTAAAAGAATAAGTATAACTTTGTAAAATTAAGTGTAAGCTTTTTGTTTCTAGTTTTACACATTTAAATAATTTATTATTATAAGCTTGATTTTTTGCATAGCTGTTAACCAACTTATTCTACTAGTTTCTATAAAACATAAGCCATAAAACATCTGCATCTGCTAGTTGAGTAATTAACCTGTACTTCACCAGGCTGTGATTGATCGCGGGTCAATTGAACAGCAATGAATGAGAGAATAAATATCCAGACAGTATGTAAGCGCTATAGCTTCCTGCACTGTGTATTCTTTCATTCTCTCTTAAAATGAGTTAAATGCATTGTCCCTGTAGACATGCATGCTATATAATGGCTCATGGCTTCTGGTTATTAATAGTCATCATCCAGATTTTCTCTAAAGCATCTAGCCTCTGGCACTTGGTGCTGTGTGTGTTCCCATTGTGATATTTGCCCTCATCTCCAGGCTCAGTAGGGGGGTGTGACAGACACCTAAATTGATGGGGAAATATCCCTATGGTGACAGAGACGGCACTTTTTTATTTGAAATGAGCTTTTCATTGCATGACATCAAAGCACCCTAATTTCTTGCTCTGATGCTGCAGTGATTCAAAGTGAGTTGAAATAAGTCTTCAATAAAACTTGCCAGGGTTTGAAACTTTCAGCATTATATTAAAAACATGCCTTATACCACACAGTAAAACATATTCCATTTTATATGCAGGAAAAGAAACCAAGACAGAAGACAAAAGTATATTACATTGCCAAGGAGATCATGAGCTCAGAGAAAGTGTAAGTTTACTTTCTTTAGATTTCTCTTTTTGTAAATAATGAGAATATTGTGAAATTTCACTATTTTTCTTTTTTATTGAACAGATTTGTGGATGTCCTGAAGCTGTTGCATATTGTAAGTATATGTTTCTCAGTTGTGTGTAGATTGTTATGTTTTGTGAAAGCACAGTTGGCTTCAGCTTACCCCGTCACCTGTCATATTGTATATTTGGCACCATTTTTCTGAAAGCTCCTAATTGTTGTTGAGAAATGTCTAATTAGCTTTATTTTGGTCTGCAGCTCCATTAGGTAGTTATTTTTCTCACTTAGGCGCCGGGTATATTGGTCATTCAGCGATGTTCCCCGACAGCTGTTCAAGTACTAGATATTAGGCTATGTTCCCACTTGGGCAATTGCCTGTGGAATTGCTGTCAATTGCCTACACTTTTTTGAATGGGCTTGTCCCCATTGATAAGATCGCATGCGATTTTTTTTCCGGATCGCTCCCATAGAAATGAATGGACGATCGATCGCTGGCTATTCCGCATTGCGAGCGCCAGGCGATTAATCACCTAAGAGGGAACATAGCCTTAGCACGATGAACTTGCACAAAGTTTTAGTGCCAACCACATTTAATGTCGTTTGAGCTAAGGGAATTACAGGCCAATGACGAGTCTGATATGAGTACTTTGCAAGTTCTATGTAAGGATGTGTTGTGTTTACTTCCTTGTAGTAAAAACTATGAAATAATGTGTTTTATACTTTTCCCGAAGCTGAGGTACCATGGCCTCAGTATTTTTTAATGTCCACCACAGAAAATTGTGATGGAGTTTCAGTCTGCTGTTTTCTTGGTATGTGAGCAGACAGCTGTTGTTGAGTTTACTGCTGGCTTATCACCACTATTACATCAGGAGGAAATCCAGGACTGCTGAGGAAATGGAGTGCTTGTAAATATAGAAAAAGCCTTCATAATACTTTAAATCCCTTACAGCAGCTGCTAAGGTGAAAGTCAACACTTGTAGCTTAAACTGGTGTAGCACAACTTCTCCTTTATGAAGGAATACATTTCGGATAGTCCGATGTAGCAGGTCTACTATGAGTACATGTCAGTGCTTTGGTGGCATAAAATTCTTCAGTTTCTAATTAAATCTTCCAATAAACATAGAACTAAGTTAAACAAATTTACAAATTAATTAACACAGTTAACAAAAGTTGCAGGGTGGCATAACATTTTTACATGAATATACACTGGCTGTCCCCGCAAAAAAGTCGGCACACCAAAAAAACACACAATATTTTGTTGGACCATCTTTAGCTTTGATTACGGCACACATTCGCTGTGGCATTGTTTCGATAAGCTTCTGCAGCGTCACAGGATTCTGACAAGAAGTCTGACCGCTGCGCAAAGTCTTTTCCAGCTTATCTCAAAGATTCTCAATGGGGTTAAGGTCTGGACTCTGGTGACCAATCCATGTGTGAAAGTGATGTCTCTCTCTCTCTCTCTCTCTCTCTCTCTCTCTCTCTCTATCTCTATCTCTATCTCTATCTCTCTCTCTCCCCCCCCCCACTCATCTGAACCCATCACAATTTGAGCCCAATAAATCCTAAAATTGTCATCTTGGAATATGCCTGTGCCATCAGGAAAGAAGAAATTACCTGGTCATTCATTATACTCATTATACTGTTGCTTAACCTAGACCTGACCAACTGCAGAGACCCCACATTTATCCAATAGGAGGCTCGCACATATTTGTTTAGTTAAATCCAAGTGGTGACTTTCTTTTTTGCCAGGCAATGTATATTCTCTATATTTAAATTCTGGGTGTGGTTCTATTATTATGGAATTGTTCATGAAAAAGTTAACGGTTCAGTAGTCAGTGATGATATACACCGCAAACCAGAGCAACTCTTAAGGCCCCCCATACACCTTTAGAATTCTCTGTCAGATTTCCTTTACATCTCCTTTTGTTTTACAAAACCATGTAATATGAGGGATTTCTGAACCATCAAGTCTACCTGTGTTCCATCACAGAGGACCCCATACTACATAGTTGTTGGTAGATCTAAAGGATATCTGACCATCTAATGGTGTATGGCCAGTTTTAATTAACAACAATGGCAGTAGATATGTCTATCCAAAGTTTTTTTGGGATGTAAACGACATCACTAAACACTGTTCCAAATACATTTTAGTTGCTAATAATCTTCATCTGTTATTAAAGATTAAGTAAAACACACTCATTGCACTAATCTAAATCTGTGTTCTGTAAAAAAAAACAGCTTTAACTACTTCTATTCTTGCAGGAAACATTTACTAATGAGCCTTACTTGGCCATTTACCTTTCCTGTTTTTGAGGAAGCTGTGGACATTTTAATTTTCTTCACAAAAAAAAAAGAAAATATATGAAAATCAAAGCAAACTTCATGAAAGTCTTCATGAAAGCTACATGTATCTGTATTTGGAAAATTTGGGATTTCCACATACTCCAGACAGAATGTAGAACAGTACAGGCAAGCTGAGACTTGGATCTGAACTTGTTGTATTCAGCATTTATGCCACACCTGCATTTCTGGGTTTATAGAGAAATCTGAACTTGAATTCAGTTACATAATATTTCTAGATTTATTCAAAATGGTAGCCAACAGACATATTTAACAAAAAGATAAGCGTTTGAGCCCTACACATATGTTTAAAATGTTTTAAACTTTAATGTAACAAGTATATTAGCAGCAAGTTAGCTTTTTGTGTGATGTGGAAATTCATACTAGTATCATGCTATTCATAGCGGCTCTGTTTTCGATCAGTGCTTTGTCGGAACAAGCATATCAGTTAGCACTTGTTGACAGCTTCACGTTTAGAAAAAATGAAATGGTCTGTCATGGTTATCTATTTGTTGCACCTTATAACACATTAAAGGTCCTGTAACAGCAGCTACTGTGCGCCGTCACAGGCCCAGGCGCCATGTTCAGCAATGATTTACTAGTGTGCTGGGATCCTCTCCACAGTGTCCTCTCAGCCCTGGCCACAGCATGTCTGCTGTTGGTTTTCTGCAGCACTTCTTGAAGGACCAGCACATATCACTTTCAGGGATTTAGTAGATTGGTCATGTTTCCTCGCTGACCAATCATGATCCTCTATGTATAACAGTGGCTCAGCCCTTTGCCTCAGTGGCAAGGTCCCTGTGTCCTTCTAAGGCTCCTGCTTCCCATATATCTGTGCTACTTGCTGTAGTCTATTGCCTGTCTGGGAATACCTCTGCTTACAGGGCAAGGTCCCTGTGTCCTTCTAAGGCTCCTGCTTCCCATATATCTGTGCTACTTGCTGTAGTCCATTGCCTGTCTGGGTATACCTCTGCTTACAGGGCAAGGTCCCTGTGTCCTTCTAAGGATCCTGCTTCCCATATATCTGTGCTACTTGCTGTAGTCCATTGCCTGTCTGGGTATACCTCTACTTACAGGGCAAGGTCCCTGTGTCCTTCTAAGGATCCTGCTTCCCATATAGCTGTGCTTCTGTGTAATCTACAGTCTTCACTGAATATCCCATCCATCCATCCATGGGGAATATCC
>CM070034.1:54966473-54974332 GCA_036250615.1 Ptychadena robeensis | reverse complement strand
GACAGCGCAAAACTGTAAGTATGCGCTGCTGGAGCCCCGATGTTCACTGGATGGCACCATCTCGTCCAGTGCTATAGTGGGAGTAGCAGCGCTGGACAAGATGGTGCCGTCCCGACCGCTAGGGCGGTTAAATCCAAAGGTTCACATACTTTTTTCACCCTGCACTGTGAATGTGTACATGTTATGTTCAATAAAAACATGCAAATATATAATGTTTGTGTAGTATTATTTTAAGCAGTGTTAAGTGTTTTTCTATTGGTGTGACTTGGATGAAGATCAGAACATATTTTTGTGACCAATTCATGCAAAATGTCACATAATCCCAAAGGGTTCACATACTTTTACTTGAAACTGTGTATGTATCTTTCCCAGTAACATTTTTGGTGGAACATTGTCCACCCATAATAAACCTATAAAGTGAGAAATGTTTAATCTAAAAAGTTGCTTAGTTGTGTATGACACCACTGGGGTCTAAGTCACTGGCCTTAAGTAAGCATGTAGCAAGTTAAGTGAGAACTCCAGACCTGAAAATGATTTATTAAATCAAAGGATCATCATTACAGTCAAACAACCAACACAAATATGGGTCACTTTTTTCAAAAAAAGGTAAATATGGGTGCTTCCATAGCTGACCCTTCTTCTGGAAATGCTAGTTTTCTGTTTGTGATTACAGAAGCAATGTATAACATAACCTGCATAACCTCAGTACAAACTTTATTACATGCCTTCCAATGTTTTATTTTCCCATGCTTTACAGATTCACATCAATTAAATATTTGCTACAAATAATGTTTTTATATGTATATAATGTTTTTTGTTTTTTCCCTTAGTTCAATGATGCTTTGTTATATACAACCCCGGTTCAGTCAGGCATGTATAAGCTTAACAACATGCTCTCTTTGGCTGGAATGAAGGTAGGAACTTGTAACATGATAATTACTTTATTGATCTTCCTGTGTTAATGAAAAATGTATTGTAGATACCTGTTTAATCTAGTAGTTGTAACTCTGTGCCATGCCATACTACAAATCAGTTTGTGAAATATTATTTCCCTACTAAGGTCCTTGTGCTTTTTGTCCTTTCTCCTGTAACTGTCTGCATTAAAAACAAAAATGAAATATTAATTCTTGCATTCCGGTATATTATTTTTCTAATGTATCAAAATGGTAAATTGTGTTAGTTTTAAAATGTTTTTATATTTTGTATTTCAAGGTAAGAAAGCCAACCCAAGAGGCCTATCAGAATGAGTTAAACATAGAAAGTGTGGAGAGGTCCTTTATTTTGTCGGCGAGGTATGTATGGGCCCATTTTAGGGGGTTTCAATGAAAATTAGGAATTTTATTTCTGTATCAGCTGTCAAACAGTAAAGGTTTCTGTATATTCATTGTAAGGATCTAATAGGAATTGTGTTAGGAATGACACAATTACAGTGATTAGTAGTGATGGCCGAACTTCAGCCATGTCCGTCCGCAAACGGGCGGATCGGACTTTTAAAAAAGTCAGCGGACAGATTCAAATTCCCCGCCACTAGGCGGGGAATTTGAATCTGAAAACCTGGGTGTGACGTCAGTGATGTCGCATCCGGCACCTGGAACGCATAGTTCCTGGTTGTGCTAACCGGATGTGACATCACTGACGTTACATCCGGGCTTGCGAGGCGGTTTTTCACTAAAACTGACGGTTTCTCCCTGCTCATTATCCCACCGAAGGAAGAATAGAGGGCTCCTTCTCGCTGGCAAACAGGACGGGTCGAACACCTGTACTGTCCGCTGGCGAGGAGGGCGAACATGCTTGTCCACCTTGCGGGCAGTTCGGCCATCACTAGTAATTAGTGGTTCTGTCTTCGTCTATAGCACTGGGTAATATTTTTTTCTCTTAGGTCAAACCCCCCAAAGCACAACGCAGGGATGCTTATTGTAAATTAATGGGGGGTGCAACCAAAGACATTTTGGCAAAATGTAGTGGAGTTTTGGCCTTACTGTCAAACAGGTCTCCTGCAGTCCCTCAGCCTTTTCTGTCTGGATGCATTTCCTCTAAATAACCCTCATGGTAGATATAATAGCACCTAGCTATTGGTTTGACCTATGCGACCCCCACAACATGGTAGTAGTCTTACCTTTTGTCTGTTTTCTCTTTCTTTCTACGCCGTTTCCCTGAAAATAAAGCATGTCCCTAAAATAAGGCACCCTTACATTTTTGCCTCACGCTGAAATTTAAGGCGCCCCCCTGAAAATAAGACACTCCTGAAGATAGGGTACTGTAACTCTGTACAGGGGGGATCAGGGGGGCAATCAAAATCACACAGGAGGATTAGAAGGGGTTACTAAAATGGTAATACCACCCTCTATAGTCCCCAGTGCCATTTTGATTCCCCCTTGGATCACCCCTGTGCCATATTTAGTGATCCCCCCACTCTGATACCCCAGTGCCGTATTCTTCTTCATGGAAAAAAAAGACATCCCACGAAAATAAGACGTAGGGCATCTTTGGGAGCAAAAATTTATAGAAGACCCTTTTTTTTTCGGGGGAACACTGTATGTCCTCTCTCCATTTGTCTTCCTTCTCTTCTTCATTTGATAACTAGCCTTGGTGCCATCTATTAGGGCTCTGTGCATCCCAGCAGCTTCTCTTATTTTTTTTTTAATTAGCTATAGGACTCATGTTCTCAGTAGGAAAGACACCAGGGATCTCCCGAGGCACTAAATTAGGGCTCACACCGTTGCTGGTTTTTGTACTTCATTGAGAGATAATAAGCCATGTTCGTGTTTGATATTGGTTAGGCCATTAGCAGTCCTTCTGTTGTGGCAGTTCACAGTTAGGTAACCATACTTGCCTAAGCAACACCTATGTAGTGAAACCCTTATTATAAACTATAGTAAAAAAATTAGGACAGTCATCTTTCTTTTATGTTTTAAGTATGGACAAGGATCATCATTATGATAGTTGTAGTATGTGGAAGTGCCAAGGAAGTCTATGGGATTGCTGGTCTGATCTGTAAGGCTGTTGAGCAGAGGTCAGCAATTGTTGCTTTCTTATTCTCTATGTACACTTTTTTCCCTTTTGAATTTGAACAAAACGTGGTACTTGTGTGTAAGCAATGTATTTTTCCTGTCAAATGAACTGTAATTCTTATTAGCCACTTCATCACTAGTATTGTTACTATTTGCTGGGTTAGTTTTAATGCTTCCTGAAATACTGTTCCAAACATGAGACCTAATAGATGAAGACTGCGAGATTATGATAGCTGCCTTTTGTTGAAAGTATTTAAAGAATGCTAATTAAACATATCATGTGCATACTTATATTAGGTCAGAGGTTCAGAAAGTATTGAGCGTAGAGAATCGGCATACAGACTGGGAAAGCACCCCCAAACCCTGATATTGGTTTTAAAAATGAGTGACTGTTCACTTTCAGGTTTTGAAATCACAAAGCTTGGTATCCTCATTTAGCCATAACCTTTAATAACTTGGCTTTTCTATTGTGTACTGCTAGAATGTAGGTCACCAGTGAGATGTTTTTCTGCAGAGATGTAGAATAGTGTTATCATGTTGTATGGATTATCCAATTATTTAATCATTTCTTTTCATTACAGTTCAGCAACTGAAAGAGATGATTGGCTGGAAGCAATTTCCACAGCGATTGAAGAATATGCCAAAAAGAAAACAACCTTCAACCCAACAAAGAGCCAGGAAGAGGTTAATACTTCATGTTTACAGTTTTTATATTTAGGTTTTATTGCAAATTTTGTGTAAATAAAACAATATCACCCAAGAAATGGGGCACTGTGATGTAATACCGCTATACACTAAAAGTCTCAGAAATAAAGGGACATACAGTAGTAATATGGACAAAACAGCTTTTTTAATACTAAGTTATATGTTTTTCAGGCTGACCCCGAAGAGGAAGGAGATAATACACTTGGTACAAAAGCACCTATTTGGATTCCTGATGGCAGAGCTACTATGTGCATGATTTGTACAAGTGAATTCACACTAACCTACAGGAGACATCACTGTAGAGCATGTGGCAAGGTAGGTGTAGGGTATATTAACAGCTTTAAATGATGGATAAGCTCCTATGGAAGAAAAATTGTGTTTTATATTGACCTAGAATAAACTCGACTAAACAAAAATTTTAAGCTGGCCATACACCTTTAGATTTCTCTGTCAGATCTACCAACAACTATGTAGTGCCGGGTCCTCTGCGATTGAACAAAGGTAGACTTGATGGTTTAGAAAGTCCCTCATATTACATGGTTTTGGTAAAACAAAAGGAGATCTAAAGAAAATCTGACAGAGAAATCTAAAGGTGTATGGGGACCCTAAGTGTAGCCGATTTCTCAATGTTTGTAAAGCAATGTGCGTTCAGCATTCAAAAGCATTCATTATTACATCACATGATGTTCTTTTCTAAAGACACATGTTGTAAACTTTCTTCGCAGATTGTATGCCAAGCATGCTCAACAAACAAGTACAGTTTGGAATATCTCAAGTACCATTTAGCCCGAGTATGTGATCTGTGTTTTCAGGAACTCCAGAAACAAGGTATTCCATTAGCTGTCACTTTTTGGTTATCTTTCAGTTTTTTCTCAGAGGAATCGATCTAATAGTTACATGCTGAGTTCAATTTCCTGGTGAATATAAAAAGAAAGTACAATTTGTTTGGTGGATACTTATTTTCTTCTGTGGTGGAGCGCCCATAGCTGTATTGCAAAGACTATACTTCACTAGAAGGGTTGTCCACCATGTACTGTATTCTTGGTGGGTAATTCCACTAAAGTAAGAAAAGTAATGCTGTACGGCTGGCAAGTGAAAGTTTACATTGAAAGCAGACACTGATGTCCCCTCTAAATTTGTACCTCTAAATATTGAGAGTCCTTATATCCTATCCACAACTAACTAGGAGGCGTTGCTAACTAGTAATTAATTAGTAAATATAGACATCCACCTCTTATGTGAGATAGACGTATTTTGAAGTAATTTTTGCTTGTCTTGTATATTAAGTTGCAATATATATTTTTATTTTACTTTTTTTTTTAAGTAGATAGTCCAGGCACAAGTAAGTCATGTTCACCTGCAAACCACAAGTCACCCTCCAGTGCCCTTTCGACTGTACTGCAAAGCATTCCATCTGGCAGGAAACATAAGAAAATTCCAGCAGCTCTTAAAGTAAGTTGGGGTCTGTTCTCAGCCCTGGATGAAAGATGAAATAGGCTAAGCACCATTTATGTTTTCTTGTATCTAAAATAACACCACTGAATTATTAAGGGTAAGTCATCTTGTATGGCAGTGTAGATCTGGCCATCTAATTCTGACATTCTAATCGAATTCTTTAAGTCTTCTTCACCCACAATCGTCTCACACCACCAACACTTCCCACCCCATCCACTCACTATCACATGAATATTGCAGAGGCAGATGTTGGAAGGTGTATGACGGTCAGCACTTTTTTCACAGAAGCAGCAGGGGGTTCTCCTTTCACTACAGTGGCGGTGTTAGAACAAGCTTAAGGCCCCCATACACGTCTAGATTTTCCTTTCAATCAACTTAAAAAGATACATTTTTTGGGTCAGGGAAATTGGTGATTGATTGTAATCTATGCCAACTGTAGTAACAGATTTTTTATATAATTTTTTGGGGTCGACTGAAAGCATAATTGAATTAAGGTTCAATTTCATTACAACCGATTAAAATTTTCTTTTTCAAAAAAAGGTTCCCAATTTTATGTTTAGACTTTTATAATTGTGTTGTATTTGCTTTCAGGTTTGTGCTAGCACAGAAGACTCATCAATGAGTGGCTACTTACAGAGATCAAAGGGTAGTAAAAAGCCCTGGAAGCAGATGTGGTTTGTGATAAAGAACAAAGTCCTATACACATATGCTGCTAGTGAGGTAAGAAACTATCTATAGTGATAAATGTACACTGTATAAGCAGCTATAAACTAAACAGCATCTTTCAATTTGGTGCACATGTAATCAGATGTACCTGTAGAGATCTGCGTGGTCTTTGTATTGCTTAAACCTGTACCATTTATCTAATAAAACAACCCTTCTAACATTTTCTCTAGGAGTACCCCTGAACAGCCTAAGCATTGCAGTTTAAAAGAGTGGACCACTTGAGAGCAATTATATTTATTGCAATACATTGAATGTTGAAGAGGTGTCTGGACTGTAAAGCAGGATGTACCCTGCAGCAGTGTGATGACGTCAGATATTGGAGGAGCCGGGGAGAGCAGAACTGTCTCTCCCCAGCTCCTCCGCCGAGCTTTGCCTGGAGACCCAGGCAAAGCATCGGACATCGCCATATTAATGGTCATGTCCGATAAGGCTGTTTTCGAGCGGGATTGATTTGTCCCGCTCGAAAACAGCGATGGGGGCAGATTATATGGGTCAGATAGACGGCCGTGAGCGCGCACGGCGCTCGACACATCCATCGATTTGACCCATATCTCCACGTCTGTACCCTGCTTTAGATGAATAAAAGAGAAAATTTTGAAAACAACCTGTACTTACCGTATATACTCATGCATAACCCGACCTTTTCAGCCCTTTTTCAGCTCCCCTTGCCTTATACTTGAGTCAGGGTCCACTCACCTGCCCCAGGTCGCAGTTTGCGGAATTGCAGGCATTGGGAGCTTCGGCAGCCTCTGTGAAGCTCTATGTTTCCGACACCAGCTGATGTTATGTAAACAAACAGTTCCACACTGCCATCTGGTGGCCGGTTACTGTTAATGGTGGCCCATTGTAACTGGAGAAGGAATTTTATAGAAATTCAAATAGAACACTCCACAACATATGATTCAAAAATGAAATGAAAGTTTCTATTCCATGAATTGGTCCCAATAATAATAATAAAGAATTTTTAAATCGAAATTTATTTTCATGTTTGAACATAAGAATTGCCTTGAAAAACCCATCCTGTAATAACAATAAACCTGTGTTCTCGTAACTTTATCCTCTTTGATTCATTCCTAGGGGCAATGGTGCTTTCTCTATATTTCTCTCATTAAGAAAACTTCTCTATCTGACTTTGCATTTCCCACCTCGGCTTATACTCGAGTCAATAAGTTTTTGTAGATAAAATTAGGTACCTCTGCTTAAGCTTGGTTGGGCTTATACTTGAGTATATATGGTACTTTGCCAGCATCTAACTATTTTTAAGAGTAATTAATTTACACAATATTGTAAGAATAGAAGAATATCTCTCTTAACCTCCCTAGCGCACTGCTGAGGTCCAGATTTCTGTACCAAAAGCACACCATAGACTTTTTTTCTTTATGTTGTAGGCCTGTAACTTCCCAAAATATAAGTTCATTATTAAATTAATGGTATCCAGGTAAAGGTCAGATAGGCAGTAAATGATCAGCAATGGTAATAGCACAGTCTTAAATACTAGTGATCCAGGGTGAGGCGACATTTTTACGGCATTTAGAGGGGTCATGCATATGTTTGGGATACATCCCTATACACCGTGGAAACATAGCCTAACTGGTAAATTTTAAACTGTTACAATGTATTTATATGTGTTTTTTGTCTATAATAAAAGGGAGGTTAATAAAGTTTCTGGGAAGTTTTAAATGCATATTGTTTGCTTATATAGGTAAATGACAATGATTGTTGGGTATAATTCCATAATGCTAGCTGCACCCCATTGTTATCATTTGCTGCGATAAATAACATGGATTTTGTCTTCTTTAATTCTGACGTGTAAATCTCAATATATCTGTAATAAAAAAAAATACAAAAAACATAAGAATATAAAGAAAGAAACCGTAATATATAACTTATCATGATCTGAAGACTGTTCAACTAGATAAAAATGTCTTGTATATTTGAACTTTTTCACTTTGGGAAAAAAAA
>CM070034.1:54932530-54954130 GCA_036250615.1 Ptychadena robeensis | reverse complement strand
ATAAAATTATTCCTCAAAAATACCACTTGCCTAATAATTCTGCACTCCCTGTATTGTAATAGTACATAGACACATGGGTTATGTGTATGTATGTACAGCACAGCCTTCCCTCAGCTGTGATATGTGACTGAGCTCTACTCATTTATCCCTCATAATAGAATATATGGTTGTACTATATACATACCTCAGCTGTGATATGTGACTGAGCTCTACTCATTTATCCCTCATAATAGAATATATGACTACATAGTGCACAGTACATATACATATGGGTTCTGTGTACAGCACAGCCTTCCCTCAGCTGTGATATGGGACTGAGGTCTTCCAGTAATTTATCTCTCATAATAGAATATATGGTTGTACTATATACATACCTTTGCTGTGATATGTGACTGAGTTCTACTCATCTATCCCTCATAATAGAATATATGACTACATAGTGTACAGTACATAGACACATGGGTTATTATGTGTATGTATGGACAGCACAGCATTCCCTCAGCTGTGATATGTGAACGAGCTCTACTAATTTATCCCGCATAATAGAATATATGACTACATAGTGCACAGTGCATAGACACATGGGTTATGTATATGTATGTTCAGCACAGCATTCTCTCAGCTGTAATGTGACTGAACTCTACTCATCTATCCCTCATAAAAGAATATATGACTTTATTGTAATAGTACATAGACACATGGGTTCTGTGTATGTATGTACAGCATAGCATTCCCTCAGCTGTGATATGTGACTGAGCTCTACTTATCATTTATCTCTCATAATATGACTAAATTTTTTACATTGCATAGACTCATGAGTTCTGTGTGCAGTGCATTGCAAATGTAAAAAAAAACAACAAGAAATTCAAATCTTCAAGTACAGAAAAAACATGTTGATGCTGAGCCCTTGCTATTTCCTGTGCACTGACCTACACTGAGCAAAAATATAAACGCATCACTTTCAGTTTTGCTCCCTTTTTGCATGAGCTGAACTCAAAGATCTGAAACATTTTCTACATACACAAAACATACAGCTGGCAATACACCTTTAGATCTCTCTGTCAGATATCCTTTAGATCTCCCAACAACTATGTAGTCCCGGGTCCTCTGCGATTGAACACAGTTAGACTTGATGGTTTTGAAAGTCCCTCATATTACATGGTGTTGGTAAAACAAAAGAAGATCTAAAGGATATCTGACAGAGAAATCTAAAGGTGTATGGGGACCCTTAGATTACGAAGATGGAAATATGGAGCTGAGGATTAAGGTAAGTATGCTTTCATCCTATATAAAGAAATTAACAAAAATGGTGAATGCATGCTTACACAGAAAGGACAGAAATAGAAATGGAAATTATGAAATAACCCAAACTGCTTTTTGATGACATCCGGCATTAAATAAGTATTTCACTTTTTTGTTATGTTAGGCTTCATTTACACCAAAACTGGAACCCCTAAATTCACATCTTCATTCCCGGGATACCATTCTCACGATCAGATATGGCATCTATAGAAGAAATAGCTCACCAAATTATTGAACAGCAAATGGGAGAGGTAAGTTAAAAGTTTTAATAATCAGAGCATTGTACAGATGTAAAGTGTACCTCAACACCAGACACCTTTAATAAACAAAACCTATATAGAATACTTCATATTACAAACTGACTGCATATGATTGGCTTCTTCTTCCTGTAGATTTGTTTGGGTCAGTGACCTTTAAAGTAACAACAGCTAGCGATAGACTTTCTATCATTCTCCGTGGTATGTGCTTTCTCACATTCATGATTAGATATTCTTTAGGGAAGTCTATTTATTGTACCAAAACATACAGACATTAAAGTAAACCTATCAGGGAACTCAAATTGACTATTTATTGGCACACATGTAGGGTTTCTTTAAATTTTCAGTTGATTTATTAGTTTACAAAAAACAAACAAACAGTAGTTTAAAATGTGCATAAATCATGTTAATAGAACCTAGAACAGCATACAGAATGTGTCACCTGTCTTGTCATAAATAAGAAATGATTGTACCTACAGCTTTCTCGCACCCAGGCAGAAGTGACACATACAGCCCTGATGGATGGAAGTTCCCAGAGAATACAGCTTATTCCATCAGATTCCAGTGTTACCTTACCTCAGCGAATACAGGTGTGTCTACAGCAAACTTCACATACTGCTACTAGTAGAGGGCAGTAGATTAGAAGTATGACACCTTGTTAGCTGTCTACAACACAATCCATTAGGCAAAACTCCTCTTTCAACAAGATTATATTACCAAAGTCATTTATAATTCAGAATCACACAATTTATAGGGAGAGGAGGCATGTGGTCTATCTTAGCTTGTCAGAGGAATGTGGATGCAAGTCAGCGCATCACTTTCTTTAATATGTGCAGTGGTTAAGTAGGTAAGAATAAAGGATGCGCTACTTGTCCTTCTGTGTTTTGAACATTTGTTTTCATGTAAGTATGAAAAAGAAAAATAGAAACGTAAAAAGCTACTTTTAAAAAGTTTTTTTTATTATAAACTAGGTTTTTATGTGGACACCCAAGTAAATAGTATATACAGGCATTTTTCGCGCTACAAGATGGACACCAATTAGAAGAAAAAATAGATTCAGAGACACAGCCATTCACATATAAAGTGATTTTTCAGCATGTTCCAGCAAAGTAGGCAAGGCTTGTCCATGCAATATTCACCCTTTATTCCTTTAGCCAGGCCAAGAGGCCAGTGCAAGGAGGCAGGGTTTACTTCCAGCAGAGTGTGCAGTGAAACTTTAGCAAGTGTCTATACACTAGCACTACACAATCTCTGAACACGCTGACCAATTTATGGAGCGATGAGTCTGTGTCACATCATTTTTTTTATTGCAATGCAGAATGTAAACGTGAATTTAAAACTCATGCTATCTAAATCGCCTCAATTCACCCCGCTGGTTGGTCAGTGTGTTCAGAGAATATGTGCTAATACAGTTAAAATCTCTCTCCTGGCAGTGGCCTTTTGGCTTGGCTGGAAGAAATGGAACAAATTGCTTCCAGGATGTGTGGGATGATATTCGGACCATAAAACGCACAGACATTTCTTGATGTTAATGGGAAAAAGTGCGTCTTATAGTCCAAAAATACCGTATTTCTGTATCTGAAGGGGATTCGAATGCAAGCACTAGAAACTCACATCAATTACTTTGTGCAGTGGAAGAAAAGAACCATTAATTTATGTTTCCTTTACTTGCAGTACATGTTTGGAAAAGTTGTAATTGATAATTTCATACTTTGGTACAGTTTGTTACAGATCAGCAGACCGGCCAGAAGATCCAAATTGTAACAGCAGTTGATCAGAGTGGCACAAGTAAAAGGTTTATTTTGACAAATAACGATAGCTCCTCGCCAAATAAGGTAATCCTCGCTAGACAAGAACCCAGTCAGGGAAAAGTGTACCTAACGACCCCAGATGCTGCAGGTGTCAATCAGCTCTTCTTCTCCAGTCCAGAGGTTTCTACACAGCACATCCAGGTGTGTACTTATAAATACTACACCGTGCTAGCACTTTGTATGCAAGCATTACTAACATGATTATACAACTGGAGATCTTAATGAGTATTTTTTGAGTAAGATATGAACAGGTTTGTATATAAGGTAACAAAATAACCTACTGGTTGGTGTTAGAAATATTGTGTATATTCTGTAGTTGTTAAGATTACAGAACCTCTTACTATTTCCTATCCCCCTAGATTGAGAAGGCCTCTCTGTTAAAGATTACTGCATATGTAGGCATAAACAGAAAGTTGTGGATTATACAATGCCCATAATATATTGATTTTACAGAGATGTTACACTCAATTATTTTTCTGTAGTTTTGCATAGTAAGAAAGATTTTTTATAACCTTTTTGCTGTTACAGTTCCTTAAATAATTGCCCAAGCATGCCTATTTTTTTTTCCAGATTTTATCAGATTCACCATGCATAGATCAGAATTTAAATAAGCCACTTTTGGACCTTTGTGTCGTGTGCGGTGATAAAGCATCAGGTATGTTTTTATGGACCAAGGGAAAGACTGATTTACTTAAGTTTAAAGAAAAACTGCTGTCAATGGTAACGTTAAATAGATTGTTTTAAGTGGATTTTGTTTTTGTATGTTTTAATTCCAATTCAAGCTATTGTACAATATATTGACATTTACAGTGCCAGCCTTGTGATGCTGTGACTGTATATTGTAAAATCAGATTCTCGACTCTCTGGTGCTCATTTAAAGGCTAGTTCTCTACTGCGTTAAAGTCCCCCCATTTGGCTCAGTGCCGACCCTGCCCATTGAAAACAATGGACTATAACGTGCCTGATTCCACAGGCTCCTCATTTTCTTATTTACGCAATCCATGCGTTACGGGTATGACACATCTATTGAAAACTAATGGATGCATCAAATGATGTTGTTTTCGGGCACGTATTTCTCACATGATGCCCAATAGAGACATGCACCAACAGCTGGGAACTTGGGATTCCTTAATATGGTAATGGACTGAGCGTCATGCCTACGGACTATCACATGAGGCAGGATAGGTCCCTCATTGCTCATGTGGATCCTATTGATATTATAGCTTTAAGAGATAAGAGCTATGGGTTGAGCAAAACAGTAAGAGTAAGAACTTTCTTATTTGACCCTTAGCAATTTGTGATTTCAAATTGACTTATCTCCGTATCCTTCATATTGTGTTGTTTCAGGTCGACATTATGGGGCAGTAACATGTGAGGGCTGCAAAGGTTTCTTTAAAAGAAGTATAAGAAAAAATTTGGTATACGCATGCAGAGGATCAAAAGATTGTGTAATCAATAAGCACTACCGGAATAGATGTCAATACTGCAGATTGCAAAGATGTATTGCACTTGGAATGAAGCAAGATTGTAAGTACTTGCCCTATCTTGTCTAATTCCAATCTTTAGCTGTTTTTTAGAACATTAGACATGGAGCGTCTATATCTGAAAAATACTTGGGGTTACTGCCGCTCTGCTGGTCAGAGCTCCGTGCACTGACTGGCAGAGCCTCTGACAGCTTCCTTGCCTCCTGGTCCCAACAGGGGTGTGTATGTGAGCTTGACAGCTTGAGCCCTGCTCATATACACACTACAGAGAGACGATCTACCCCGAGGGCGACTCTTCTCTCTGTCTGTGTATGTGAGCTGAGCTCTTGCTGGCCAGCTCACATACACACAGCAGAAAGCCACGGGTGGATCTTTGCTCTGCCGTGTTTAAGTCATCCAGACTCCCGGCTGTCATACACAGAGCAGTAGAGGAGGTAAGATCAGCTTAAAGGGTGGATCTTTTCTCTGGGTCTTCTTTACCCTGTGCTGTGGTTATGTCAGCGGGGCTCTAGCTGCCCACGGACAGATGTTCCCTGGCTTAACTCAGTGCTTGGCTGAGCAGAGAGCGAAGGCATGACCATCTGCGCATAGGTTTCCCTTTGTCTTGTTTTAGTGTATTATAAAGAACCACATGCAGCATCTTTTTCACTTCCTTGCTTTTTTCACTCAAGTTATTTGAATAGCTTACTCTAAAAGTTCACTATATTTAAAACTTGTAGCATGCAGCTCAATATCCAACATCCATTCATATATTTAAAGCTGTATCTGGTCAGAATGAGCGTTGTGTGATGTTTACCTTCAAATAAACCATTTGTGATCATGATTTCCAGCTGTTCAGTGTGAGAGAAAGCCTATTGAGGTCTCCAGAGAGAAGTCATCCAATTGTGCCGCATCCACAGAAAAAATCTACATTAGAAAAGACTTACGTAGCCCACTTGCTGCAACAGCTACATTTGTAACAGAAAATAAATCTGCAAGGTATGTCGTATTAGCTTATAAAATTATTATTTGGAATACATTTTGGAATACATTTCTTCATGTTAGTTATCCCTTTTATTAGTTAGAAAACCGTCTGCCATTCCTCTGGTTTCATTGCAGAGGTTTGTACTTACTAGAAGCCTGAATCATAGACACTGTTCCTGTATAATAGAAGAAGATGTGGTGGGGCCTATGGCAAAATTTCGGCAAATAAGCAACATCAACATTTGAAGGGTTATCAATACAAGATTGATTGTTAAATAGAAGACTTCTTTTGTACTTTGAATGCTTTGTAAAATAAACAAGAACGTTTGTCTTGTGCATCAAAGTAAAATATACTACCTGAGTGAGCTGGAGGGGTGGGGTGGGGGTGGCACTAAGGGGAATGGGGGGGGGGGATGGATTGGGGTTGATTAAGTTGGATGAGCACGAGTACCACAGTATGGCAATCAGATGCCTTGGTTCGGAGGGCAGGAAATGGGAAGGGTCACAAGATTGCGGGACACGATACTTCTTCATGTCATTGATTCTGTGTTTTTGCGTTTTTCGAGATGATTTATTGTGTTCCGATTGATGGCTATGCTGTGTACCGTGTACAGTTTCTTTGAAATTAATAAAATATATATGCTCAAAGTAAAATATACTAAAAAAAGTGTGTCTTTTACATTTTGCTTACAGGTCCAGTAGTTTATTAGACCCCGGAGTTGTAGTTAATATACAGCCTTCTGCAATTAAAACGGAGCCTGTTCTTATTACACATGACAAGGTAAAGGTTTGTACATTCCAATTTAACAAAGTGATAATATACAGGAAATTAGAAGAAATCTAAATGAGAAAGGATAAAGTTACACCAGACCTACTCTATTCAGTATATTAACCTCCTGAGCGTTTACTCAGAACCCAGCTCGGGGTAAGTTTGCTTCTCCCACAAACTCACCTCGAGCTGCGTTCGGGCATACTCGCCTATGTCGGGCAAGCCTGTGGTGAATCTGAATATTGGCAGTCCCGATATTGGCCGATCTCTTCCACCTGTTGATGCCAAAGCGGCGGGAGGGTTGGCACCATTGACCTCCATTTAAGAACACCCCCCCAGTGTCCCGGGCGTCATCGATGACAATGATGTGTTGAGGGAGAGCAAAGAATACTACTTTGTAATCCGCCGCAGTTGATGCAAACATGCTAATGCAAACATTCTGCAGGATAAAACACATTGACAAAAGCTGATTCTTTAATCAAATTGTTTAATTTGATCTAATTTCTACTTCGATTCCCGATTAAAGTGGATTTAAACTAAAAAATAAAAAAAATAAACATATGCATATTACTCACCTACATCGGGTCTTCATCCAGGAACAGCGACCCCTAAAAAAATAAAAATAAATACATTTCCTGGCTGCCCATGCTTCCATGCCTGGGGTGTCTGGTCCTTCAGGCTTCAAGATGGAGGAGCGAGACTCTTTCAGTCTTGCTCTATCCATCAATACAGAACTGAATCGTGTAACGCTCTGCCACTCCGTGTCACGCGATTCAGATGCTGCTGACTGCGGACACATGGAGACATGGGAATGGAGCTGTCAGAAGTGATGTCTAATTTTCAATATTCCTTGGGGCCGCGGTAGCAGAATGTCAAAGCAGAGGTGGAGCGTTGCAGGCTTTTTAAAGATTAACTGGGTCCATTTTTTTTTCCATTTGCCCTCCAATCTTCCCTATTATTGGCACCAGAGGTGATAGAAAGCAGAATTGGAGGTGGTAGGTCCACTTTAAGGTGAAAATATGTTCACTTAAACAGAGCAGTCAGAGCACAAAGCAAAAATCTTTTTTCTCCTCACATATGGACATTCAAAGTAAAGACCGCTTCACCTTATTATAATATAGAATTGTATTATAAGTTACCAGTAGTAGATACATGGTTCCGTTTAGCTGTCAGAGGGAAACCCTTTGTTCGGAAAGCTCAGGGAATTGCTAAATAATTGGTATTCACATAAAAAAATCATTGCAATGCTCAACATAACAGGGCATTTTTACTTTCATTTGTGAAGTTGCAAATTCACAATAACATTATTATGATCATTGGTAGTTTCATGCAGCTGTTTATTTTATTTTCAGGTGGAAGCATGTCAGGGAGATTTAAGCACTTTGGCCAATGTTGTCACATCACTTGCAAATCTAAATAAATCTAAAGACTTGTCCCAGTCAAGCGCAGAGTTGTCTATCATGGAAAGTTTAAGTAATGGAGATGCTTCACTGACAGAGCTTTCACAGGATGATCAATCAAGCAGTGAAGTCACCAGGTACGTCCCTTTTCTGTGATAATAGTGGTGATATAGACATAGACATAAACATAAACACAGTGCTACAAATTTAGTACATTTTGTAGTAAAAACAATGTATAATACTTTTGTCTTGTTTTCTAATCTAGGGCATTTGATACCCTGGCGAAAGCTCTCAATCCTTCTGAAAGCTCTGTCCAGAGCTCATCAGAAAGCATTGATGCTGCTTCTAACATCTTTGGGGATATTGCTGTTGTAGAGATTGAGGGACCACTTCTTACAGATTCCCACATCTCCTTCAAGGTAATGATTATAATTCTTTACATTACTGTCACATTTTCCATTATTGTTTTGCTCTACCTATACTAAATGAGAATTTCACAACCATTACAAAAGGAAAAATTTATACCGATTAGATTAACACTGGTTGCAAGATAAATTAACTTCAGGAAAGGTCCTGACTGTAATAGCCCTACTTTTGTCAAGTTTTGTGCACCTTCATTGCCCCACCCTGACACAAACCTCTATGAGTAGAGTAGGTTTTGCAATAATGTACGGTCGCTGCTTTGTGTTTTTGCTTGATGTGCTTGTTTATAATGAAATAAGGAACCTACCTGAATTTCCTGGTGTAACCAATTGCATCCTGTAAGTCTTCTGAAAATAGATGAGGTAATGCAGTCATTGGGTTTAGCCAGCCCGGAATCAAAGCTCCATACTCTTACCAAGTTTAGCATATGTTCTAAAAGAAATCATTCCTGGCATCCCTTTGGATGTTTATGTTGTATTGTTTGTGGAAAGTATGTGAAAACAAGCTGTCTCATCCACAGGGTTTTGGCAGTGCATTCTTTCAATTTAATAGCTCATCTTAAGCTAGTCTAAGACGTATCGATTTTCCATTAGAATTCCAAACGATGGACCATACCGAACGATCTGATTGATTGGTTATTCTACCTACCCACCTTAAGCGAGCGACCGTCCAAAATCTGAAACGAATAAAATATTGTTTGTTCACTGATCGGACATGTAAATTTTTTCAGGTTGATCGTTCATCAAACAAACTACATTAGTGCACACCTTCGATTGCTGGCTGTACGATCGTCCCTTTTGGCCTAATGTTCCTTCCGGCCAGCTACTTGGAAAACAAAGGGAGTCGATCCTCTCTTTTAAGCGGCGAGCAATCTAGGTCCAAATCGCCGGGGAATCGTTAAGCGTTAGTGTTTTCTTCGATCTTTGAACGATCGTCCGCCAATGACTCTATCACATGTCGCGGTCAAATTAGCAACCGAATGCACGTGGATCTAAGATCTATGGGGGGCTTAAGATAGGGAGGAGGGAGTGTGGCATAACAGAGAAAATGCATAACCTGCACCTGCTGCATAACCCTACCAACCACACCTTTTACATTTGAGTGAAAGAATGGTAGGTAGGCAAAGTAGGAGCTTTTTACCTTAAAAATTTATTGCAGATTAACAAAAATACATCATTTCATTCAGTTACATTACATGTACAATTTTGACCTGTTGCAAACTAGCCCGAAATTGTAGGTCCATTCTGCTTTGTGTAAATGCTGTTTTCTTAATATTTTTTAGCTTACAATGCCTTCACCAATGCCTGAATACCTGAATGTTCACTATATTTGTGAGTCCGCATCCCGACTTCTGTTTTTGTCTATGCATTGGGCTCGCTCCATTCCTGCCTTTCAAGCACTTGGGTTAGTATGGTATTTTTTATTTAAATAGCAAATGGTGATGGTAGTACTAGTACTGGAAGTCTTTAGCTCAAATACAACGTGGGTATAATATTTACATGTGGCTACATTAGCCTAGATCCACAAGCATAAATCACAGTGGTTTTGTACTTTCTGTATGTAGTACTTGTCCCTACTCATATGATGTATACCATAGGGAGGTACTGAGAGGAAGTAAAGAAATTACATGGCAAACTATGGCATTGTGAAGAATATCTTGCTAACCAATCCAAAGCCATCCAAGAAAATCCAAAGCCATCCATACTGGGCATACACGGCTCAATTTTGTAATAGATTTGAACACAATTGAGCGTGTTCACAGCACGTTCAGAGCGCTTGATTGTTCTTAAATCTATTACAAAATTTAAACCATCCAGTCTTGCTTCGAGCGAGATCAAGCAATCCCACTCGAAGAAGCTTGGTTGAACAGGGTTCCAACATTTTGGAAAACGATGTTCGAATTCCATGGCTGGCATTGATGACGCATAAGTGATGTGTCTTGATATATGGGGGGCTCAAACGCAGCGTGATGATGTTATCGCACTGTGCTTGATACGACTTGAATTGCACGGGTATTGACCCGTGTATGCCAGCCTAAAGTCTGTTGAATAGACAATGAAGGATAAGCAGGTGACTGATAACATTATCCATGTATTCTCTGTCCATCAGTATATTTCCGGTTATTAAGAAGCAGAAGACAATAGTAAGAGAAGACAATAGTAAAATAACAAGCCCAAACAATGGCGACAATTTAAAATAACTCAATGTAACCATTTCAACCCAAGCTTTTTATCATTGTCTTCATAATATTTACTTATTAGAAAAAAAAAAAAAATTCTACATTTAAGTCCTGGTCCAGAGATTGAATAAAGTACAAATCTGGAAGCCAGTTTTAAATCTATGTCCACATGTGTCCAGAACAGAACCTGAATGTTTTTCAAATCTGAAAATTTAGTAATATTATTGAATATGTCCCTTTATAAATTTCTAAGTTTCTTTATGTTTTGGGAGATTACATTACATGGTACAGAATAGACTACTATTCAAGAGTAAGGCCACATTTACACCAGTCTGCTTTGCTATTCTGGCATTTGTTTGTGGTTTAGTCATGCAAGGCACTCCTGTGCTACAACCCAAAAATAAACAAAAAAGATTGTAAAATGAAGATTATATATAAACTGTACCTAAACATTTAAAAATGAAGTATTTGATTAGTGGAAAACCATAACCTTTTACATTGAGGGCCTATTTACACTTGTGCTCCTACAGTGGAGCATAATGTTCATATTGCACACTAGTGTGACGCAATGGCATTCTTTCTGAATGGTACTTCATGTACCACTTCAAGTTCAGGTACTTAATGCACTTATTCCACTTGGCTAAACGCTTTGTGGTCTGCTCTTTTGGTCTGGTTTTGTGCATTTCATCACCCCTTTCAATGACTGGACTTCTCTAATGCAAAGCATATTAACATGAAGAATTAGGTGCAATACCACACTTACACTATTGTACACCACAACTAAACGGGCCCTTATGTGAAACGGTGGCCAGTAAAATTATATTTTTTCTTGTTTAGCTGCCTTTTTAGTGATGGGGAGGGGCACACTTAACACTGCTTCAATAAGCAACAAAAATAAAGAGTACTGAATAAGAAACAAAAGCTGTAGTGTGTTTTAGTTGTTGTTCTAATTTTAAATAAAGTAAGTATCTTTTGTACCTTCTGGGGTGGTAAGTTGGCCACTGCTAATAAAAGTGCAATGTTTGTGTCTCTTATCAGGCAGGAGGTTAGTACTTCTTTAGTGAAAGCTTGCTGGAGCGAACTGTTCTCACTTGGTCTTGCTCAATGTTCTCAAGTAATGAATGTGGCAACTATACTAACGGCATTTGTTAATCATCTGCACGGCAGCTTGCAGCATGGTAAGAGCCCAGATATAATTATAAATATCAATCATGTTTGCTACACTTATATGTCAACATATGCACAACACAGAAACACAAGAACGTTGTTTTCTACAAATATTCTCCCCCTAACTATTCCCTCCCTAATGTTTGGTGGTGGGATATTTCTTGGGAGAATGGCTGTCCTTTAGGCAAGGGCGCCACTATGCACTGGGATACGCTGATGTCAGCACATCCAGCAAGCACAAGTCCCTTTCTGTTAGGGCCACGTTATCGGCCACGCTACATAGCGCATTCGATAACATGGCCCCTTCTAGCCTCCATTGTGCTGATGTTAACACAGAGCTCTGCATCAACATTAAGGTGACAGAGGCTCCAACTGTGGAGACAGTCATGTCATAGCCCCATTGCCGTCAATGGGCAGCATGTGCACTCCATTAAAATCCCTGTGTTTAACAGAGGGCTTTAACGGATAGTGGTATCCTAGCCTTACCCACAGCCTCAGAGTTGTCTATTAAATCAATAACCACACGATTCTCAAGTCTGGCACAAATAATCATCAGTTATGTTTGCTTGTGAGTGATTTGTTAACTGCAGCAAATCATGGAGTCCCAGGAAGGGACAAGTATGATGAAGTATGTTACAAACAAAATGATTCCTTTTACAGTATAAACCATATTTTAATGTGGTTAGGTTGATGTATGTGGCGAAATGATGTGAGAGGTATAGAATGTATTTTCCATAGTTTACTCTAAATTACAGACTTGCACCCTTAAGTGTTTCTGCTGTATATGTGGATTTGGAGACTTCATGATTATAATGATTAGTATAAAAAGTTTACTTTGTTTTTTTATTTTTTCCATTATTTTCCACTCACTTTTCGCTGCTATGTTTTGTTGCTGGCCTGTCACTAAGCATTTATGTACATTCAGCTGTTAGCCATTCATAAATATATGGCAATTTTTGGCTGTTTAAATATGGCTGAGTACCAAATGATTAGATTAACATCATCTCATTATATTTGGTGGTAGATAAATTATCTGGAGACAAGTTGAAGCTGGTGATGGACCACATATTTAAACTTCAGGAGTTCTGCAATAGCATGGTCAAGCTAAATTTAGATGGCTATGAATATGCCTACTTGAAAGCAATTGTCCTCTTCAGTCCTGGTAAGTACTTGTTTTTTTTTTTATTAATGCTTAAAATTCAACTCTGGTTTCCCTTCTCTATGCCCAGGCATCAGAAAGAAGAAAATACATTATTAGTTTATCTTCCAAAGTAATGACAAATGTATTGCAGAATGTATATATTCCTATTGCCTGCACTCTTTAGTCTAGTCATGGGACTCTTCCACTGGTAAATAGCAGCCCCCCTCCCCCCCCCAGACCCTTCATGGAAATATAGCATGAAAAAGTAAAAGGAATGGAGATTTGGGCCTAGATATTCGTTGTTCATTTGATGGTACAAACCTGGTCTTGAAACAAAGGCAAAGCTAACATGTAATTTTAAGCTGTGCTTGCAAAAATTAGTAAGAAAAAGAAATAGTTTGGTTTTCACTTCAGAAAATATATTGCAACAGTATAGTTTTATTGGTTCAGTGATACCTAGATTGAGATGATGCTTTTGGTCTGCTGGAGGCAGGGGTTAAAAATATCTCTGTAGAAAGTTACAGGAGAGAAGCTGTTGCAGGGGCAGATGTGTGTGAGGGCTCTTCCACGCATTAAGCTTTGGGTATGCATATGGTATGTACTGTGTAACGCATGCGTTCGTGTGTGTAGCCAGTACACAACGCATCTTGTATAGTGTGATAGAGCCCTGAGCCATTTGATACCACAGACATGATTGTGTCATTGTTAAATCTGTAGAAGATGACCCTGAATAATACTTTACCAAAGATGGCGCCCTGTTAACAAACATATTTACATCTTATGCTTGCTCATTATTGTCATTATGTTTGGTTTAATGGCGACCCTCTTCTGTACAGATCATCCCGGGTTGGAAAATGTGTCTCACATTGAAAAGCTTCAAGAAAAAGCCTACATGGAATTCCAAGACTATGTAACTAGCACCTATGCAGAGGACACATACAGGTAAAACGTGTGTTTCTGTTACATTAGGTACTGCAACTAAACCTTAGGCAAAAATGCAATATTTTAAATTAATACTAATGATAAACTAGAGGTTTGACCTCTCACAGTGATGATTTTAAAGATTTATGTGTCCATATTTTATATGTATGCAAAAAAAAACCTAGAGACTCTGATGTATAAAGTAACACTATATACATTGGAGCTTCTGAAAAGTACCTGCAGGGAATTGGGCCCTCTGCCGGTCAGACATCCATGCTCCGACAAGTAGAGCGCATACCCGTCAACATCATTGGGGCAGAATAAGGGACAAATACAGGAAGTGACGTCATTTACTTCACTTCAGGTATCAGGAGAGCTCCCTTACATTTAGTTGTGGACTGATTTAGGATGGAATTACTCCATCAGCACAAGAGGAGAGGGCGTGCACAAGCGGGGTGGGAAATTAAAAGGAAGGGTAACGTCCTCTCTCTTCTAAATTACCCCAATTTCAAAATCCGGGATTTGGCCAGGAAAACCACATAAAAAATGTGATACTTGACAGGTATGGTAGAGCGGGAGTTAAAGATTGCTTCCCTGTCTCCTGGTCCCGCTCAGCAACCGACCATGTGGCCGTCACCCAGGCCGAAGCTGCCCATACACACCAGTAGCACAGCTAGAGGAAAGACTACTGCTGTGTGGTGGACACAATGTGTCATAGAGCAACCTGGGAGCAGTGGCACCCCATATTTTTTTCAAAGTTTGAGTTCTTCACATGTTGGAATATACGTTTGTACAGAAGGATCTCTCTTTTTCTTTATTTTAGGCTGTCACGGCTGCTGCTCAGATTACCAGCTCTAAGACTGATGAGTGCTGCAGTTATGGAAGAATTATTCTTCGCAGGACTCATTGGGAATGTGCAGATTGATAGTATAATTCCATATATTTTGCGTATGGAAACCACTGACTACAACACTCAGATTATTGGTCTCTCTGCATAGCAGACATTGGAGGTGGAGGCAAAAGGACATTTTCACCTTAATTCATAACTCCAAGCACTGGGCATGGACAAGACAAGGAAACTGAAGCTACTTTAAACCCTTCATTGTTCGTCTTCGTTAACAGTGCCTTTTGGCATGATGTATATATTTATAATTATATAGAGACTCGTCTGTGTTATCATGGATGGCCTAGGGCTGTGCATTCAGATATATTTCAAAATGTGCTTTTATTCCGTCACCTCAAAATAGTATTGTCATGGCATATTGCAATTTATCTAGCTAAACAATCATGTCTCTTTCTAAGTCAGATGTTGTGTGCCTTGCCTGCATTTTCACCACGTTAGAGCAAGGGCCAGATAGAACATTTTATAGTTACATTACAACTCTGGATATTCTAAGCCAGATGCCTTTTTTAACTTTATTAGAATTATTGTATGTATTCTCAAAGAATCACAGCACTAACGTACAAGCAATGACCTAGATTTCAGAGGACGTCTCCTCATTCCTGCATGGAATAAAAATGCTTTGTTTTTTTCCAATCATGTTGGTCTACTTATAAAGGTTAAATTGTGTAACAACATAGTACTTATTTACTAGGGAAACTGATGACCGTAATGATCCAGGATATTTTTTTTCTTAACCTAACAAGAAAGTCATCTTGTAAATAATGGTCAACCCACAAGGGGTCTAAACACAAATTATTCTTTAATGCAGAGCAGAGAATAAAGATAGTTTTTGTGTAATAAACAACTCCTATATATGTATGTTTCTTAGCTGCTAGCACTTTATGCTTTTAGATATATTTACTGTTTGCATTGTTTTTTTGTTTTATTCATATTATGCAGCTTTGAAATACTTCTCATATTCTGTATGATCCTTCAAGAAAACCATAATTAAAGTTTTCTGTACAGTAGGTATGGCTTTATTATATTGCAGACTACTAATCGAAAACAGGGATATCGGACATGACCGTAAACCACGATGTCAATTGCTTTTTATGGAGACTGCAGGTATCTGAGTGCAGGGAACCTCGAAGGGCTCCAATATCTCCATGCCATGTCACACAAGCAATCATGTCACTAGCCACACCTTATTTGCCATTTACCTGTTTTTGTCCACACTTAGCTGCAAGATGTTCTTCTTTTCTTCTGAAGCATTCACAGGCAGTGATACAGCAATTCCATAAAGGTAAGTAGAAGTTTCTCCTGGGTGATTGATCCTGCTGCTAGTGACACATAGAGTCTCTAAGTAATCCTCTTCTCTGACAAAAAATGACAATTGTTAAGGTTTAAACTGGACTTACAGATCTCTGATATTAGGAAGGCTTAAGAACAAGTCCTTGAACACATCACAGCATTGAAGATAACATTTGATCAGCTAAATGTTTAACCTTAGATGTTTTTGCCTTCTACAAATTCAGTTTGGCTTGCTGTCTTGCTAAATGAATTTTAGTGATTATGTTGGCAGCCACAAACAAGTATACAGGTTAGACGTTCTGATGCCATATGCTGCTTCCAGGTAAGTAATGTGAAAGCCTTGCTGCCAGATACAGCCCAAAAACTCTAGAAAAGGCTAAAGGTGGCCATAGACCAGGGGTGGGCAAACTAAGGCCTGGGGGCTGCATTCGGCCACTTAGTTTTCTTTTCCGGCCCTTTGTCACCTTGTTGAAAAGATGCTCCCCTCTGCTTGTTCCCTGCAATGAGTGCTTAGAGGTGTGCAAACTTTGCCTTGGGGAAATACAGATGCTATGATACAGTGCTGTGATCATGTGACACTGTGGGAACATCCTCATGGTGACAACAGGCAGTCTCTAGCTGCTCATTTTAATAAATAAGAATTTTTATAAGTGCAGAAAATTTCACATGTCACCTATCACACATCACCGCCAGCATTAGTGATGCCAGGGATGCATGGAATTGCCACACCTATGGTGGTTTGGCCATTACAGACTCTTGGTCTGGACCCTTTATCAAATTTTAGAAGCCAATATGGCTCACAAGTCAAAAAGTTTGCCCACCCCTGCCATAGATGGTTAGATTTAAACGCACCCACCTTAGATCTGGGCAGAAATTCATCAAACAAATTACTGATGTGTCCGTAATTTTTAGATCAATGTTGTTACTTTGGATTGGGGACCAGCGGGTGCGCGTCTGATTCACAAAGGTACGTGGCCGATGCTCGGCAGGATCTGAAAAAAATGGGCCCGACCTCGAGAAGTCCATGGGTGGCTTAAACAATAACTGCCTCAGTGGAGTGTAAGGCTCTACTGTGGCATTTTGAGAGCGGCTCGGGTGCATCTAAAAAACACCCCAAACGGATCAGTCTCCCCAGACGCGGTGCGGTTGCAGAAAAAAAAGCCACAGTGAAAACCCACAGGTAAACCGCATAAAACACATGCTTGTTTGTATGTGTCTTCTCTCTGCAGCAGTGGAGCCTAAAGGTAGCCATACACGCTATGATCTGCTGTGCGTGTTCCCGCCGATTGCTCAGCAGCAAATTGCATGCATCCACCTGGACAGATCGACCGGACGCTGACCCGACTTGTTGGTCACATTACTTTGGATGGGGACCAGCACCCCCATACTAAGTAAAGGCTGGCGCACAAAGGATGTGCTCCAAACCTCTGAGCGACCGGCTGCATCCTGATAACGCAATTACGCTGCAATCAGGCAGGGGTTGTAGCGTGTATGGCAACCTTAAACCAGAGAGTCAGGCCGAAGAGTTCTGACACTTTGTACGTTTTTTTTTTTTTTTTTAACTATGTCCGGTATCGTTACACAATCAAAGACAAAAACCTATGCTGATCTGAAGAGACATAGGGAGTGAAAGCACCAATATATACCGTGGAAGTTTAAGTGTGCATGTGTTTTTTCAACAAATCTCTCTTGCCCACAGTGGTAACTCTTATTACAGACAAATATAAAATTGCCCAGAAACTGTGGCATATATATTTGGGTAAATGGGAGACAGAATCAAATATAGTCAATAGTTATTTTTAATATTTGTCTCAGTAGATTGTTCTCCGTCACACAGTGACAGAGGTAGGTCTTAAATATCATGCATTATTTAATACATTACAAAAGTGGCAGCTGGAATTGAATTGGTAATGATGAGCTTTTATATGGCATCTCAATGCTGTTCCACTTATGTGATAGACCTTTTATGTGCCATACAGTGCGCTGCAGAGCAAATCTCAAAAGGAGAGGATGGTATTTCTTTTTTTTGTTTCTTTTTCCATACTACTGGAAGAGATAGAACTGCATAATTATTTATTTTCTCATTTATATAGTTGAAGTGCTAAAAAAGCCCCCCTAGGCTTATATTTGAGTCAGAGTCAAGGCCCCTCTTGTCGGGGTGGTTGCTGTTTCGCAGGCTCCGGCAGCCGCTGTGAATGGTCCAAAGCTTCTCGAGATCTCCTGTTGAAATGTGAACAAACTGCGTGGCAGCACCATCTAGTGTACTATCTGTTCATTTTTACTGAAGAAAGTGGAATTTCAATTAGAGAAGTTCACTACTTGTAATTCAAACATGAAAATACGTTTAAAACGTAATAATAAATAGAAACTTGTTTTCCTGTTTGAATCATAAGAATTGCCTTCTTTGAGGACAAACCACACGTACCTGTATGTTTCTGTTGTCCCTAAATAGTAATATTTTAGACATTGAGAATGTGTATTTCAATAGATTATTTAAAGTATAAAAATGATTGTATTGAAATGTTTCATATACTCAAGTTTCATGCATCTGCTCCTATAGTGCTACTTATTAGGATGTGGCCTCAGCATGTATATATAAAAAACCAAAACATTAGGCTTGTTATATTTACATTTTACCCTTTTTATTGATCATATTACTATTGTGGTATAGTAATTCCCTGTTTCCCTTATGATAAGCCATCCCCACCCACAGTCCCATTGCAAAGCAGTGGACATCGACCGTGATGTACGATAACCCTGTTTTCGAGCGGGAAGACAGGGGTGGCCACATCACATATGCACCAGATAGATGGCCATGAGCAAATGTGGCGCTGGAAGCGGCCATCGATCTAGCGCATATCTATGCGTGTATGGGCAACTTTAGATTTGCAGTGTATGAAAGTGGGTTGTTATTAAACTACAGCCTGACAAATCCCTGCTAAATCAATCAGCTGCTACTCCAGCACAGAAGCCAAGTTGCCTGCCTTGGGACAGATACTTACCACAAAACTGGGCCTGGATGGAAGCACCCAGAGAGGTTCCCAGAGTGCTTGTGCCCCTGGGAATGAATCCTTCTCTTCCATGATAGGACATCTCACTTCTGGGAACACAACCCAGAATATGTAAGAACTTTTAGTAATGCCCTAGCACTATCCTGCAGCCAGATACTGCAGTTCCTCCACAAAGCTTCTCCCTGGAGGGAGATGGGATACAAATACTACAATCAGGGTAATAACACCTGATCATAAGAAGATGAGTCTGCTTCTCCTTCCTATACTACCAATGTAGACGATCGCAGCGTGTAAACACACAACAAGGTCACATGATCTGTGTCCTGCGGCCGAACAAATCGGAATATCCCGCCGCTGTCAGATTCCTCTGCGCACCGCCCACTTCCGGGATCGTGGCTGACGTCACTTCCAGGTCCCACGAATGGATGGGAAGTAGGTGGTGTTGCACGGAAAGATGGCCGAGTATGTGCAGGTTATGCGGAGGGCGATACAGCAGTTCCGGGCGAGAGGACTGGTGGGCTCCTTCTGGGAGATACTCAGGTTAGCCCGGGAACTTCTCTTCGTATGTCCTTGTGAAGCCGCCATGTCATTCCTCTGCACTGGTGTCACCTTGTGAGTGGAGGACGCTGCCTGACCTCTATTTACACTGGAGGGAGCCCGTCCAGGAATGACATGACAGAGTGTACATAAGTGTAGAACATGACAGAGTGTACATCGCCATACACACGTGTACTTTCATGCCAGGAGTGTACATGTGACCTGGCTTCCTGTGAAGGGTCAGAGTACTCTTCTCCTGGGTGTCATTGTCAGAGCTCACAGTGTCTCTATAGAGTGTCTGTCATTGCTTCATGCGCTCTAATCATTATGGTGACCGTATCCAGGGGTGCACATAACTTTTTTAGCGAGCTACTCAGATGAGTACTAGGAAATGGTGTTTGGTATTCACCCCATATGTAAGGTGGTCTACCTCACTGTCTCCCTCTCTGTCCTCTGCGTCAGCTTCCTGCATGGTAGATTCTGCTGCAGATGGACCTCCCTGTTCCTGATTGATCCTCTGATCAATGGCTTTGGGTCAAATGTAACTCTCTCACAGTACAACAGCGTTTGAACCCCCAGATCTCAGTACATATCTCAGTAATGGAAAATTTTTCTTGTCAGATTTTACCCTACATATGCCTACTCTGATTTTCATCCCCCAGATCTCTACACAGTCCAATCTTTTTTTTTTTTTAATTTGTCATTTACAGTTCCAATGTGACACCCCTATCTGCAACCTTTTCTAGTTATTAACATTTAACAACTCAATATGCAATATCAGTTTCAGCCACCAGGTGTCACTAGAGAGCCATCAGAGCACAACACAAGCAAGGCTTCTCATCAGAGAGGAGCGGGAAAGCTCCGTGCATCTCTCCCCCTGTGTAGTACGCAGATGCCCTTAGGAAGGAAATGAAAGGTACACAGAGCTAGGTTTTAGACTATTTTGCGTACCAGTGTACTACTTATGTGCACCTATGACCATATAGACACAGGAGATGAGACATCTAAAATCTGACTACAGAACAAGTGTTTATTGACGACCCCTAACACACTCTAAAATCAAGACCTAGCTGTGGCAGACCAGCACCACAATGGTTAAATGGGTCTCTTTGCACTTAGGCTGAATTAATATGTGCGCTTATCCTGTCATATTTTTTTTCCACATTTAACCTCCCTATCACATCACGCAGAGTAAACCTGTACTTTACTGGTTTTCCTGCCCTCCTTCCTACCATGTAAACTTGGGCTGGGCTAGAAAGCAACGGCTCTCCATTTACATGGAGTTCTATGATGTAACCTATTCCTGAACTGGGTTGCTTCCAAGCCTAAATGCTTGGAAAATGCTGAGTTGGTGAGCAAATTATTGAAGTTTATAAGAGAGTGGTTAAAAAGCGCACGTTTTTTAAACACTATATATATCATAGGTAAATGCCAAAACCACTTCCATTTTTTACATTATTGTAAAAACACCAGTGTTAAAAACCTAACAAATTCCAGTCGCAAAAGACCACGAACCTCCTTATTTCCAAGTGTGGCACAGCGGGCTTGTCACTGGATCCACTTCCCTGATGACATAGGGGGGTGCCCTCAGCATTGCGATATATGCTTCCCAGACTCTTGCATCTTGACGGCAGGAATATCTCCCCCACCTGGGAACTGCAGGCGGTGGAGATACAGTTGGTATTTCTTTATCGCTTGAGGAAACAAAAATAAACAGTAATTGGACTACTGTTCTTCATTAAAAAGCTATCTTAACTTCTTGTGTTGTGGGGGCTACCTGAAATATCTGGACGCTACAGAGCACAGTAGGAAACAATGTGTGTGTGGTCCATTGTTAGTTGGGCATGAGCAAGTACTGTTTTTTTTTGGACTAAAAGATGCACCAGACCATAAGACGCACCCTGTTTTTAGAGCAGGAAAAGAAGAATTTTTTTTTTTTAAATGTTCTTATCAGTTGGAACAAAATACTGCAGTACCCAATTTCAGCCACATGAAAATTGTGTCACTAGAGAGCACACTTTAGGCAGAAGGGGGGGGGGGG
>CM070034.1:54916205-54932322 GCA_036250615.1 Ptychadena robeensis | reverse complement strand
GGTCCGAAAAATACGGTAAATAACAAGTGGTTTTGGGCACAGGAAGACCGAGGACGGAACACAGAATTAATAAAGTGGCAAAAAGCTATTAAGTATAGCTTGATGATTTAAAAACCCTTTAAGGTTTATGTAACACACACACACTCACACTCTCTCTGATTAAACAATCTAATTTTCATACAAGTATAAAAACATTTAGGCAGTTTGGAGAACACCAAAAGAAGAGCATTACACATAGTATTTTTTTTCTTCATTTGATTCTTTGATGCATTATTTCCCTTACATGGGGTAGAATTCTTTAGCTTTTGCATGAAAAATAGCAATTTGGTTACAGTATAGTTTATTTGCTAATGTTTGATTTTCTAAATATTTGCAGATCTGCTGATCTAAAGACTGGCGCTCTCATTGGTGTGGACAAATATGGCAATAAATATTATGAAGACAAGCGTTATTTTTTTGGTAAGAATGTTTAATGTTTCTTCTACACTTATTAGCAGTACTGTATTTTGCACATAATAAGACGCACCCAAGGTTTAAGGGAGGAAATCGCAAAAAAAAAATGTCTTTCAGAAAGACTCATTCTGTGATCTCAGCACAGCAGTGCAGTGCTGACAGTTGGGACTCTGAGTCTCTGTGATTTAGTCTCTGGGCTCTCAGCAGTGCATCTACTCCCTGTGAATACGGGTGTAATCCATGTTCAAGGCCTGTCGTATAATCAGTCTGATGCACAGATGTTTTCCCCCATTTTGTATGGGAAATGTGCATTTTATAGAGTGAAAAATTCAGTAGATTAATAGTAAGAAAAGGTTAAGGGGGGGGGGGGGGGGCACTGGTAGCCAAACTCACCACATCCTATATTTCAAATATTTGTTACAAAGAAGGAGGGGGGAACTAAACCCTTAGGGGTGGCCAGCCCCGAATGGACTTTTAAGGTGAGTATCTTGAATAAAGTTCTGGTCAAGGGATTGACGTTTATGTTTTTATTTCTGCAGCCTGGCACCACAAAATACACAACATTGGTATTCCAGAATACCCTTATTCATAGTTCAATAGTGTTACCCTTAGGTTACATTGCATTGAAGGGAGCTTGATCCTCCATGCATTGAAAATATACATTTAAAATTCATCCAACATCTTGATGATCCGGAAATAAGTCCTATACAGTCATGCTCCAATACGTTCCTACGTGTTTGTCCCAGTACTGGGACTTCATCAGGGATTTTGGAGGTTGTTCCTGGAAATCGTCAAGAGTTCAATATGTGGGTATGTCACAGTATGTCACGTTCAATACAAGCATGGATATTTACTTTGCTTCATTATGCATTACTTCAAAGTCATGATACATTACAATCAAAAAACAAACATTTTATTCTCATATTTCCTTGTTATTCATCATTTAGATTGTATATGTCTATTCTGAATAAACTGTATAGCGAGGAAGCCTTTGTTTAGTATTATTTCTCCCAAGCTATCTTTCCTTTTTAATACATTTTAGTCAATCCCAAATGTTCCCCAGCGGGAACGTACATTCCTTATATTAGGCAAAAAATATTGGCTTACCAGTATATTAGTTAGTTTCAGGTTGTGAGCGGATGGGTTGCGCAAGACAGGTGTCTCCGGAGTCCACCGTCCCTGCTCCAGAGGTCTCGCCAATGAATCTCTGGTACCTGGTGTGCACCAAACGGCGCTAACGTGGGGGAAGGGCAGTTATACATATATTAAGGCTTCTGTCATTGCTGATAGGTACCATCACCGTATTGTTACGAAATATTTCGTTAGTACATATGGGCGCAGGATAGGAAAGGTATTCCGCAAAGCCATCATGACCTCTTAGTGAGTTTGGAGATTGTGAAGTGGAAAAAGGAAAGTCCCTCTATATTCTCCCTTCGTGGTTAAACTTATAAGAAAGCTAATAATACACTCTGTTACCCACCTTGTTGGGCGGAAAACAGGGTTCCTTTGTTTGATTATTAATATATCTGGTCCATCCTACTCGGGTAGATATAAGGGTATTAGCTGTCTGGGTTATCTAATATTTGAGGAGTCACCGGTCTTGCGCAACCCATCCGCTCACAACCTGGAACTAACTTATATACTGGTAAGCCAATAACTTTTGCCTAATATAAGGAATGTACGTTCCCACTGGGGAACATTTGGGATTGACTAAAATGTATTAAAAAGGAAAGATAGCTTGGGAGAAACAATACTAAACAAAGGTTTCCTCGTTATACAGTTTATTCAGAATAGACATATACAATCTAAATGATGAATAACAAGGAAATATGAGAATAAAATTTTTGTTTTTTGATTGTAATGTATCATGACTTTTAAGTAATGCATAATGAAGCCAGTAAAAATCCATGCTTGTATTGAACGTGACATACCTACATATTGAACTCTTGACGATTTCCAGGAACAACCTCCAAAATCCCTGATGAAGTCCCAGTAATGTGACGAAACGCGTAGGAACGTATTGGAGCATGACTGTATAGGACTTATTTCCGGATCTTTAAGATGTTGGATGAATTTTAAATGTATATTTTCAATGCGTGGAGGATCAAGCTCCCTTCAATGCAATGTAACCTAAGGGTAACACTATTTAACTATGAATATGGGTATTCTGGAATACCAATGTTGTGTATTTTGTCCTGCCAGGCTGCACAAATAAAAATGTAAACGTCAATCCCTTGACCGGAACTTTATTCAAGATACTCACCTTAAAAGTCCCTAAGGGTTTAGTTCCCCCCTCCTTCTTTGTAACAAATTCAGTAGATTGATTGCTAACACTGAATCAGTTTTTGATTAATATTAAAAGTACTGAAAGGTGGATGCGGACTTCAAGTTTCAGCTGCCTATGCTGTGCAAAAGTACCCCAATGCCAATATTCTTGTATGTTATCCAGATGGGAACGTGCACCTGATTTCTGGATTCTTGCCCAATTCCGTTACTAAGAACTAGAAATTCGGGTAACAGAGCAGGCATCGCTTCTCACTTCATTGGCCACGGACAGTAGGCAGGAACTGTATTGGCACTATGTGTGTAAAAAAAAAAAAAAGTGCAGGGGGGTATGATTGGGGGCACCAATGCAAGGTGCAGGAGGAGGTTATAAGAGGCATCGTCTCTGCTTAAGTAACGTGCACAATATAAAAAGGAGATAAAACACACACACAGGAGAAATGTATGTATGCAGAAGCAAATAAAATAATGTAAACAAATAGCTTCAGCTTGTTTATGATGAATGTGACCCTCAGGGCAATCTGAAAGCATTGTGCTGCATTAAAAAAACCAGACAGAGCTCCGTGTGTCTGACTGGCAGTGCAGGAGTTAAAGGAGGTGGAGAAGCTATCAGCATTCATCTTCCCCATCCTCTGCTTATTTGTCTATGTAGCTCAAGCTGACATAAAAAGCTCTGGGCTGAGCTAACAAAGCATCCAGCCTGTCAGCGTTGTCCCAGCTGAGCAGATTTCTGTCCCGCTCAGCCAGGACAGATGCACACAATCTAGCTGGCCTGCAAGCTAGCAGCCATTGGCTGAGAGTAAGGGAAGAATAAGAGAGACCACAGGTCCCGGTTCAGTGCTTGGCTGGGAGTCAGGGTGGCTGTGCATTCACCATATAAGACAAATGCACTGCCCCCTCCCCAATTATTTGGGTGAAAAGTGCATCTTATAAGGTAAAAATAGGGTATCTCTAATGAGACAAAGGTGTCCTTGCTAACCTTTTACTTTGAGAATTTAAATAGTTTTGCCTCTTATACTAATTATTTAGCTTTATTGTTTAATTTTATGAGGACTCTAATACTTTACCAACACTCTCTTACAGCATACTTGTTCCAGGTCTGTTATTGAATTCAGGAAAGTATTCACAGCGCACCACTTTTTCCACATTTTGTTATGTTACAGCCTTATTCCCAAATTCTACACACAACACTATAATGACAACATGAAATAAGTTTACTTGAGGTTTTGGCAAATTTATAAAACATTTGGAAATCTCACCTACATAAGTATTCATAGACTTTGCTCAATCCTTTGTTGATGCACCTTTGGCAGCAATTACAGCCTCAAGTCTTTTTGAATATGATGTCATAGCTTGGCACACCTATCCTTGGCCAGTTTTGCCCATTCCTCTTTGCAGCACCTCTCAAGCTACATCAAGATAGATGTAAAGCGTGCACAGCCATTTTAAGTTCTCTCCCAAGATGTCCAATCAGATTCAAGTCTGGGCTCTGGCTGGGCCACTCAAGGACATTCATACAGTTGTCCTGAAGCCACTTTGATATCTTTACTGTTTGCTTAGGGTCGTTGTACTGCTGAAAGATGAACAGTTGCCCCAGTCCTAAGCTCAAGAGCTCTCTGCAGCAGGTTTTCATCCAGGATGTCTCTGTCCATTGCTGCGGTCATCTTTCCCTTTATCCTAACTAGTCTTCCAGTTCCTGACCCTGAAAAATATCCCACAGCATGATGCTGCCACCACCATGCTTCACTGTAGGGTGGTGCCTTGATTCTTTCAAACTTATTAGACCAGGGAATTTTGTTTCTCGTCTTCTGAGAGTCCTTCAGGTGCCTTTTTACAAACTCTAGGTGGGCTGCCATGTGCCTTTTACTAAAGAGTGGCTTCCGTCTGGCCACTCTACCATGCAGGCCTGATTGTTGGATTGCTGCAGAGATGCTTGTCCTTCTGGAAGGTTCTCCCCTCTCCACAGAGGACGTCTGAAGCTCTGACAGATTAATCATTGGGTTCTTGGTCACCCCCCAAAACAATCCTGTCTCGGGGGTCTACAGAAAATTCCTTTGACTTAGATACTTCTGCACCCAATTAAGCTGCAGAAGGATCTAAGATGAATACTTATGTACATGTGATTTCTCAGTTTCTTTATTTTTAACAAATTTTCCAAAATCTCAAGTAAACTTTCTTTCATGTCATTATGGCAAAATGGGAATGCGTTGTGATTACTTTACGTATGCACTGTATATTAAAGGCAATCATACTTTTTGCATGTTGGTCAACTATATACCTGCAGTGTGGGGAAGTAAATGGATTTCATTGTGAAAAGTCTCGCAGCTATACTGGCTCTCTGCCCATTACAATCTATAATGTTTACAGGAAAAACAAATAAATGTAATATAAAATCTCACAATATGATGCTAACCAAGCCTGGGTTGTCTTCTTTTTTCAGCTCGTCATCGGTGGGTAGAGTACACATCTGAGATGAATGGAAAGTATACTTATTGGAACTTGGATGGTAGCATGGTGCCTCCTGAATGGTAAGTTTTTTTTGCATATGTGACCCGCGTTTAGTATAACAGTCTATTGTCCTTGTAACTAAATGATCAGACCTTGTTCTGCACTGTATTCCTGGGTGGATCAGCCATCTTGCTGATAAAATAGTTTTTCTGCTTTGTTTGATCTTCCTCTCCCCTGATGACTTGTAATCTAATAACTGGAGGAAAAATTCTTTGTCAGGCACAAGAGGATAACATAGCTATGGTCCACAGAAAAACCTAGAAGCAGGGAGATGTGTGTATTGCAGATTCCTCTCTAGTAGTGAGCAGCATAATATCACCATATTTTGCTCCAAGTTCCCTGAAAGTATGCAATCTCGGAGTAAATGGTACCCTTAATCTCGGGAAGTACAGTTTTTATGAGGATATTAAGACAAAACCTTTTCTTTTTTTTAAATACTGTTTAAGGCGAGGTTAAGTATCTAGATTACCTGTTATGTGACTACTGGTAATCTTTCCCCAATGTCAAGTGTATTTGAAATGCCTCTCTAGAAATGTCACACTCTTGGTTCCTTCCTCTATGAATGTTGGGCTTCTTCTGTGACAGCCTATTGTCCTCATAGAACAGTTGTTCTCAACCTTTTAGGCTATGTTCCCACCTTGGCGATTAATGGCTTGGCGCTTGCGACTTGGTATCGCCTACACTATTTTGAATGGGCTTGTCCCCATTGATAAGATTGCGCGCGGTTGCGATTGGGGCCGCGATAAAATTGCCCATAGACATGAGTGGAGGTGATTAAAAATTGCATCTATTCATTCTCTATGGAGGCAATTATTTTTTTATAATGGGGGCGTTTTTTTGTTTTTTTTAAACCGCAGTGGGAACATAGCCTTAGATCTACGATCAGGTAGGTGTAATGTTCCCTCCATCCTATTTTCCCACCCTTCTTGTGCAAATTATATGCAGGTTAGGAGGGAGAGTAACGCCCCCACCTTGCTTATTTCCCACCTCCCTTTTGGGCATCAGCGCTACTTGTTAGCAGCAGCTATAATGCATTTGCTGAACCTGGTAACCCCTGTTAACTGGTCCCCGGAGGGGGTCCCGACCACAGATTTAGAACCACTGTTATAGAAGATTGGAGACCTTGCAAATCATCATGTGATCTGAGCCTGAAATGCTATACTTGAAGATGCTGGTTGCCATTTCATTCTAAAAAGTTCTAATTCCTGTAATATACAACAAGTCTGACTTTAGAACATTTACTACTTAGAATAAGCAGATGATCAATGTTTACTTCTCTTAGTTATGAAGTAAATGCCACCACTGAGGAGGGTGGAGTTGTATTAATTACTAAATGAGATTGATGAAGCTGGATCAGATATGTGACAGTTGTTTGGATTCATACCGTCCAGTTTGTTTGATCACAGCTGTCGCAGCTTTAATCAGAGCTTGGTACGGGTAAACACGGAGAGAGATCTTCACATTATGCTTCATATCATGTAATATTCTCTATGAAAATGAGAACATCTGCTGCTGTTGGGACTAGAAGAGCCCCATATTGTTACCCAGTAGATTGAAATCCTAGCAAAGTAATAATGGGATAGATTCCAGGAAATAAGATCTGGCTTTACGTATGCCAGTGGAACTAGTCCATAGTGACCGCAGCACACCGCTGTATCCATGGCAACTGTACTAATAAACCACGATGTTCAGTTATTCCTTACATCTGCATGTTGTATTGTAAACGAATTATCATGTCAGATAATTGCGTCTACACTACAGAGTAGTATTAATCATCATAACAATGTTATAGGGCTTAATGATGAACTCTGCTGAGGTACTTGTATCATATGAAGTATGGTGTGAGTGTGTAAAAGCAAAAAGGGAAGGGCCTCTCATTGGATGATATGTTTGAGTGGATGAGTGTTTCAGTTGGCAACAAATTATTTAACCCTAACTGATGCAGCAAGTAGATTCCTATTTCTAAAACAACCATGTCAAGAGACGCATGTTAGTGTCAAAAACATCATAGAAGAATGCTGAAACAACTAATAGTGGTTTAGAAACTGTCCAGTAGATTATTAAAAATAGAAAGGGTAGTGGGGATCAATCCTCTCGTTATGGAAGAATTGTGGATAGAAAATAATCTTAAATGATCAATATGGTCAATCATAAAATCAACAGCTGAACTCAGTGCTAAGTGAATTAGTGACAGTAAGGAATTGGCTCCATTGTGCTAAAATCCCTGCGTTTAACAGGGGGGGGGGGGGGGGGGGGGTTGGTTGCGCTCATCGAATGTGCGGATGTCAGAGCATCCGCACATTCGATGAGCATAGTGGAGCTATAGCCCAAGACCATTTCCACATTCACAATGCGAGGAGAAATCAAGGGATTGGGACCGTTTGGCATTATCAGTGAGCCTCATTGGAGAATAGAAGAATAGAACTCTGAAGCAATGGAAGAAGAGCATGTGGTCTGATCTGTCCAGATTTACCTTGTTCCAGAGGAATGAGCTTACCAGGTTAAGAGTAGATGGTGCAAATGATAGTGCTATGATCTGGGGTTGATGCAAAAATGGTCAGGTGTAGGTTCAGCAATGTTATGTGACCAAAAACGGACTACCTGAATATATTGCCATCACGGCATGGGCAAAGAGCAGCAGAAAGTATATTATCCCCTGCTGATTTGGTAAGTTTGCCCACTAACAAAGGTGACAACAGTTGGTGTGATTATTCACAGATGAAAGAACCATGAAATAACAGCCAATCTCCCTTGCTCTGGCGCTCCATGCAAGATCTCACCTTGTGGAGCTTCAATCACAACGGTATGTAACCAGCTAAGGGACTTGTTAATGATCTCAAAGCAAGCTAGGACCATGGTGGCCAAGAAAACAATTGGCTACACACTACACTGTGAAGAAAATCCTCCCCCACTCAAGAAACCACATGTACAGGCCCGTTTGAAGTTGCCACTGAACATTTACACAATTTAGAGGAGGAATGGGTGAAAGTGTTGTGGTCAAATAGAACCAAAATCAAGCTCTTTGGTATCAACTCTACTTGCCTTGTTTGGATCGAGGAACACCGCCCCAACCCTCAAACGTGGAGGTAGAAACATTATGCTTTGAGGTGTACCATCAAATCTTGAGTGCGAATCTCCTTCCCTCAGCCAGTAATTGAAAATCAGTTGTGGGTGGGTATTCCAGCAGGACAATGATCCAAAACACACAGCCAAGGCCACAAAGGAACCTATTAAGGTCTTGGCATTGCTTAGTCTCCAGACCCTAGTGCCATAGAAAATCTCTAGAGGGAGTTGTCAGTTTGTGTTTGCCATGGTCATCAGTCATCAGGATCTGCAAAGAGGAGTGGGCTAATCCCGTGGCCAACCTGTGTGTCTGAACAAAGGTTTTGTCACCAAGTACTGAAGCACGTTTTACCAAAGGATCAAATACTGTTTTCTTTCCTCAAAATGCAAATTGATTTATGACTCTTTTTTAAATGAATTTTTCTGGATTCTTTTGTTATTGTTCTGTCTTTATAGTTTAAATAAACCTACCATTGAAAGAATAGACTGATCATTTTTAGTGGGCAAACTTACAAAATCAGCAGGGTAGCAAATATTTTTTTCTCTCACTCCCTCATCAGACTTAAATCATAAGAGATCGTTTTTAGGGAGCATGAGACGGCTTAATCCCTTTGAGAATCTTTTGGATGTGCTGGAGAAGAATTTGTGCAGCAGTCTGAAAAGGCCATCATCTTTACAAGATCTTCGCAAAAAATGAATGCATGTATCTTGTTACTTGTTAAGCTCGGCATAGACAGGCAGATTCCGAGCGGCCGCCGTGCACGTTCCCGCAATTGATCGTTGGTTGGGTTGGCAGAGAATCGGGTGCGCCCCCTGGTCATATTGACCAAGTATCTGCCGCATGTTGGATCCGACATGCCAGTAAATTCAGAGCCGATCCCCATCTGAAGTAATGGCTGGCAAACAAAGGGTGCCCAGCCGATTCTCGGCACTAGCGGCCGTGCATGGTGATGACATCACGCCCGGGCAGTTGGCTTTGAAGTCGACGGGAAAACGACCCGTCTATGCCCAGCTTTAGTCATTTAACACATATGGAGATGTTTCTTGTAAGCTACAAAACCCTTGTTTGCCATGGTCATCAGCAGCAGAATCAGAGAACATAAGTTATGCTGAAGATGCTGAATTTATGGCAAGGCTCAGAAAAACTGTTTTGTAACCTGGCTACATATCACTGGAACTGCTGAATTCTATTTCATTTCTCTAAGCTATAAAAACCTTACAAAAAGGATTCTGTACGTTCTACAAAATGACTAGTCTGACAAGGCTCTTGCGTGACTTATCTCTGTTCTGAGAGCCCACTTGTAGTAGCTCTTCCTGAAGCATATCTCACTGACTGATTCAGTTTTAGGATATTCTACCAACTTCTTTGAAGCCAGTGCCAGGTAACAATAAAAACTTGCCAATCTGGGGAGACCTCAAAACATGCAGTTTGAGGATTTATGGGAACCAGATAGGGAGGGAGGTGTGGAACTAACATAAGACATGTTCCCCATACCCCCACAGTAGTTTACTGCTTTAAATCGTATTTCAGTCTCCCTTAATTACCTTCCTAGAACGTAAAGATGAAGGAGTTCACTATCGGACAAACAATACCATCTAATAGCTCCCAAGAATTTGCTACCTTTATACATGTATGAGATTTGCTTTTTGCATAAATAGCACAAATCTAAAATAAATTAGTGTAAAAAATAAGATTTGTGTATAAGCCTAAAGCTAGCCATACATGTTCCGATTCCATGGCCGATTGATCACCCATCCGATCGATTCCGCGATGCCAGAGGGAATCTGATGTCCGAACTCCCCCTGATGTGTGCTGAATCGGATCAGAAAGACCAACATGTTGGTTCTCTGGCAGATCCAATTCTGAGCCCCCGATCAATCGGACGTGATCGATCGGGCATGTTGGGCTTCACACGATTCCGGGACGATCGATTAGCATGCACGCGCCCGGAATCGATCGTCCCCAAATCCCTTGGGAATCGGACCCGTGTATGGGGACCTTAAGACTACCCTGTGCGTGGGATAAAAACACTGCTGTGCTGCCAAACACTATTATTGCCTATTAAACATACACTAATATATATTGCCTATTACACAAAAACTTTTTTTCTCACTCAAGGTTAGTGGTTGGCTGAAGCCATTTATTGTCAAACAACTCTGTTTAATCACAACACAAACTGCCTGAATGACCCTACACGTTTACATACCCCAGTTCTTTATACAGTGTATTGCCCCCTTAACATCAATGACTGCTTGAAGTCTTCTGTGGTAGTTGTGGCTCTTTATCTTCTCAGGTGGTAAAGCTGCCCATTCCTCCTGGCTAAAAGCTTCCGGTTCCCATAAATCCTCAAACTGCGTGTTTTGAGGTCTCCCCAGATTGTTCAATGATACTGAGTTTAGAAGACCAATATGACTACTCCAGAATAGTGATGGTGCGAACCCGGAATTTGATGTTCGCGACTGGTGAACGCGAACTTCTGCAAAAGTTTGCGAACTGGCAAACTTGCTATTGACTTCAATGGGAGGCAAATTTTTAAAAAAACAAAGGGACCCTTTCTGGCCACAATAGTGTTGGGAAAGTTGTTTCAAGAACACCTGGTCAAGGACATGACAAAGGGGAATCCAGGGCAAAACCCCAAGAAATTTTTATTTCACGACGCGGAATAAATCCGCACAAAGGAATTTAAATGATAGTCAATGGGTTGTGAGTGGAGAGCACTAAAGCCAATGGTTGGTAATGCCTGGTGAATTCGCACCTGAAACCACCTGTGGTTTCCACGTTGCGAAGCGTAAGGTGATTTTAATTTTATGAGAAGGGGAGAGGCAGTGGAGGAAGGTGGAGAGGCAGGGGAGACATGGAGATGGCAGGGAGGACAGTGGAGTGGAGGGGAGGACACGGGAAGGCAGGTGAGGAAGGTGGAAGGTCAGTGTGGAGGACATGGTGGGAATGGTCAGGGGGAGGACACTGGTGGAGGAATGGCAGTGTGGAGGAATGGTGAAGATGGTCAGTGGGAGGACATGGTGGAGATGGTCAGTGGAGGACACTGGGTGGAGAGGTCAGGTGTGGAGGGACATGGTGGAGATGGTCAGTGTGGAGGACATGGTGGATGGTCAGTGTGGAGGACACTGGTGGGATGGTCAGGTGTGGGAGGACTACTGGGGGAGAGTGTCAGTGTGGCGTGCACATCTGGGCGGGAGATTGGTCAGTGTGGAGCCACTGGGGGAGATGGGACACTGGTGGAGATGGCCAGTGTTTGAGTACACTGGGGGAGATGGTCCAGTGTGGAGGACACTGGTGAGATGGGCCAGTGTGGATACACTGGGGGAGATGGCGCGTGTTGAGTCACTTGGGGAGATGGCCAGTGTGTAGGTCACTGGGGGAGATGGCCATTGTGGGAGGACACTGGGTAATGGCCATGTGTGGAGGACACTGGGGAGATGCCCGTGTGGAGGACACATGGGTGATGGCCATTGTGGAGGACACTGGTGGATGATTTGCGCAGTGTGGAGGACACTGGGAGATGCCAGTGTGGAGACACTGGGGGAGATGGCCGTGTGAGGACACTGGGAGAGATGGGCCAGTGTGGAGAGACTGTGGGATATGGCCATCTGGTGGAGACACTGGGGATATGGCCATGTGGAGGCACTGGGGGAGTATGGCCAGTGTGGAGGACACTGGTGGGATGGTCAGTGTGGAGGACACTGTTGTGATGGGCAAGTGGGGGAGGACACTGGTGGTGTGGTCATTGTGGAGGACACTGGTGGTGATGTCAGTTTGGAGAGACACTGGTTGGTGATTGGGATTATGGGCAAGACACTGGTGGAGATGGACAGTTGGCACACGCTGTAATGGATGGAAAGCCGTGCACTCATGTATAATACCCTACAATAGGGGAAAAAATCCCTTGGGTAACAAAGTGCGACCAATATGAGCACTGGCAAGTAGGCAACTGCGTGCATATGGGCTTGCAGGATCACTGGCATTCATCCTGCATGCCAGCCAGCAGCAAGGGTAGCAAAAAAAATAGCCCTAAAAAGTGCTTTTGGGTCTTTTCAGGACTCTGTCCTGACAGCAACTAAGAGCAATGAAAAATATTACCCTGTAGAGAAACAACTGCCTTGCAATGGTTGCCTATGCCCGCAGCACAGCTCTATGTTCTAACTCCCCGTCCACGCTCCCAGCAGCATGTGAATGTCGTCCTGTAACTTGCTATGTTATATGTGGGGATGGTCTGGGGGTGAGTGTGGGGTGCTGTTGGCTGAGAATTATGTCTGCTCACTGTGACTCACAGGTCCAAGTTTGTGCAATGTCAAGATATGGGGCGGTCGAACGCGAACATGCGATGTTCGCCGGCGAACAGTTCGGTCCATCACTACTCCAGAACCATCACTTTATTTTGCTTTAGCCAATGATGGTACGACTTGGCCTTGTGTTTTGGATCATTATCATGTTTAAATGCCCAAGTATGTTTCATGCAAAGCTTTCAGGTTTATGAAAGCAAGTGGTTCCCAATCTTTCCTTGCAGGGCCCCCCTTTTCTACATAGAAACATGATCGAGCCGCTCCATTCAACTACACAGGTTTAGATAAAGGGCTTTTTTACACTAGCAATGCAGTGTGTATAGAGATACGTGTGGCACACCGTTTTCAAACCAGCGCGTTGCCACAAACTGCCCTGTGGCATGCACATTTGGGGGCGCACACTTGTATGGGAGATGCAAGCCTAACACAGGAAACACAGGGTTGTATTATCAGTAATTGACACTAGCATTGCCACTAGCACATCCGTTACCGCTGAAAAACACGGCTAGTGTGAAATGGCCCTTTAAGCTTTATTTGAAATGCAACTCAATTTTTTACACACACCAACCATACAGAAATATTTATCATTCACATAGAGACACACACAAACTCCAGTTATGCAGAGTTATAAATTCTACACATTGTTGGGTCACTGGAGAAGGAGAATGTTTGGGTCTGTAATGTGGATGTTTTACCACCAGAGGGGGCAGTTCTCTCATCAAAGAATGAAAAGTTGGTGCAAGACTCTTTACCAAATGATTACCAGTTAAAAGGCTCCAATGAGATGTGAGAAGACTTTTGTGCTTTTGTTGAAGGTTTGTAGTAGTAGGTTGTTGTAGTTGTAGATTTGAAGGTCCAAAGACCTGGCAGACTGTAAGCGAGCAAAAATACAGCCAAATACAGGTATGATGATCATTGCTACTTGCTGGAATGACTTTTCACTTATAGCAAAACAGCGGATTTACCCTCTGCCACAGCCTTGTCCCTGAAATCAATTTGTTGTATATCTGTTACACACAATTAATCTTAAGCTGAAGACCGTTTGCTTCCAGCGTACATGATGTCCCAAATAGTATGTCGTTTGGTACAAGGCTACCCACACTCCACTAACATTCTGACATTTCCCATTCATCACACGTGTCAGCTGCCAGGAGCTCAGCTCAGTATATTCACAATATCCACTGAACTGTCATATATATCACACATGGCTGTCTATCCATGGAAAGTGTTTGGGGACCTTACAAAAGATGCTGGGACAATATTATACAGGTAAATGTGGATGTCAGGTGTTCTCCCTGGGGCAGCCTCTCGGCTGATAATATTACAGTGTCTGCAGTCTCATCAACATAGGTTCATATTTTTTTCTAAGCTGCAGTAAGGAGTTTGACATTACTGATATCAAGAGTCAAACAAAGCTGTATACGTTTGTGTCTGCTTGCTGTGCAATGTCTGTCTTGTGTGTTTTTAGTGCCCTGCAATATCAATTTGGATGACACCTTTGTGTAACTTATTAACATTTGCAGCAGCTTTTAGAAAAAACTGCACATACCTGAGAGCACTCTTGTCATTCATAAACTGAATGTTAACCTAAGAAAAACATTTTATTAACTTTAGTTTTACTAGTCTTGCTTAAAACTGTATCCATAGAGGAGGAATGTAGCCGCCCTTAAACAGCATCATTGTTAAGATGGATGTACAAGGCCTATTTAGTAGATTCCCTTTTTTTCTTTTGAAGTTAATCGACCACAAGGGATCTAAATCGAGCATAAGATGGAAAAAGCCATGATTGGTCAGATTAAAACATTTCAGTTGATTGTTTTGTATCCAATGGGATTTTGGAGATTACACACAGACCCATATGCTGGCCATACACATACCGATAAACGGCCAGATTTTAATCTGACCGACGGGCGTGCGCGCTCTCGCCGTCGGTCAGGTTAAAATCCTGCCATTTATCGGCATGTCCCCACATGGGGCGACAGATTCCTGTCGCCCCACTTCTTGGCCGGCCAGAGATCCGACATGTCGGAAAATCTGAGCCGATGGGAGCCGATTGCCATAAGCAGCAATGAAGACGGCGTCTCCATCGCTGCTTATGGCCGGCACACAAAGGGTGCCTGGCCGATTGTGGGGCCCCAGAATGCAATGGGAGGCTAACGTGATGACGTCATCACGTTAGCCTCCCGGAGCGACATCGGGGGTAGTCTGCCTGCACACATCGGCGTGTGTATGGCAGGCAATATTATTGCTAGTAATTGAGTTTAAGAAATTGTTTTGCAATGATTAGACTTCTGTGTTAGTACCATTCATGGATTTGGGATTCACAGTCATCACATTTGCGTAGCGGACTTTAGAGTGCAGATTACAAATGCTTCCCTGACATCTTTGTTTACAACCACACAAGCGTCAAGACTTGTACGTTACTTGTTGTAACTCAAGGGTCCACAGTATTTGTGTGCCTTATGAGACATGTGCTTTTTTACATAGTGTCTGGGCTTGGAGCTTGATTAGACTGTCATACAGGATCCAGCTGCATTTCAATATTAAAGCACGTAAGCTGGCCATACACCGTTTCATAGTTCCATTTTAATCAATTTAAAACTATTTTTTTTTTTTTTTTCGATCGCACGACAAAAATCAATCTAAAGTGATCAGATTTTTTGGTCAATTTTTGTCGACATACAAGTACGCACAGAAGGTATGTATTCCGGTGGAGGAATCAATCAGTTTTAAATGAAAAAAGTTAAAGAATTTATGTGCACCCCTGAATATATGCATCGTTTACATAGTGTTTAGCTGAAGGAGAATTAAAATCCATTTATCTGCTTTTTTCATTTTAATCCAATTTATTAGATCTTTGGGGAGGAATGGGCTTTATTTCTTTTTATAGTTTTGTTTTATTGTATTCTTTCAGTGGCAGTATTTTATCCTACATACATCTACTGAAAGGTAGTAAACTTTCACCATTGAAAGGTAGAACCTATAATATTCAGCTTTTAGTGATGAAGCTGAGCTAAACAAAGAATTGAATCGCCTCCAGACCTTTTTGGTCCTTCTGTACAAGTGCCTTTTTGTACCTCGATTCATTCCTGACTGATATTCTATAAAAAAATGAATGCTTAAAGCTAATGTTCTGTAAATGTTTATTGCAACGCTCTGTAGTCGTAGTCAGTTTTCCAATTGTTACCCATGGAATGATTTACTCCTTATAATTTAGCTTTGGGGCCCATTTTACATGGCATGCGTATGCACTGCGCGTGGTACAAAGCTTTCCCATAGGCTTGCTATCACTTTGTGATAGTGTGTGTGATGATGTCCCAGAATTATCAACAGACTATTCGTCAGAATGAAAGTATGTTGAGACAAAAACAACTTTTATTGTGGAAAGAAGCAGATCTCCAGCCATTACAGTGGTTCCCCTGCCCCATGTCAAGTTAATGTCTGGGGGATCATAAACAGGGGTGCACATAACTTTTTTAGTGAGCTCCTCAGATGAGTACCAGGAGAT
>CM070034.1:54890632-54906389 GCA_036250615.1 Ptychadena robeensis | reverse complement strand
ACTGTTTCACTTTCCTATGAGCTATAATGGAAGCCCAACATTCCCAAGTGTTGGAATGTTGCATCTTCAGAGTGGTCCATTGTTGACGGAAGTAAACAAAAACTGCTGTGGGTACAGTATGTGCAGGCGCCTCCTGGGTCAGCAATTACATGCAAGGAAAGTACTGTAGGTGGTTTATATATTTTTTCCTTAAAAATAGTCCAGTAAATAGATAAGTAAGCCTGTATAGTTTTTCTAGATTAAAGTGGACCTACCACCAGAAATCTATATTTATTTATGAATGGCGCTAGAAGTCTAGATAAAAGGGAGGAATACAATAATAGACTTCTGGTGGTAGGTCCGCTTTAAGTATTTCTGGCATTGCTATAAGCTCTTCACAGACATATATTCTAGATATTGCGCTGCTCCTGGTATTCTTGCCTTCATATAGTTACAGCAGCAGTCAGTTCTAATAATAAGATATCTGTTTGACAGTTACAAAAATAATCCATTTTTGTCTCTTTAATATACGTCTACCAGCACTCGTGTGTGTGAAAGAATTGTGTTAAAATGGATGCTTACAACCTGTGAGGCATTTTCTTGATCCGATTTTGAGCATGTCAAAGATTGTAAAATATTTACAGAAAGTAAACCTGTGATCAGAGCATCAGACAGGCTAAGCCTCCAGTTCTGTTGCCACGGTAACCACGGATGAGCGGTGCAATTTACTTCAGTCGTCAAAGAAACCGATGTACGCAAAGCTATCGCACTGACCTTACTCTTTCCAGGGCAGCGTTTCCTTCTCTTTCTTAGAACTTAAAATTATTTTCATTTTTCTAATAATTCTACGTGTAGCTTACAACTTGTGGTTGTCAAAAAGCCAGCCAGCATCACATAATTAAGTGTACATGTGAGACCATTCCACTTTTTATCATTTTGCATATATTAATGGTGGTGGTAGTGGTACCTTCAAACAGAATTAAATACTCTTTGCCCCCCAAACATTTTAGTAATAAATGTTTAACAAAACTTAATATATCCTATAAAGACAGCAATGCAATTTTTTGCTAGGACAATAATATCCCTGGCGTTATGGCCATTTCAGCGTGAAACAATGTGTAGTGCCATGATTTCTCACCCTCCCCTCTACACATCGCCGGCATCATCGATCAGCCGGCAATGTAGGCCGAGAAAAGTGACGCTCCTCCATTAACATGGATGTCTATGGCGCCCGCAGCGATGCAGAATCACTGCAGATTTACAGAGGACTGGAGAGTTTGCCCCATCCCGGCGCAGGCAAAGTTTATTTTAACAAACTGTGACTGTACTTGGTTCGGGCATAACGGCCAGGAGGTTAATAGAAAAGCCGACTAGTCGACGAAGGCACAAGTTAATGACTCCTGGGAGTCGTGTTTTTTTCCTCTCTCTGTATGCACACTTGTATACACAATGCAGTCTCCGTCTCTGGGTTACTCTGCTTACTCAGTAGGTGACACAAATCACACATATGGAAATACTTCATTCAGGACCACCCAAGCCACATGGTGACCTGCACAATCTGTGTTGAAGAGTAGAGTATGTTGAAGTACAATAGAAGTACTGCTGTTATACACGGCCATCCATGAGCTAACACAGGTGATGCAACACTACCCTCATCAAGTCCAGAGCACTCTGAGTAGATTTACAGTTATATCCATTTCACAATGACAATGTAATCTTCTGTGAACCACCGTGTATAGTGTTGACTCATTCTGTGTGTCTTTGCTGCCCCAGGTTAAGCTGTTCCCACTTTCTGTTTCACACTTGAAGCGGACTTACCACCTGGCAGGTCACTCTGCAGTATTGGCTGCAGTTCAGTCGATACGGCAGAGATCCCTTATTGAAAATTAATAAAACTATTTCTATTTAGTGGAGCTGCAACAATAATTGTCAAATGGTGTAAAAAATTATTAAAAAAGGAAACTCCACATCCCATTTTCAGTGTATGAAGTATTCAAGCATTACGTTTTATGGCTCAGTCTAGCGTTTTAGGGGTTTTGGAAAATAAACAAAACTATAGATACTTTTTGAAGTCCACATTAGAACATCCCCTTTCACCTGATATCAAATATTCTACCTTCCCTTGCCAGAGAATCCCTAATCACCAAGACTCAATGCCTGTGGTCTCCACTGTTTCTTCTCTGTCCCAGGCACCTCAAGGACAATTCTGTAGGGCTGTGTTGGAGCTGAGTTTACAGCTTTACACCTTTGTTTGTAGCATCATTTAAAAAAACACTATATATAGTTTTATTTACAACAAAAAGATGTTGTAAATATAGATAACATATAGATTTCCACATGTTTAAATATGAGGCCCCTTTCAACACCATATTTTCTGGCAATTGCTGCTTTGGTTGTAACACTAACACATTTGTTGCAGGCAAAGAAAACCACTGTGCTAAGTCTCCTATACTACTGTATGCTAGATGCTTGCCCTGTGCTGAAAAAAAAAAAGCTGTAGGGCATTTAATGCATAACGCAACATAGAGGCAGCGTGATAGGTACAACAGATTTCTTATGTATATTCTGCATTAATGCAGCACGGCAAGTGTGAAAGGGCCCTCAGAGTATGCAGCCCTATTGTTCAGTAAGGACTGAAGAATCAATAAATTTTTGTTCATCTTAATAATCTAATTACAATGTTAAATTGCGTATCACAATACAACAGTGTTGGCTGTTCTTCCTACATTACACTGGCTTGCTCTGAGCTATCATATGATACACTGTTTCCATGGCAGTTTCAGGGGACATAGCTGTCAAAATATACAATGTAAAATTGCCTGCCAGTCTTCCTCCATGCCATATACAGTAATTAAAGCAGGACTACACGGAATACACTTATTTACAAATGCTGAAAAAGGTAGGTCCACATTGCTAATATCACTGTGAACAAAGGTCTATGACAGGGCTACTCAAATATGATTTTCAAAGGTCCACTTACTAAATTTCCATTTCAGGCTGAGTCCGGAGTTTGGAATTTTACCGTTGCACTGCCGCGGATCAGCGTTTTCACAGCGCTGACACGCTCTGCCAGACAGAAGCCTGACCTTAATTGAGTACATATATATAAAATATTCTCCCTATTAGTCTATACAGGACACATGTCTTAACATAGTAATTAATACTAGACAAAGGGGGCAAAATCACAAGGGAGATATTGAGGGGTCAGTGGAGGGTTGAAAGGGTAGGAGGACTCTGAGGAGACTGGGATGGCCATTTTCTTTGCTTACAAAAGCCTTTCTTTAGAAAATATTGATAAAAAATTCAAGCTTTATTAAACCTTCATGTGCAGGGCAAGCCATCAGAAAACCATTTGAAGGGGTGGTCTCCCTCACTGTCCTCTGCGTCAGCCACTCTGAATGTAGATTCTGCTGCAGAGACCTCCCTGTTCCTGATTGAGCCTCCGATTAAGCTGTCTCATCCACGGTCACCAGCTGACTGTGGGTCAAATGTGGGGCCCCATTAACTCCACATCCGCTATTGATTCGCTGGCTTCCGTCAAGCCTATACCAGCCCCTGGACCGGCTGGCTGTGGAGCACATAGACTTTACCTGCTCGGTAAATGCAGAGGTTCAACTTGAGACAATCCAAGCAATATTTGACAGGGGGCTTTTTAGTAGGAAGAATTGTGCTCAGGGAACTGAAAATTTGCATGGATGTAGTCTCAGGGATTAACTGGTAACCCCCAAATGTCAGGGTTCTACCATGCAGAGTTTCAAAGATGTGTTCAAATTAGGATAGGTGAAAGCGTGTATGCAGCAGAGTAGGGCTTTATGCTCATAGGGAAGCAATATTTGATAACTGGACTTTTAGCTGAAATTAACTTATAACTGTTGTAGCTAGAGGGGTGAAACTCGGGGTGTAAGTAGTAATAGGGAAGCATTACTGACCCTGAAAGTTTCATGATTATACTATCATTTTTTTTCATGCTATGAATGTTCAAAGTCACACAGGTTTATTCAGCTTAGTTTCTACAGTACAGTGGAGATAGGGGAGGGTGTGTCCTGTCCTGCGTTTTGATTGGCTGGGGAGGACGTATCTGCGGGAGGAGTTACAGGAAGCATTATCTAACAGAGAGAACACAGAATCCTGCTGCCTGTAACACTCACATTAGGGAGGAGGAGAGGGGGGCCAAGGCTGGATGGGCATTAGCTCCTCTCCTTCGCTTCGTGAGTGTAGAGGGGAGGAATGAGCCGCCGCTCCACATGTGACCCTATTTGGGTCCGGATCAAGACCGGGGTCCACCTATTAAGTTAGTAAGTTTGCCAGTGACACGCACAGTAAGAACTCAATGGACTTCCCTGGTGCCCAACCAAACATTGACAAGGGGAAGCTCTCTGGCCCTCTATATAGGACTTTTAGCCAATCAAAACACTTCCTCTGCAAACCATGCTTACCATGGAAGAGCCAGCAGTAGTTATGGTTCCCCCAATCAAAGGGATCCAGCATCATCATTTCAGAGCCTCCTAGATACTTAAAACGACTCCTGCCCTGGACAGAACAGTGATGATGTTTGCATGGCACTGATGACAAACACCAGAAAAAGATCATTGCCAGTATTTTCCTGTCAATATTGAAAAGGCTAATTGGAGGAATTGTTCTCCTGTGACAGAATTCCATCAGATTTTTGTAATACGGGATTCTCAACCCGCACATCCAAACTATATGTCCACACACTCCCAGTACACAGACTCTCTCTTGGGTTAAGTATCTTGCCGATGTAAATCTCCAGGTGCTGGGCTACAGAGGATCGGTTCATCCACTCATTTGAAACCCAAGGTATAAAGTAGCAACAGTCTGCACTCTGGAGTCCTTAAGATTTGTTGGCTTTATTGTTAAACCAAATCATTACACAGATACACAATACAGTCAGGATCCCTCCAGGGATCACCCCCTCTAAGAGAATTTACAGGACTGTCGCTACTTTATACCTTGGGTTTCAAATTATAGCAGATTGTCTGATGGAGGAAAAGTAAACCAAAGGGCCAGGACAGACTTAAAAGTACTGACAACTTTCCCTACCACACTGGCACATGTTTTTGGGGTTGCAAAACCAGGAGGAGACATATGCCATACTTGGTAGGTGTGCCATTACACCACACGACTTTGGACAAAGCTTTATAAGCTATTATCCAAAGTATTTAAAGCCTGTATTTCTAATGGCTATATTGTTGAACAGCCTGACTTTCACACAACAAATCCTGACGCGCCATATCTTGCTGGCAGCCCAGCTGACCATAGCCAGGAGCTGGAGGAAACAACTCTCCTTTTCCGTCTTTTCTTCTTTCACTGTTCTTGCTTATAACCTGAAGGATTTGTATTTTTCAATTTTCCAGTTCTTGGCTTTTACTAATTTTTCCATGGATTATCTGGTCTGTTTATTTGATGCCTTATGCCATGTTTTGTATTGCATTGATGAAAATATTAAAACAGAAAAGTGCAGAGGACTTCACTGTCAGTCTATCTGGTGTTCTATCGAGATGTGCCCCCCCTGTTGAGCTGAGTCCCCCCTGGTACTGCGCATGTGCGGGCGCAGTGATCTAGGTGGCGGAGTCATCAGTAGAGAGGTACCCATCAAGAAGAGCGCCCCCTCTGTGCCATTGACAGTTCATTATACTATGGACAGAGGACACAGAGATGGGCTGATCTTAACGGGTCCTCTGTCCATGGCAGAATGAACTGTCAGAGCCTAGGTGCCCAACCTGCGGTCCTTTGGTTGCTGTCAGGTTTTGACTGCCTGTCAGGATCTGGTCCACCACCTGCTGAGATATGTCGACGGGGGAGGGTCTTGATCGATGTTATGTGCGGCCCTTTAGTGATGCCGGGGGCCGCCCTCCATATCAACGCAGTTGCCCACATAAGGCTAGATGTGCACTGTACATCAGCGGTTCTGGATGTGCATTTGGCATTTGGGTGTATAGAAATGCATGACTCCACCCACTGTCCTGAAATAAGGATTTTTCGCTTTACATTTGGAAATTAATGATGGATTGAGGCATTTAAACCCCTTCTGTTTTAAGAAGGCTTGACTGTGCTACACACTGCTTGGGGTGAGGGTTTTTCAAATCATTTAATCCCTTCTCACCATAACCTTCATGGTTGTCCCTCAGTGTATATGTACATATCATTGTGCTGTCCAGGGTTCTGAAACTAATTGATGAAAAGTAGAGCCACTCAACTCAACAAATATTTTTCAGTCTTCGGTAATTACATGTGCTTTATGCATCTGATGTGTCAGGATGGCATGTGGCATTTCAGAGAATGAGGGATGAGTATGATAATTATGTGACAAGAATGGTTCAGAGATCCAAAGTATATAAAGAGAATATACACCATTATGTGTAGCATCCTTTAATACTTGATTTTTAAAAGCACAATTTCTATATTTTTTATTGCAGCTCCCACTGAAATAATATCCTACTCCTGCAAATTTGCCAATCTGCAATTCAACACTAGACTTTTCTATGACTGCAAGTGATCCTTTGTTGGCAGGGATCTTCCCCCCCAGAATAGTATGTCAAGCTGCCTTAAGCTCATAGGAAGTTTTCTGAAGTATTCACTTTTCAGTCTGAGAAATGCCAAAAGGGGACAACTAAGTTGATAACAAGTTTACTTCAACAATAAGTATTGCACAAGTTGCATTCAAAATAACTATTGTCTGCCTGTAGCTCAGCTTCAACTCAGCTTGCTGTCTTTACACTTGACATTATGCTTTGGATGGCGTCTGCTGAATACAGCATTGCAAACAAGGGTGACTTGTAACAAGAAAGACAGATGTAGAGTGGAAGTGTGCTCCATATGTCAGCATGAATCACAACAACCCACTGTATGTACAATGACCTAATTACCCCTTAGAGCTAAGAACTAGAATGTACCACACACACAATTTCCTTTATTCAGAAAAACAAACACTAAGCATGGCTTTATATTCACCATGGCTTCCTGCCTGTTTACATACAATGCAGATTGTCACATAACATGTTTCTGAAATGTTTATTATAAACCTGTCATTAGAGAAAAATGGCAACTGTCATTGATGCCCTCCCGCTCAATGTGCCACTTGATAAGTTTAATGCCAATCTCTGGCTTTAACTGTTTTGGAATCAATCGTGTCAAATAAGCACATAAAAGTATATTATCTAAATGTTTCTCCTCCTCTCTGATCTCTGCTCATTGCAATAAAATAATTATTTTTTTTAAATGCAGGAAATTTTAAAAGATAACAACGTCCTTGTTACATGTCGCCATCACACATTACTGCCATCATTAGTGATGCTGGAATTGGCACACCTAGGGCGGACTGGTTCTTGTTCTGGACCCTCAAATTTAAGAAGCCAATGTGGCCCACAAGTCAAAAAGTTTGCCCACCCCTGGGTTAGAACGTTGTTATATACTTGTACGATTGATTGAAATTTTCCAACCTAAGCAGTCAGGGCTCTTTAGATTTTATGCTCGACTTTCAGAACTTAATGGGTGAACTTTTTAAATGATCCAGTAAAACCATGAATTTTACTGTTCTATAAAACAGAAAAATGGACCCGTGTGTGGCCACCTTAAGTCTAAATATTATGCATTAAGTAATAACAGCCAATCAGAAAAATCTGTTTAGAAATATTAATTACCCTACTAGATATACTATACCATATATTGTTATACACATTTATTATATTATACTTGTATTTATCATTAGCTATCAAACAGTTTAAACAAATAAACATTCATGATTGATGCGATTTTCCTCTCGTGTGAACTTTTTCCCCAGATATATCTTTATATGTTGTTAAATATTTAGTTGGCTCTTCCTGTGGAGGCAGCAGAGGCAATGACAAGCAATGACAGTTTCCCTGGAGTTCCCCATGTATCACACCAAGAAATTGCCAGGCTTACTAAGCAGTTATTAATGACTTCCTCCATTCACATTCCTCATGGAAACTTCCAGCAGAGCTGCACTGTGTCACATTTTTATATTTAATGCTTCAGCATGGTTTCTCACTTTCATTGCCGGTAAAAACCTCTTGACATCTGAGTCAGAGCTTCTGTTAGCTACAGTAAGCATTCTTTCAACACTTTGCAAGTGCTAAATACTAATTAATGATACAGAGTGTCATGCAGATTTCATGCCAAATCTTTTATTCTGCCAAGCTAAAAGGAAGGGTACCGGCTCTATGTTTAGAATTGTCAGAGACTAGGATATGACTCAGATATTGCCCTGGATTTATTATATTCATAGAATAAAGTAACAAATAAGTGTAGTGCTGCCCATGGTCAGTTTGATACTACAAAGCGGTGTGATCTATTCTCTGCTGTTAATCAGTATAGGTGCTAGCAACTGGGAAAGTAGAAGACACACTCATTACTCAGCGTGACTGATTTGTTTCTTTTCTCTTTCTCTAGTGAAGAATTAAATGTAGTTAACTGTAGGTGGACCACAGATATGCTGTACCTCTCCCAAAGACAAAATACATTGTAGGAAAGTAGGAAACCCTCTTACTTTCCATTAATTCCAAATCATATGTATGTCTGCATGGCAGCTAAGGGAAACTACACTGCTCAAAAAATAAAGGGAACACAAAAATGAGACCTGATCCTAGATCTGAAATAATGAAAGATTCTTATTAAATATTTTGTTGAGAATGTGCTCACAACACAACAAAATCACACACAAATTATCAAATTTATAAACCCATGGAGGTCTGGATTTGGAGTCACACTCAAAATTAAAGTGGAAAATAAGACTACATGCTGATCTAACTTTGATGTAATGTGCCTAAAACAAGTAAAAATAAGGCTCAATATTGTGGGTGGCCTCCATGTGCCTGTATGACCTCCCTACAAGTCCTGAGCATGCTCCTGATGAGGTGGCGGATGGTCTCCTGAGGGATCTCCTCCCACACCTGGACTAAACCAAAGAAGGTTTGCTGTGTCTGTCAGCATAGTGTCCAGAGCATGGAGGCGCTACCAGGAGACAGGCCAGTACATCAGGAGACGCGGAGGAGGCCGTAGGAGAGCAACAACCCAGCATCAGGACCACTACCTCTGTCATTGTGCAAGGAGGAACAGGAGGAGCCCTGTATATTTCATTCAATATTTCATTCATTCAGATCTAGGATGTCTTTATATATATATATATATGTATTTTGTTTGTTTATCTTTATTTTTCAAGTAACAACACATACTTCTGTAGTACAATATAAATAGTGTATGTTGTGGCCCTGAGAAAGCCCAGCACTAACTTTGTACACGTTCCAAACACTATGGGTGACTTTTGTTTTGTTATCATAGCCAATGATCACTTATCACAAATGATGCTCTACATGTGAAAGAATGTGTAGTGTGTACTCGCAGATAATAGTTCATGGCAGCAGAATCATCCAAATTTTAATACATCTAGTCCTTCCCACTGCTTTCTGGTCTGACAGAAACTTTACAGTTGTTTAAAATATCCTATTGCAGTGAGTAATGTATGGTTGTGGCTATATGGATGCTTGAAACACAAAGGAGACTTTTTTTGCAAGACTCGGCTGTTGGGTATCATCTCTTAGGCTGGGTCTACACTACCGAGCAACAGGGGGGGCGTTATAGGCACACCCGCGTGTGCGTGCCCATAGTGCCTGCCCGCTGTTTGGGTGCTGGCATGGTAATACCACATCCTATACATTTCTATTGGCAAACCACGTCCGATGTGGTCAGGTTTGCGCTTGTCACACACCATTGATAAACAATGGGCACGGCATGTGTCTCCAGCGCGGGACACCCCTGAATCCCCAATGCCCGGGTGGGCATTGTGAATCCACCATGCTGTGTGGTTTTCCCCACGGGAAAACCATGCAGTTTTCCATAGCTTTTATGCAGCCTTAGGGAAAACCATGCAGTTTTCCATAGTGTTTATGCAGCCTTAGGGCTTGTTTCCACTACCGCGGAATCCCTAATGCTAACAGGGCGGATGAGACTGCGCCCATGTACTTTAATGGGCTAGTCCCCTGCTGCGGTCAGGGGGTGTTTAGGGGGCGGCCACCGCCTAAAAACTCGGTTGACCGAGTTTTTGACCGCGGTCCGCACTCTTCCACGGCCTCCCAGCACTGACCACGGCCATAGAGGTGAATGGCCCCAGCTAACAACCGCATAAGATGTGGTTCTTAGTGTGGGCCAATTTCAGCGCGGCAATCGTGCGGCTGTCGGCCGCATTAATGGAAACAAGCCCTTAGCTAGCTCTCACAGTAGCCTTCATCATGTTAAGAGTGTTGCTTAATCCAATGTGAAAGATCACTCACTGATACCTATGTAAGAAGACACCCTTGACATCTATATTGTTTTTTTACAAAAGTTTTTTATTGCATATCATGGGCTTTCTTTAAATAAAGTAAGGGAATGAAAATAGTAGATTATTGTTGCACATTGCTGTGTGTCTACGCTGAAACATTTGTGTGGAGAGCAGAAGACATGACATACAGATTCTGCCACCAAGCTTTGTGAATGTAAAAAGCCGTAATGTACCGGAATATAGAATAAGTGAACATATAATAGTTGCACCTCCTACTCTAGCAGGCAAATCCATTGCTTAAGCCAGTAAAAGAGGCCAGTCATAACGGGGCCTCCAAATATACATTATTATCATCAGCAGGAAATTGTTAAAATGTACAATATGCCAGTCTAATCAAAATCCTAAAATAATGATCATATGTATATCTTTCCTTGCCATGGCAGATTAGCAAAAACACCAGCCTTGTAGCAAACACAATAAAATTGTTGGATTTGCCGATCTTTTCAAAGCAATCAGCACAGCTTGATTTCAGAAATAGCACTGGGCTATGTAATTATGGGTTAGTGTGTATGTGTATAGTATGTAGGTATGTGTGTGTATGTATATAATTATGTGTGTGTATATATTACGGTACCTTTTGTATACTGTCTATTTGTCTGCTTAGGGGAGGTCTTCTTTAAGGACTGAGTCAGGGTGGTATTACACTTTAATCCCAAGTGTGTATGTAGACATGAACTTTAGGCTTCCATATTTAAATCTGTTGTTTCATGTCACCTCTTCAAATACCTAAGGGATTCATTTAAATACTCATTTTTTTTGTTCACGAGAGGATCTGCCAACAATATTATTTACACAAATGCAAATGTCTTTTTGTGACTCACTGAAAAACAATTGTTAACTGCTATATATTTTTACCCTGGAAGTGTTGGTGGTTTTCTGTACTCCTACATTATGGCCCAGTTACTATGTGTCTGTATATTCATACTTCCAAAATGTATGCCAAACCATCTGCTCACTATTATCAGCATTATTTCTCTCTGCCAATCTGTCATGGTGCTGCCTGTGTGTCATACGCTTAAAAATACACTTATGGGTAGAGCTTGTTGTTAGTTATAGCTGGTGCTTTTGGTCTGCTAGAAAAGAAAAAGTGAAAATATGATGCAGGTAAGGAAGTGTGATGAGAATGTACATAAGAGTGCACAGGTCTGCCATGAATTCATTATAGTAAGAGTATACTGATCAGTTAGCTTGGATTACTGATGATAATGACATTCATTTGTAGTTTATTTCTTGCCATGTTCTCTACTACTGTGTACATGTTAGGTGAAGGGAGCAAAGGTAAACATAGACAAGATAGGCTTAATGGCCACTTAACACTATAAGTATATTTCTTCTTTCAAATCTGGCCTGCTAAGTTATATTTGGCCTGTGTACAGGGCCATTTCTCACGCTATGCAAAGTATGCAGGTGCATAGGGCCCCTTTAACCTTCTGGGCGTTGCGCACGTGGCGTGTTTTTTTTTTATAGATCTTCTTTGGTGCCAACTGGCAGAAGGGGAATGCTTGCAGTTGTAGTTTCTCAGCACAGCAAGTTGGGACTTTTCCATTTATGTCAGCAGAATGCCATGTGACACAGAAAACTTAATATGCATGCTGGAATCTGTCCATCAGCACCTAAGGATTTACAAGGAGCCTGTAACTGCCATGATCCCCCATGAACAACAACTGGACCCATGGCCAATACCTCAGAGTTATACCTATATGTAATTACAAGCTCTCCTAGATGGAGGACAGTCTATCAATATTGGTGTTGCTATAATCATGAAGAAATATTGGAATAACATGGTTAAAAGGGTGACAACACTCCCTGTTTCCTAGTTATTCTCCCCCTTCTCACCTGGCCACAAAGCATTCTGATAAAGACTTCAAATGGTAATTTATGTTAATTTTACACATTCATGGAGCATTGTCTACACCTTGTGACTTCTCTTCCGGGTAAACTTCCCTCATTTTCAAATGCAGAACTTTATAGGTCTGCTCCCTTCCCAGCCCCATGGTGAGCCTAACCATTTCAGTTTTAAGAACCTAGTGTGTTCTTTTTTTTCTTGAAAGTGTATAAGTGTAAGAGCACAGATTATTAAAGGGTTTAAACTCCTTAGCATCATAGTGTAAAAAATGGGGCCTCCAACAAGATCTTGCATAAGGCCCCCAAAAAACTAGAAATGGCCCTGTGAGATAAAAGGTACCGAAGAAGATCTATAGTAGAGGTGTTGATAACAGGGCAGATCCGAGGTAAAAAAAAATACTTACATGGGAGAACACAGCAAAAATTCAGCAATGTTCGGTCCCTCCAGCAATGACGCACTCCAGGGAACCTTGGGAAGGTAAGTAAATTTTTTCCATCTCATGTAGATATACCCAGTGACCATTTTAGCACCTTTATCCTGTGGACACATAAAAAGTATGCAGAACAATGACAACACTGATATACTCTAAACCAGTGGTTCACATTTTCTATTTAGGATCATTATCGAGCCCCCCTTCCCTATTTAAACACAGGTTAAGAATGAGGGCCAGGAACCCCCTGGAATACCTTTGCGCCCCCCAGTTTGGGAACCACTGCTCTAAACAATATGATCAGAGTGGACCAGATTAAAGGTCTATATTAAATGGAGTAAATCAAGACCCAAAGGGATAGCATGCTACAAGTAATACAATGTAATATTTGCTCTATGTGTAATGTTTTATTTCCCTTTAGGGCACTGTTAGACTTTTCATCACTTTGTTCTGTTCTCTCGTCATCTGTGGGTTTATAAATAAAATAGATTGCAAAATGAAAAACTGCACAGAACAGTAAATAACTAGTCTGTCTTTCATTGTTCTGACTGTACACAAGAACACTCAGTTTTAATTGGCCGCAGTGGGCACTAACTATTCTTTTATTGATGAGATATTAATAAAATGTAAACGTTTTCCAGTGTAATATCTTGACAGAAGCAGCACACATGCATGCTGTTTCTCCCCTTTCCTTGCTACAATACAGCCTACACTAGTTTGATGTATTCAATAGCGCCAGCTTTCAAAGCTTGACCTTCTTTTCTGTTCTAGAGTTTCACTTCTCTCAAATATCTTCCATTCTCCCAAACAGCTTGAAAGCTTTATTGCACCAAAGAATCTAATTTTTGGCAGTGTAGCAACCTTAATTTGTTTCCAGAGGTCCCAAGGTGTCCAGTTATGTAGCTGAATTAACAGATTTTTTTTTCAGTATGCAATGATAGTTCGTTTAATACACAGGGGTGCGTTGTATGGCGGCTGAGAAGATTAGATAAATTAGATTTTCGTCTTCTGATCATGATATTCTGATCAAGGCCATTTTAATATTTAAGGGGCTTTAAATAGAATTACACATTTGTTATTTGATACCTTTTATTTAAAAGTCCCCTTTAGCTGATAATGAAGATTGCAAAAGACACACAACCGCACTCATTCATTTAAATGGAACAGGATCCACTGCCGCAACGACAAAGATGCTTTGTTTTAAATCCTTTGCTGTATTGTCATAGTTTTATCAGCGGGATACTGAATAACCCTACCCAAAAAGCATTGTATGCAGTGGCAAAGCATCCTAAACCACGGCACAGTAGATTGGGCGGCATGGACATGTAATGCCAATGCGTTCATTCTAACCCAGTGATGGCAAACCTATGGCAATCGGAGCCCTCTCTGTGGGCACCCCACCTGTCAGCCAACATAGAGGCTGATGAAGGAAAAAACTACAACCCATTGTCACTATTGTCACATTTTCACAATTCTGTCAGTTTTTATTCCTCTCTCTTGCACACAGCACCCCATACCCTCCACTAGCACTGCCAGCCAATCAGAAGCCCGGGGAGAGAAAAGCAGTAAGGCAAGAAAAAGGTGTGTGTGTTGTGGGGATTCAGCTCAAGCGGAAAGAGTTCTGCAGGCAAAACAGGCTCATGGATGGTGACAACAAAACAGTTTATTGTGGCAAGCTGGTGCAGTAACACCTTGCAGTAAACAAAAACAAACCAAACCAAAACTCACGGATGGCAGTACTGGTTGGCTAGGGCTCCGTGTCTCACAATCCTTGAGAGATTATTCCCAATGTCCAAGCCAAAGGAAGGGAAGTTTTGTCCTTAGATTCCCCTTTGTCCACCATCTCAGTCCACAAACAAGTTCTCTTACATGCCTTGCTGTGTGTCACCTCCTACCCCTCTCCTTTCCCTCACAGGTTCTGTTCCACCTCTCATTACCTGAACAGTAGGTCTAAAACCTGGAACTAATCCACCCTGGACTGGACGACCAGAAGCACCCTCCCTGCTCTGCTCCTGGTCAGCTCCCGACCCAAACAACAAATAGTCCAATGCAAACAGACCAGTCTACAGGACCATTCTGGAGCTGCTACCAAATGTAGCGTCTCAATCCAGGAGAGATGTACCTCCCATCAAATACAGTTTGAGACAGATTGAGCGGCCTTTTAACCCTCACTTTGTCACAATGTGTATATAATGTGTAGGAGAGTGTGTGTGTAATGTGTGTAAGTGTGAGTGAGTAGAAGACAGAATTATAAGAGGAAGTAGAAGAAATCTCATAGGTTAGAAGAAGTCCTCCCTGATAGAATACAGTCCTGGCCTAAAGTTTTGAGAATGACAAAGTTTGCTGCTAAACTGCTTTTAGATCTTTGTTGCAGTTGTTTCTGTGATGTACTGAAATAAAATTATAAGCACCTCATACGTTTCAAAGGCTAGTATTGACAATTACATGAAATTTAAGCAAAGAGTCAGTATTTGCAGTGTTGGCCCTTCTTTTTCAGGACCTCTGCAAGTCGACTGGGCATGCTCTCAATCAACTTTTGGGCCAAATCCTGACTGAAAGCAACCCATTTTTTCATAATCACTTCTTTGAGTTTGTCAGAATTAGTTGGTTTTTGTTTGTCCATCCACCTCTTGAGGAATGACCACAATGGGATTAAGATCTGGGAGTTTCCAGGCCATGGACCCAAGTTTGCTCCATCGTGCTGGAAAATGCATTGTTCTTCACCTAACTGTTGTTGGATTGTTTAAAGAAGTTGCTGTTGGAGGGTGTTTTGGTTCCATTTCTTATTCATGGCTGTGTTTTGGGGCAAAATTGTGAGTGAGCCCACTCCCTTGGATGAGAAGCAACCCCACACATGAATGGTCTCAGGATGCTTTACTGTTGGCATGACACAGGACTGATGGTAGCGCTCACCTTTTGTTCTCCGGACAAGCCCTTTTCCAGATGCCCCAAACAATGGGAAATGGGCTTCATCGGAGAATATGACTTTGCCCCAGTCCTCAGCAGTCCATTCACCATACTTTTTGCAGAAGATCAATCTGTCCCTGATGTTTTTTGGGAGAGAAGTGGCTTCTTTGTTGTCCTTCTTGACACCAGGCCATCTTCCAAAAGTCTTCGTCTCACTGTGCGTGCAGATGCATTC
>CM070034.1:54854224-54882221 GCA_036250615.1 Ptychadena robeensis | reverse complement strand
GGGGGGGGGGGGGAGGGGGACGACAAAGCCCTAGACTCGATGGAAACATAGCCTTAGGAGGCATTTATTGTCATCTAAATCCTGCAAGATTTGAAAGTTGGCTGAAAGGATTATTGTTATGAATAAACCTGAACTATAGCGTACCCTAGGAGTTAACCCATAGTTCCCCTTGAATCTCATAAAACAAACCTCTCTAATAAAATCTGCATTATGTCTCTGAGGGATCTGTATTTTGCAGGGTTCCTCACTCTTTTAATTTACTATAAGATGCAGTTTTCTCTTTCATCATTGTTTTCAGTGATTTACCCCTACAGCAGCCCTGCACCAGGGCACCCACTAAACTAAAGGATTTACCTATTCATAGGGGGCCATCCTCCCCAGGAGAGGCTGAACCTGGGAAGGGGTATCGAGCATCCTCTGGAGCGAGGACAGAAAATTAACACCCGAGCAGCATTGGACAAGTGCTATTAAGGGGCTATTGTAGGGGTTGTCCTGAGGGGTTAAGGGGGGCGGAGATGAGTTTTGGTAGGCTGACATGAGGTTGGCCAGGAAATGTTAGGTTTCAGTAGTCTTTCTTGAATTAGCTTCACCAAGTCTAGGTTTTGATATAGTGCAAATGCTATCTTGATGTGGACCATAATAGACATGACATTTACCAAGAAAGACATGAAAAACCTTTTAACCTTTCACTGGCATATCTACTCATCAAAATAACAAAGTGTCCAGAATTGCATTTTAGTTGCAATCCTTTAGGCATGTCTTTATTATGGCTTCCGACACAGATACCTGCAGGTAGAAATACATCAATATGTCTTATCCCATAGCTTACCATGAAATCCTAAACCAATACAAAGGGCTCTGCAAAAGCTTTAGGACTCTACACAAAGGACTCTGCAAAGGCGTTAGGACTCTAATAAACAGTCACTTTTATCTTTTATGACAGCATTGTCCAACCTCTTTTGTTAAGGGCCACATACAGGCTATAAATGTGAGTATATTCTGTCTCTTGATGACTGAATTCCACAACCCTGTCTGAAAATAACAATATTTTTATTTGCATAATATGCGCTTGTCTCAAAGCGCTCTTAAAGTAACTCAAATCAGCTTTAAGATGTCCCATCTATACAAACAACTTTTACTGTAACCGTGTGGATGTGATCCAAATAGAACACCAGCAACTGATCAGAAAAGTCTAATGAGATTCATAACCAATTACTTCAGAATCTCTGGAAATTTAGAGAAAGAATAGGACACAGTGTACCAGTGATGTGCTGGCTTGTCATCCCATTATGAGAAATGTTCTCCCTCTATCAGATGATAATCTACTTAAAGCGGAAGTAAACTCAAAAAAAAATCCCCCACATACATTACCGGCACATATTACACACCCGGTCAGCAGTATACATCTGTGAGAACTGTACACAGAGAAAAAAAAATAGGGTACGTACAATCTCACCTTCTCATTCCTACAGGCACCATCTTAAGTACTGGTGCATGAATCCACTTCCGCCCATTAGTGGACATACTAAGGTGCCTCCCCTGCAGAACATATTTACCAATCCCACATGGTTGGTATGGGAGGACAGTTCGGGTCTTCCAGAGATCTATGTCTTGCAGTTTGCATAGGAGACAGGAGGAAACTTGTTAGGAGGAAGGAGAGATTGAGGACTGAAGTGGTGGTGAAGGGGTTCAGTGTGCGGTGACTATGGGGGGGGTGGATGGAATGTATTTGGTAAGGCTAGGTTATAAAATATATGATTACTCCTTGCTGCCCGTCCCAGCAAGGTTCTCTCTACACTTCCCCACAATCACCTCACAGATGACACTTTCAGTCTGGGAAGGTTCTACTTCATCCAGATCATGGTAGATGGAGATGAGGACAAGACATGACGGGGTTACTGGGTGTGTAATTACAATATCTATTATCTATCTGCTGCCAGTACCCGCAATGTCTCATCTTGAACACCACCACCCCCATTCCTCCACAATCACCTCCTCACAGAGAACACTGTCCATGTCTGGGAAGGTTCTAATTCATGCAAGATATGGTATATGGAGGATGAGGACAGACATGACGGGGGTTACTGGTGTAATTATTAAAATATTTCGTATTATCTCCTCTGCTGCCAGTCCCAGCAATGTCTCCTCTACAACTTCCCCCACAATCACCTCACAGAGGAACACTTCCATGTCTGGGAAAGGTTCTCATTATGCAGTGCAGGATATTGGTATATGGAGGATGAGGACAGACATGAAGTTACTGGTGTGATATCAAATATCTATACCTCCTCTGCTGCAAGTCCCGCAATGTCCCTCTACACTTCCTCCACACAGTCACCTCACAGAGAACACTTCCAGTCTGGAAGGTTCTCTTTCAGGCAGAGATCATGGTATAGGAGGATGAGGGGAAGACATGACTGTGTACTTGGGTGTTATATAAAAATACTTATTACCTCCTCTGCGACACTCTGAGCCACAGTCCCAGCAATTCTCCACTAAACTTCAACACCTCGAAGATGACACTCCGAGGACAAGAGAAGATGGGAGGGGGGAGGGGGGAGCAACACAGACCAGGAATGCACGCTGTGATAGGGAGTCACAGACAGCAAGTGGGACCCCACTCAGAGCTGATTCCCGGCAGGCTTAGCTGTCAGCTCTAACAAGCCACCTCCGCGGCTCAACGTCACAGCATGGGAGGTGCTACCTTGGAAAAACTGTCTTTCCTGCTGTAAGATTTATTTTTTTTTCTTTTTGGACAGTGATTCCCCTATCTATTGGCAGCCTGATGCTGATAGTGCAAAGTGACCTACAATGTGGTAGGTCCGCTTTAAGTCTTCAATACCTTTTTAGGTCGGTTCACACCACAACTGCATGCAAAAACGTGATGTGCGCTGACATTAAAATTCATTACAGATTTGATTTCAGTTGTATGGCAAAAAAATTTATATACTGTAAAGCTAGCAATACAGGTGTCGCCTTGTGCACGATTGATCTTAGATTCAATCATGTTGTGTGATTTTACGATTGTGCGCCAGTCTTACATGAATCGTACCACCACACAGTGTGATCCAGGTAAACAAGATCGATTTATGATCGTACTAAGGAGCGCATGCATAGGACGATTGTAAATATGATCATAATTTGGATTCCAAATAAGATTCTAATTCCGTTTCCAAATATGATTGTAATTATGATTCCAAATACAAACATAAATATGATTCTAAATACGATCTTAATTCGATTCCAAATACTATTCTAATTCTGATTGTAATTACGATTCTAAATACGATTGTAAACAAATCAATCAAAATACCTAGTCAACAAAAATGTACCCACATATCCAATCGTTTTCCGATCAAATTTCCAATCGATTTCGATCACTTTTGGTTGTTTGTACCAGGAGGGCAAGAATTGATTTTCGTTTTATCGACTGAAATATCGAACTGTGTAAGGCCACCTTAAGGTAATAAAGACTTAAGTGTGACTGGGAATTTATACAAATAATAACCCACATCTGCATGCATTGTGCATCGATCTCACATTTGGTATACACTCTCTTATGCATTAAGCTAGTTTCTAGTCACTCAAACTAAGACTTAAAGACACAACCCTTTAACTTGTGAATTTATTTTGATATAAAAAAAACTTTCTATATGCCCCTTGATCTAAATTCATTGTGCGCAACAGCATCTAAGGTTGTAATTTACCTTAATCATGGCTGGCAACACACCAATGACAATTTGATGTCAATGCATCTATTCCCCTCCGCAAAATGACAGGAAATCAGTCTGTAAATGTTCCGCAGGTTTACTTCCCATAGTCTAAATATGAACAGACCTACTTCCTACTGTTTGTTTGGAATCCAAAACTACTTGGCATGCATGTTATTATATGTTGGCATGTCAATAATAATTATGGTATTTAATCTAATCTTTCAACCTTCTGCCATAGACCTGTCATTGTCATCTGGCAGGGCTGCCTGCTATTTAAGCTGCCAAATGAATGAAACATATCACTAGCTTCCTTACATCAATTTATTGGGCTTCTACATAATATCATTGAAGAATCCAGCATCACATTCAGTGATTATATTGGCTAAAAATCAGGCAACTGTGTAAATAGGAAGCTGTGCAGAGAGAGAAAAAACGAATAGTTCACAGGAAAGATAATTGCATAGCACTAAACAGAGTAATCAGATAGACGTACAAGGAAAACTGTTAGCTTAATGGTGTGTTAAGTTGCCTTGTTATACACATCTGCTTCCTGCAGATACATGAATACTTTATTTGCCCACTGCTTGGTCTCCAGTAAATATGATCAGAATCTAAAGATGGTGAGTATGATGTTTTCAAGTACTAGTCATATATGATCAGAATCTAAAGATGGTGAGTATGATGTTTTCAAGTACTAGTCATATATGAGTCAGCTGCTCATGGCACCGTGTGGCATCGCTGTGCAGGATAAGCTGGCTGAACAACAACCTATTTTTAGACAGTGGCAATACCCTTTCTTTACAGTTTGACTAGCACCTATCCCATATTGTCACAACTATAATATCTATGTGTTATGGAAGACAATGTGTTGGCTGGGTGGAATTTTGTAGTCAACACCCTGCTGTTCCAAAAAGATAAATACATACCCACAGATTTAAAAGCGCAATTAAAAATGTCTTCATTCACAACCCAAAAGCCCTCCATACATGTCTAGATTTTCTGTTCAATCAACTTAAAAAGATAAATTTTTTGAGGTCAGGGAAATTGGTGATTGATTGTATGTTTGCCAATTGTAGTAACAGATATTTGATAAATTTTTGGGGAATCAACTGAAAGTGTAATACTTTTCAATACAACCAATTAAATTTTACCAGCATGTCCAATCATTTTTTTCAATCAATTTTTTCCTAATTTTTATTTGTTTTATGTTGATCTAACCATGTGGGCTGCCATAGATTTTCAATCAATCAATAAAAAAATTTATTGAATTAAGTTGATTGGATGAAAAATGTTGACGTGTATAGGGGCCTTAAGGCGCCAATGGCTACTGGCCCATTCTTAAACATGAACAATGGACTGGACTTAGTGATGATGTTTATGATAATGATAAGGATATAGGTAACAAGCAGCCAGCCTGCAACACCTATTTCAGGGAGGATAATGGTAACTGTAAAAAGCCTGCTTTACAGATTGTTCCCCCTCAGGGGTGCTTGGGTCCCTTGCAGGAACCTTAACATTTGACAGCTTCAACAGGTTCAGCATGTTTCAATGAGTTGGCTTTCTGAGAATCCTTATGAAAACTTGGAATATTATTCATTGCCATATTTTCGTCTGGCTGCTGAAAGATTAATCCTAAAGTGCTGTACCACCGTCAGTTTGTATAGAAGTAGATACTTGTGATCAGATCTAAATTATCATAAAAAAGGAGATTTCCAGCTACTGCAGAACTCTGGTTAAACAGCCTGTCATCCTTTATAGGGTAATAGTAGCTTTTATTTGTGTAGATGTAAAAGGAAAGACTCGGGAACACGCTCATTATTAAACATACAGGCTTTCTGGGGTCTACAAGAGTTCAGCTTTTCTTTCATTTATATTGTATTGTATTTGTTCATTTGCAGATTTTCTGGTTTGCTTTATTCAAACTGACATGGCGAAAAACATGTTGCGCAATTTTGCATAATGCAAAACAGTGCAAACTAGGTCATGCAATGAAAGAAGTCCCTGTATTGTACCCAGAATAACTGATCATCAGAAATCTATGAGCATCAAAAAAATATTTAATATGTAATATGAGACATTTGGAAGTGTTTATTTTACCCAAATAGTCAACAAAAAGGTTTCCCCTTTGTCATGAATACCTCTTAAAAAAAGAAAAACAGCACTTGAATAAGTGTGTGTCTATGGCCTCATATCTGTAAGTTTGGCACTGAGCCTGATAACTGAAGAATGAGATGGGGGACACTAAGCTGACCACCATAGACGGGAGCCCATTTACAGGAAAATTGTTGATCAAGCAGAACAATACCATAGGCTACAATGGTGACCAGTTGCGTGTTTGCCAACGTCTTTAAACACTTTTACAGTTCTCAGCACTTTTGAAATGTGGTAAAATAAGGCTGCATTGTAGATCTGTTTCCACTTTTGTGACTACTTGCTCTTCACTGTTTTGATCTTCAATCATTTCAGTGGTATACATTTTCTCTTCTGTACAGTATTCACTGAACTTATTTTAAAAAAAAGAAAAAAAGTATATTTTTACCACCATAAACAGATTTTTGAGCACTGTATATTGTCCAAAAAAATATTGTAGCACAGTAATATTTTTATGTGAACAGATCTATGATAATTACACAGGGCATTATACACAATTCACCTTCCATTTTGTGCAAACACCAAATCCTTACTACAAATAAATGGTAAATAAAGCTGTATTCTCTATGTTTTCAGATATATCCACATGGTAATTTTGGCGCCCAAAATATGAAAAAAAAATTCATTTTAAATTCAAATCCTCACATTTAAAAGAGTGCTTACATTCCAGCCTTCATTTATGTACAACCCAACACCAAGAGGTCATATAGTTTAGCTTTGTTCTAAATGTTTTGTCAATCTGACATCCTCAGGATCAAAAAAAATAGAATAAGTTAATCCCCCCATACACCTTTAGATCACTTCATACAATTTCTATTAGATCTACCAACAAATATGTAGTGCCGGGTCCTCCTTGATAGAATACATAGTGAGTGGAAGGTTTAGAAAGGTCCTCATATTACATGGTTTTGGTAGAAGAAAAGTTGATTGTACAGAAATTGTATGGCAGGACTGTAAGGTTTATGGGGGGGGGGGGGGGGGGGGGGGGGGGGCTTTATGAGGTAAATCACGGATATCTTCAAGTAAACATCAGGTGGCAAAGCATGGTAGTAAGCAGGTCAAAAGGAAGCCATATGATGAAGTACTGAATGAATGAAAACACACTGGCTAAATGATGTGGCAACTAAACAAAGGGGAGGGTGCGCTTAGAAGTCCACAAGCAGGGATCACTAATAATTCACCATTTTAGGAAGAGTTTATAACATTTCTAAATGATGATACACAGAGCAATCTTGCCATAGCATTACATGTGCATCTTTTATGCTTGTTAAAGCCTTACTGTTATTGACACTCTGAGTCTGCTGAGGCTGCTGGAAGTCACAGTCTTGGATGTTAGGAAATTCTGAACTGTTACTTAGTGTCATATGGCCGGGGAAGAGATGACATGTTGGGCTGTGTCGTGCACAGTGGAAAGAGGTTGTGCTTGGCTTGCCGTATATACTTGAGTATAAGCCGACTTGAATATAAGCAGAGGTACATAATTTTAGCTAAGGTTTAGAAACACACAGCAAATGTGCTTTTGTTTTTAAATATTATTATTTTATTATTTAGTCAATTTGTAAGTTAATGACAAAGCACCTGAACATGATATCATCACCACAATTGGCATGCAGTTCACTTATAAAGTCCACCTACACCTCAAGAATTTCATTTTTTGAGCACATTGAGCACATGGTAACTCAAGAGAATCAATGTCTTCCAATGACACTGAATTTGTTATCAGGTTTAAAGACAAATCACAGCCAAAACCACTGCGAGAAAGCATTTGAAATGCTTGATTTTTCTATAACACTAAATGGTTTTGGCAGGTTACAGGGCCTCTTTATTTTTCGATTACATTTGTAATGTAGCACATTGATATATATTGAGAGTCCAGCCAGTACTAGCTAATAATAGATAACTACATTTTCTACAAGAACATTTAACATAAACTATAGTCCTTTCCAATAACCAAGGCTTGCAATTTAAAATTCAATGCTGTATTTATTTATAAATCAATAAAGTCAGGACAGAAAGTCCCTCAGGGGTTTGAACTCTATGGGTACATTCTGTATTATGGCCACATGGGTACACTCCATGAGTATTACTTTGATTGTTGTGCAATGTTGCACAGTGAGAAAGATTGTGTACACTTACTTAATGTGTATAAGGAATTCAAACACAGCAGATATGGCAAAAGTACAAATGTTAAAGCCAACACTAGCCATCTGTGCCAATGTTTGCATTTCATAATGACTTGTAGTATTATTGCCTGCTACCTAGTAACAATGGGCATCAACCCAAACTTTATTCTACGTAGATATTACAGTATCACACCACTTTTTAAATTATAATTATATATTATATATGAATAATACATGTCCAGAAAGCAGCTTGCTCAACACATTTTGAATGTGTGCCCACTGATTTCTCTTAGGGGTAGGCATGCTTTTCTAATATACATGACATATGGGATTTTGAACTGCAAATATTTGATTATTAGGATGGTTTCACAATGAATCAAGGAGATGTCAGGATTTGAATTCCCATGTGAGAAGAAGGTGCAGAGGAATTTGCAAGCATCCTTTCACTAATAAAGGGAAAGGGTTGTTTATTTAATAAACCCTCATGATTTTTTCTTTAGATAAATATTTCTTTCTATCAAACCCTTTCTTTTGTTTGTTCGCTGTTACCATAACTTGGCATTTACCAGAATGATCTGTATGAGAGATGCACTTTTCATTCCTCGGAATATGTAATGCGTTGGCTGCAAACATTGTCATGTCCATGGCTATAGAGCAGGTGATTGATGTCACAGCAGGTCTGGCTTTCCAAGAGGAGCCTTATCTGACATATCAGAAGCTGGGCTAGACCATGATCGGAATTTAGACATCCATAGACATCAAACACCTGCTATTGAGAAAAGATCAAATGGCAATAGTGCCATCTATTTTTATTTTTACAGACCAATATACAGAATTGCCATGAGAAGAATGTTTGATGTTGCTATTTAGATCAAGAAAGAATTACAAATAAGCAAGGCTAAAGGTGGGTTTACACGTGTAGATTTTTTTTTTTTTTAACATTTGAAGTACACGTGTAGATTTTATCGTTCGATCAACAAAGAACGAAAGTTTTTTTGGTTGAAAAATTTAGAATGGCCAATTTGTTCGATGGATAAATTTTGTTTGACCTCGAACAAATTTTTTTTGAAAGGTTACTGAACATGTCGGCAAATTTTTATCTGTCATTGTAATTTCAAATGTATTTTCATTCGATATCGGGAATGAACGAACAATTTACATTCGATAAATGAACAAACGATGTTCAACAACAACATCGAACAAAAAATCTAATTGGCAGTTGATTTAGGAAAAATCCACACATGTAAACCCACCTTTATTTTGCGTGGTAATGCCACAGGAATAAAATAGATAAAACCATAAGAAATAGATAGAGATATGTCTTCCAGAATGTATGTCAATAGCCAGCCCTGGGCACCTGAAACCATGTTGGGTTGGCTGGGTTCTTTGGCCACCCAATCAATACCTATCTCTTTAGATAGACACAGGTGGCATATTCTATCAGCCAGCCTGCTGCTGGAGGATCTGTATGGAAAACCTGGAATACCCAGCTGCCACATTGTATCTGAGAAAAGACTGTCATGTCATTCCATTTAGTCAATCAGATACTTCACTAAGTTTATAAGGCACTCAGCTGGGCCACTGACTTCTTCATTTTATTTGTTTTTTTCATTGGCAGCTTCGTCAATAAAGATATGGGCAAAAGACTGCATTGTATTTAACTGGATGTCTGCTGCACCCCTTTGCTCCTACAGTTCGTTATTCAGGATATTTGTGAACATTTCATTAAAGCCTATGTGAAGAAATTTAACCAGCTGTTTCATAATGTGGTCTTCTGGACAGAGGAGAAGTGATTACTGAGGGTTTGGATGGTGACAGTGAATACAGATGTAAAGACACAGGACAACAGATGCAGTTGTTGATGCTCAAAATTTTTTTATTTAACAATGAGACCAAACACAGGCAAAAGCTGTGCTAAATAGTCCTCAACACCTGGCCAATAATAATGCAACAACAAGCAAATGTCCAGAATGAATGTCCAAAGTAGTAGTCACTGGTAAATGAGGAACCGGCAGGGAAGGCGGGTGGCAGTTATGAAAGCTGCGTACCGGCTGGGGAGAGGGCAACAGGGCAAGCCTGTCTTTTTTTCTCAATCCCCGAACTGAAACCTCCTCTTCCTGGTAGCTTATTCTTAAGCCTTCAGGCGGCCCCGTTGCATGCTGGGGGCGGCCCCGTCTCACACCTCTGCACACCACAGTGTACCGCTACACTTTTCCATCATGTTCCATCCATACATCTGATTTAACATGTAATATAGTATTACACTTTGGTTGTTCCAGACTCAGTAAACAAAACTTAAATTAGTTTCCATATGAAGAAGTTCATTGTGATGAGAGGGAAAAACTTGTAGGTGTAGACATTTTTTTAATTAATATCAATGTTGGTCCACAACTTTGTCCAAGGTTTTATTTTTGCCCCACTCTGTGTTTGAGTTTGGCACCCCTGTTCAGGGCCATTTTGAGTTTGACATGTAGGATGCAGAATGCCTGCAGGAACCCAAGGCCCCCAGCGCCCTAACCCACATGCATATTTGGCACCCTCCTTGACATGTGCCTCCTCCCGATCCAAGCAGCGTGAGCTGTCCCGGGTGGTGGTGGCAAAGTTGTGGAGGGGGAAGAAGAGGAAGGAGGAGCCTGTTCCTTTTCTTCTTCTCCAGGGGTACCAACCCCCCCCCCCTCCCGTTCAAAGGCTTAGCCTCTCACCACTAGCATCTTCCTTTGACAGGGGGACCTAGGCAAGATTTTGCCTAGAGCCCCCACAGGCTAGAAACAGCATTGCACCTGTTTCATGCTGAGTGTGGCCACTGGAAACAGGAGTCCTGATTATTTATTTAGGAACTGAGAGTATTGCTAAGTTTTTTCCAAAAGCTGTTACGGAGTGTCACTTCCGGCTTTTGGAATGCAGTACATGTAAGCTAGGAGGGAGAGTAACGCCCCCTGCCTCCGAAGTGAGAAGGGAGTGGGCCTTAAGCCTGCCATACACCCAACGAGTGGGTGCCAACAGACGAGTTCCGATGAGCTCTGGAATGCAGCGTGACGACGTCATCACGCTGCATTCCCGGGCTGACTGCATCGGTGGGCACCCTTTTTGTGCTGGCTGTTACCTTCAATGAAGACGCCGGTCTTCATTGAAAGTGACAGCATCGGCTGGCATCGGCCAGAGAAAATAGGACATGTCAGTTCTCTGGCCGGCCGAGCTGTGGGCCCCATGTGGGCACCCCCGATGGCGGCCGTTTTTGCCATGGACCGACGGTCAGCGTACGCCCGTCGGTCAGCCGCAAAATCGGCCACTAATCGGAGTGTGTATGGGAGGCATTACTCTCCTTCCTAACTTCCTACCACGCTTGAGGCTTGTGTGCCTGCTCACTGACTAAAAGCATTAGCACTCAAACAAAAGGGCTGATGCTTTCAGCTTCAGGCACACCAACGTGATTGGGTGGACCAGGCCCCCTGGGGCCAACCCATAGTGACGGCACTGCTCTCATTGTGTAAAACCTGTTAAGTATGGCCACAAGTGTGGCCCTCTGCATCACTAAAGGGCCACACATAACTTTTTCAATCTATACTGACTTGTATAAGGATTTTTTATACTGTGGAAATGACAGCAGGAATAGCTAGAAGACATTCTTTTTCAGTTTTTAATAACAACACATTTTAAATGATACTTCAAGCATTGGGTAACACTGTAGTATGGTGATGCTCATTGTAATTCAGAGGTTATGTGATGCAATATGAGTTCTTCATGCTCTATGCATGAACAGTAAGGTTTCGTGGCCACAAGTGGAGGACTGAGGAGGGCCGCTGAAGAATGGCCAAAGGGCCACAAGTTGGGCACCTAGGGCTTAGATGTTATAAATACTTAAGTTATGTTTAACTTACAGTTAACTTTTCTTGAAGTTACTCTATCACAGATGTTTTATTTTCAGCTTTGGTTGTCTATTTTCATGTCTTGCTTTTCCTGTTGGGGAAATTGAGATGAAATGGCACCAAAAGGTCACCCTTTTTTAAGGTATTTCTCTATTTCTGTTCTGGTTTTTGATTTCTCATGTTCCATACTAACAATGTCGCCAGGAAAAAAATTGAGAATGCATATAAAGTAGAAACTTCTTCCTATTATGTCAGGGTTGAATTAGGTTTGGCTTTAGATATATTGCAGGGTTAGTTTTGTTTTTTAGTACAAAATACTTGGGCTTAACATTTATTTACGCACCCATCTGAAGGATTCATTGCTCATTCATATCTAAGGGCAGAGATTATTTTTTCACCTTATTTAATAATTTCAAAAATCTCTACCCTATTTTGATACTTTGAATTGAATCCACATGAGGAACATATTGTCAAGAAGAACAACAACACATTTTCTACATTTCATAGCATTTGCATATTGTCACCTTGGTGTAAAGATGCTCTAGATCCTCCAGGCAGATAATGCTTAGAGGATTATTGTTTGGGTCTCCCAATGGCCATAGTTTGCCTTCTCTCCCTTCTTGCCAGGTTACAGTTATCGCAGTTACAGGCAGACATACATGAAAGCTGGTGGCTGGCCACTTCCATGTATGTCTCTCTGCTGTACTGCTTCTATCAGCAGGGCTCTGGTGGTAAAAACAGTACAGTACAGATGAGGAATCTAGCTGTGGCTGCATCTCTCATCAGACAGCTAGGGCTGCTGGGGTTGCGCATTCGGACCATGCAGACCCAGGCACTATTTTCCCCTAATTTTGGGTGTGAAAAAGTGCATCTTGTGGTCCATAAATAAGGTATATATTAATATTTTCTTTTTTTAACCTCCCTAGCGCACCGCCTGTACCGCACCATTTTTAACAGTGTGGTACAGGCAATGGCAGCAGCGTACGAGGTACACTGCCTGCCATTTCCTCCCTCCACCCTCCCCTCTCCACACAGCCAGTGTCATTCATGACACTGGCAGTGAGGTCTGGAGAGCAGAAGCCCTTCCATTAACATGGAGGTCTATGGCACTGCTCACCCTCGCCCCCTTCCGCGTCACCGTGACACGATCAGTGAAGCCGCAGAACCCCAGAAATGCTGCGGCTGGAAGCAGCATCGCCGTAGCTTTCCGGGGATAAGCAGCTTTCATGGAAGCCCAGCTCATCCAGAGTTTGTTCTTCACACAAACTCTGGACGAGATGGGCTCGTCACGAACACTTGGGAGGTTAAACTTCCTGTCTGGGCTACGAAAACTAAGGACACCTATGCCGGACGGCCCTTACAGGCTCCTGCTCCTGCCCCCTTGCCCCTTTAAAAAAACATTATGGCTCACAAGTCAAAATGTTTGCCCACCCCTGCCTTAGCCTCTCCTCAGTGATTACCCCGTCCTCTGTGCAGTCTATGGCACTGACATCATCCCTCCCATGCAAACCAACATTATTTTTATACACAGTGTAGTTTCTTACAGACAATGGTGCATCAAGCTACAAATAAGCACATTTGTCATCATTTCAATGATACTTGTTTTATAGGTATAATTTATTTTATCAATTTATTTCAGAAAATACATTGGCATTTTCAAGGTCTATTTGCATTAAAAGACCACTAGTAAATGCTAAAATCAATATTAATGTTATTTGATGTTGCTTGTTTACGTAGAATGATCCACATGGGGCCATATAATAGCTATTGATATATTTCTTCTCCTTTGCTAACGCAATCTTCAAATTCATTACCGATTATCTTGTTAGTAAAACAAGGATAGATTGAAATGCTAGAAATAACATATTCTGGCTTGGAAAGTTTGATACAATTAACTGACAGTGGGAATATATATATACTGTATATATGTCAGCCATCATCTGCTGTCTAATCGTCTTATTAGTCATGTCATGCTGAGGTGATTTAAAATTTTAACACACTTGTCAAATGAAATTAACGATTGTAAGAATCATATGACACCTAAACGTCCCATATGCTATTACAGTAATAAAGCAAAAAACAAATCATAATGCCTAGGAATCTGACCACAACTAACATATAGGCCATTGAATAACGTGGATATAGGATTGGACACATCGTTAACTTAATGTATTTTTCGGACCATAAGACGCACTTTTTCACCCCCAAAATTCTGGGCAAAAAGTGCCTGCGTCTTATGGTCCGAATGTGCGACCCCCGCGGCCACTCGGCCGCTGGTGGTCGCATCTTGGCTGCCCGTCAGCTCCCCCAGCACGGAGATTAGCCGGGGAAGCAGGAGGAACTGTCAGTTTAGAGACGCCGGCTGGTGTCCGCTCTCTCAGCTGTACTGTAAAATTGCCTGTCAGCAGAGCTTTGCTTGGCAATGGAGAGAGAAGGAGAGATGGACTGCCATCTTTCCCTTTCTCAGTGTCAGTGGGAACTGCAATAACTCGGCAGTTCCCACGGACACAATCACAGCTGATCTTCCCAGCTGTTTAGAGCAGAGAGGGAGAAGGCTGCAGATTTCTGCCCCCTCCCTCCCTGGATTTCCTGCCCTAAAAACTGTGTGCGTCTTATGGTCCGGTGCGTCTTATAGTCCAAAAAATATGGTACATTTTGCTGGACCGTGGTACTGAGCAACAAAACCCTCAGGCCCCATTCACACTTATCCATTGTACATGCATTGACATGCATGTACATGCCTATTGCACATAAGTTAACAATTCATTTGTATAGGTGTAAATAGGGCCTTAAGATAGCCTAAATTTGTCTGTGATCAATTCACAATTTGATAATTCCCGGCTATCGAGGAATCGCCGATTGATCATTTTGCAATCGATGGCAAACCATCTTGGAAATCTAATTCGGGGGCGATTTTCACAGGAGCCAATCGCCAAAAAGATGGATTACTCAAAATCCATTGATCGGAATGGCTGCAGCATAGGGAGCTATGGGTCAATCGCACAGGAAGTGTTCAATTTTCTCCACCAACGTACTCTGATTGCCAAACGATCGGACAAATTCGTAATAAAACACGCAAATGTATAAATACTTGATTAGAAATATTAAAACTACAACATTTTAGAAATGTACAACATTTTTCTCAATGTACATTAAATCTTGTCACAATATCAGGTCTCCGGGCTTCCATCCTGGTATATGCATGTAGACATGCACCTGCACTCTTCCCTCCTGGTGTCACCATGCTGTCCACCTGTCTAGAGTCTGATCACACAAAGTGGAAAATAGACACAAAGATTATGCTAATTGAAAAAACACTTCACTTGTGACAATTACTTAATTTTGCTTTTTATTTTTATATGGGGATCATTTACAACTATCAACCCAGCTACATGCAAACTAAGGCCTGGGGGCCAAAACCTGTCAGTTTAGTCTTTTATTCAGCTCTTTGTCACCTTGGTGTCAAAGCTCTGGCTCCCCTCCACCCATTACCTGCAGTAAGTGGAGATCATGCTTAGATAATTGTTTTAGTTCTCCTCATGGCTGTAGTTGCCTGCTATACAATGTTTATGTTTACTATCAAACCCCTCTGTTTATTAATATTGTTTTATATGTTTATATTATTACTTTTTTTCTGCTTTGGTTACAATGACTAAGGACACCTACAGGCTCTTGGTCCGGCCCCTCTGTCAAATATGAACACCCATTGTGGCCCACCAGTCAGAAAGTTTGCACACCCCTGATCTAACCACAAGAATCCTCTTCACCTTCAAAGTAATTGTCATTAGATCAATATATGAAATTGTGTAACCTTTGCCTTAAACTCGCATTGATATTATTTTCTTTTTAAATGGAGTTTAAGGGTGAACTTACATGGGTGGTTACCTACCCCCTATTCACCGCTGGTAAACCACGGCTGCAAATAGAATGCGAACGTAGGCATTCCACTGGGCGGTGCTTGCTTGATCAGATTAACATGGCGGTGTTTATAAATGCCTCCCAAGTGCCTGCATATGATGTTCAGACAACCACCCACAGGGGTGTCCAGTAGCTGACAGCAGCCCACCTTCTTTAGGACAAGGAAATACGTTTGTTATTTTTCCAGCTAGAGCTGTATATTTCAGAAACTTCAGTTGCTCAGTAAACAAGCATTTGTTTGTGCTCACAGATTACATCAGTGCTGAGCTCACTTGAAATCACAGACAAATTAGCTTGATTAAACTAGAAGCCTTGTGGCAGCCAGATTAATAACCATAGGATATAATGGCATTGTTTTGTTTACTGATTTGCTTTTTGACATTTGTAATGTAAATGACTTGAAAAGATATAGAGCACTGTTCCCAAAATCTAGAATTATATGAGCTAGAAAATACATCAACCTTTTGTTGATGTATTTTTGTTGCATATTGTTATATTTCATCTGGTCTATTTAGCTGCTTATGCATTCTGGTAAATTTGTGAATGTCAGAACTGTTTTTAAATGCATTTTCTTGTCTTTCTCTTTTCCCTATACTTTGATTTGGCATTATAGTCACATGTATGGTAGATAGCTGAGTGGCAATAAATACTGATTTACAGCAATGATCAATGACATTGATCTGACTTGACCTGGGCTTCCTGCCATGTGATATGGGACTACAACCTTTGGCCCTTATTAAGCTCCAATAAGGATGATTTAGAAGTAGGAAACAGATAAAGCCTTCTGCATGCCACTGCAAGTCCAGCTGATTTGAATTAAACACTACAGATATGTATCCAGGGGTTAACCAGAAGAGTAGTCTAAGTGCAAGCGGGGTCAGGCACAAATTAGCCCAACTAAATATGGTATCCAAGGGTTGATCAGAAGAGTCTTCTAAGGGCAAGTAGGGGGTCATACAGATAATTCTAGGAACCACAAAATGATTCAGCAGTCCAGATTACTGACGCTATCACTGGCAGGGCAGCCATGGACAATCCAGGTTTATATAGAGGAGGAGGTTCCAGAGGCCCATTAACAGGTGCAGTACCATATGTGAATGTGTCTTTCTTTCTCCTTTGGTTGTCCCACTTCTAGGGCCATTTCCTACTATATGTGTTGCTTTGAGTTTTAAAAACGTGTGCGGTAAAAAACATGCACGTTTTAAAGACATTAAGCAATGCATATAGTGTGAAATGGCCCTAAAAGTGGGACAACCAAAGCAGAAAGAGAGACAGATTGTTTTTTTTACTGCACGCATTTTTACATAGACAACCAATGTTATCATTCACTCTGCATGCGTTGCTGTATGCTTTTATGATGAAATTTTGCTGCATTTTTCATTACTTTATTCAAAAACTCAAACACATATGTATTAGCAAAAATGCATGCGTTTTTGCATATATAAGCGGAAATGCATGCCTTTAAAAAATACATTTAGTAAGAAAGGGCCCTTAAGACCTTAATAAAGTTGTTATATTATCCTTAACCTCTAATCCTTAATGAATGCATTTACTGTTACTTTTCTAAATCCAGTATAATGAGTTAGTTCCAAAAGTTTGAGAAGTTAGTAGCTATGCTAAGTGGCCGATTTAGGATTCATGTTAGTAGTAGAAGCTTGCATTACTGTGGAGAAGCTGACTTGTGTGCTTGACATGTCTAGACTTTTTCTTGAAGTGGGGGTGCTAGTGACATTTGCTAACCCAGACTGTATTCTTTACCTATAGCAGTGGTTCCCAAACTGGGGGGCCGCAGAGGTATTCCAGGGAATAGGGAGGGGGGGGGGGGCTCGATAATGTTCCTAAATAGAAAAGGGGGGCCCTGCAAGGAACGTTTAGGAACCACTGACCTAGGTTGTGCTGGCTTTTCTGCAATGTAACCAGCACTCCACAGTAAAGAGCTCACTGGGATTGTGTAGTCCTTCAATAATGGGGCATGTGTGATCTGGCCAGGTAGGGGGTTTTAAGCAGCCAAAAACTCCTAAAGATCACTGTCTCGCCTGTGGTACTCCTTCTTGTAAGATCTGAAAGTGCGTTTTCTGGCTTAACCACACTACAGAGCTCTTCTGTAGTTTCTGCTTCCAAGCTCCTTGTTATGCCTGATGCCTCCTTTAGGAATTCCACCTATCATTTGTTCATATAGAGCTATACAAAATGATATGTATGCACCCCTTAAGTACTGTTAAAGTTGTTTAATCGACCTTTAACACTAGCTCATTGTGGGCAAACAAAAATTCAACGTTACAACATATTGCTGTGCTAAACAAGCATATGGTAGTTGATTGCACTGCGGCCACAAAAAATGCATAACACAACATGGGGGCCAGTCAGAATGGAAACATGTGTACCCTAAATTAATGCTGCGTTGTTGTGAATGTTTGCTTACATGTTTCGGAGGGAATTTTTGGATATCCATAAAATTACGATAAAAATGGTCTCTTTTGGTATATTACTGTCTTGCCTAATTCATTCAGTTGGGTCATGCAAAGGAATGAAATCCACTCATATGCTTTTTGGATCCAACTGTAAGATGTACAAAAAGGTTAACTATTAATCATTAATAATACTAAGAACTGAAAATGACAAGGTGAAAGTTGATTACATTCAACACAAGAGGATTACCCCCACTAGTTCTAAAGCTGATCTATGACATGCACTCCTATCTGTTGACTCCTAACTGAAGATGAAATCACTCCTAAACAGAAAAGATTTTATTGATAAAATTTTCATGACGTCTCTATTCTACTGCTTTTTGCATTTTGTTCTACAGAAGTTATATTTTATTTGTGAAATAAAAGCATTTGGATTTACATAAAACTACGCGATCAATTAGAGTCAGTCGACAGTCTCTTAGTATCCGACGTGTTAGACAGAACAGTATTCCCTTTGGCATTGTGAAGAGTATGAGATAACAAAATGCTGCAATGTAACTTTTTAATTAGCATATTCTACACAAACGGTAATGTATTCTAGCTGCGAGCAGGAAAAGAGAGATGCTTGACTGCAGGTTAATATTCTCAGCAAGACCATGATTAGAATGGAGCAGGTTATCAGCCGCTTTCACTAAATTCATTCTTGACGTCAATACCTGTTCTTTGTAGAGCGCTAGTAACCAGAATCTCAGAGACAATTTAATATGCTTAAGTAATTGCAAAATGACGTTTTAATCTGCAGCTTTCTTGAAAATCTGAAGATACTGCAATGATGCTCCTTGTTTAGACACTTTCTGCTATGGGACATAATGTCTCTGTTGTCCAAGCTGTCCTCCTTTAAGCCTTAGAAAATATTAATGTGCATTGATTTTAAAATTAATACATTATTAATCAATTAGATCAGTTTTTTTCTTTAATTTTAATTTAATTTGGGATTCAAATAAGAAAAGTGGGGACACAGAAATATAACTTTTATATGAGAAAATAACAGTGACCATATAACACATTGTGGCTATTTTATATATATATATACACACATTGTCTGGCCCCCCAAAAAAGTTACCACCTGGATTTAATTAAGCAAATAGGTGCTAGCCTCCAAATTGGATAAATTTGGGGTTGCTGCAGTTGGTCAGGTCTAGGTAAAGCAACAGTATCTGCTCCAAGAATGAGGTCAGCTGACTAGCTGAATATACTGAATGACCAGGTTATTCCATCAATGGATTTTTCTTTCCCTGATGGCACGGGTATATTCCAAGATGACAATGCCAGGATTCATTGGGCTTAAATTGTAAGAGAGCATGTGACATCATTTTCATACATCGATTGGCCACCACAGAGTCCAGACCTTAACCCCATTGAGAATCTTTGGGATGTGCTGGAGAAGGCTTTGCGCAGCGGTCAGCGGTCAACACTGGATGGAAATAAATCTTGTGACATTTCAGAAGCTTATTGAAACTATGCCACAGCGAATGCATGCCGTTGTCAAAGTTAGATTGTGTGACCTTTTTTTTTTGGTTGCAACTTTTTTTTGGCCAGGTAGTGTGTGTATATATATATATATATATATATATATATATATACCCTGTTTCCCCTAATATAAGACCTACCCTGAAAGTAAGACCTCTCCCGAAAGACCGAGCTGCTATTCCCCCCTGTGCTTCTAATATAAGCCCTTTCTCAAAAATAAGACCTACTATGTCCCAGAGAAAGCTTCCATATTTAGAAAAGACATGGCAGAAGGCGTTTTGTCGCTTCTTCTAAGCCCAGAAATAAGCCTTAGTGCATTTTTTGCACCTAAAATTAATATAAGACAGAAACACGGTATATATATTATGATAAGAAAAGCCTATTCAGAGCCATAGGAAGTATAATTATGAAACCATTTGTACGTAGAAGTTCAGCTCAGGTCTAGAATTGTGCCATCAGCGGATGGGTTGGTCAGGTCTAGGTAAAGCAACAGTATCTGTTTTCAGTTTCCTTTCTACCCCTGATCTGTGTAAGATACGCTTGTATACATTTGAGCAGATCAGAATTAGCTGGTTTGTCACTACAATGTAAATTGCATACCCTTGCTTTAATTATGGTTCCTTGGCAAAAGCAGCGTAAAAAAAAAATACATTTATTGTAATATCTGAGGTACATTAAAGGTTTTGGATCCAGGATGATAAATGTTCTGTCTCTGTGTTGTTTAGTCTCATTGTACAACATCTCCAATAACTGAGCTAAGGTCAGGGCTTCACTTTGCTAATCTTAGCCAAAACATTAGACAAGTGCTGGAAGCAGGATGTATCCTCTGTTACTAAATATAAGAAGTGGAACCTGATTTATCATTATATAGTATGTAACAGAACAATGGAAAAAGATAAAACTTAACTTTTTACAGAACTGGATATTGTGTTGGTGGAAATCAGGGAGTGAGGTTTTGTCTCCTGGGTTGGGGCTGGAAAGTACTTTTGTTTTATGTTTAATAAAGTCTTAAACTCCCACTATATGTATACATGTACAAAAAGGGAATTACTTCATTATATGTGCATAGCTGATAGAATATTATTTTCCCTCTGTCTGTCCCAGAGGAATCATATATGGCCTATATCTGGTTTAAAAAACCAGATGTTTTCTGTCCATTTAATGTATCATCTACTAAGATGGTACTCTAAATATACAATTTAAATTTATTATAATAATATTTATATTATTATAAATGTTTTATATTATAATACAATGGTAAACCAGCTACAAGACTAGTTATCTGAGCCCAGAAATGTGACATGACAAGCAAGTAAAGATCCTATGTCTATGAGGTACATGTAGACCAGTGTTTCCCAATTTGGGGGCTGCAAAGGTATTCCAGGGGGGTGTTGGTCCTCATTTTTAACCTGTGTTTGAATGGGGAGGGGGCGCTCAATAATGTCCCTAAATACTAAAGGGGCGCCGTGCAAGGAAAGTTTGGGAACCACTGATGTAGAAAAATGTAGCAAATACATTATTTAACTAAAATACACGTATCAAAAGAAAAAACAAGTATAACAACAGTAAAGAAAAGATTGGTGAGGAAAAAAAACAAATAAATTAACCAGATCTAAGGTATATAGATAACAATGGAAATACTGTAAATGCTACATTACCTATGAGTATAAAAAGCACCAGTTATTATGACAGTTCATATTATCTATAAGGGCTCTTTCACACTGTGTGCACTGGCTTGCTTTCGGCATGTTGTGCAATCCCCAAGTGCAACATTTTCCCATAGGAACATTTGTTCTTCCAAAAAGCATTTTAAACTTTGTGATGATAAATATATAAAAATGTGTGCTGATCTCAATTATCTCTGTAACTGAGCACCATTCCAATAGTTATAGTGGAGCTGTTCATATTTCTGCTCCTCCACAAAGGACAACTATAAGACTCAGCAAAGACTGGTAATGCTATCAGCCTGCTTTTGTATAAGAACACAAATAGTCAAGGTCAACATTGTTTTCCAGAGCAATCTTTCTCAAAATATAATAGTGTGCCTATTGTTGATCTTTAAAGTGTGAATCAGTGATGAGTGACTTGAAATGTGATTCATGGCAGTTAGAAAAAAAGGTAGTCAACAGAAACAAGAGCTCTCTAATTGCAGAATACAAGTTCCAATGTTCTTGAAAAACAACAACTCCATCTTGCATTTAAACTTGATACACAGATCTCTTGAAACAACCAGTTGTACCCTCTAAGTGAGTCTACTGATATTTTGTGCTAGCAGGGTACAAGGTTGATTGCCCCATCATAGAAAATAGATTTAAACTTCCTTAGGCTTTGTTTCCATTGAAGCGTTCCCGTGCGGTTGCATCCGCGCGGCAGCCGCGCGGCTGAACGCATGCCTAAAGTTGTCGCGCATGTTCGCGCGTTTTTGCGATGCGATTTTTTTTTGTATTGCAGATGTGGATGCGGTTGGGGCGCGGATGCGTTTCAAAACGCTGGTGCTAGCGTTCAGAAACGCGCCCTAAACCGCATCCGCACCGAACTCGCACAACCGCACCAGTGGAAACTATATTGAAGTTTCCAATGGATGCGGTTGCATGCGGGGGCGGCTGCAACCGCACGGGAACGCTACAATGGAAACAAGCCCTTACAAGTTACATCTGTGGTTCCCAAACTGGGGGAACTAGCTGCAGACAATAGGGAGTTGTATTTTAAATAGCGTTTGAGGGCCATTTCACACTAGCTTATATGGTGTGGTTTTTTTTTTTGGTAACGTAATGCTACTGCATCTGTTACCTTTAATAAAACCCTGTGTTTGTGCATTATGAACTTGTATAGTCTGAATGGGGGGCGCAATAATGTTCCTATATAGAAAAGTTGGCCCTGCATCCCCAAAAACGAATATCTGTCTAGGTTTATGAAGTTTCTATATGACCAAGTATTAATCAGATATTTAATAAAAGATATTTACAAAATCTAAAGCTCATTAAACCTCCTAGCACTTCTGATGGCTCCAGCACTCGTCCAGCACTTTCTTGTCAGTATTGCAGTTGACGAGATGGAGCCGTCCAGCTAAGCTCAGATGCCCCGGCAGCACATACTCACTGTTCTGTGCTGTCCGGGGGATCTGATGCTCTAAGCTGGCTTCCTTACTGAAGAAAGCCGGCCGATGTCACCCCTCTCCCAGCCCAATTTGCATATGAATGTCCCGCGGCCCCCGCCCCCCGAGACATTCATATGCAGATTAGCTATCTTCAATGAGCACATCTGGAAAATCACCCCCATTTCAAGATGTGCTCTTTGAAGTTAACCCTTTCAGAGGGTGCCAAATGGCTTGTATTGGATACAGTGATAACTGTATTTAATACAATTCAAAGTAAAACAAAACACATTTCCAATTATAATAAAAATTTTATTATAAACAAACATAAATACTGTTTTGAAATCTTTCATACCAAATAAGTATTCAAGAGATTTTATCATTCAAATGATACATTTTTTTAAAAAAATGTCATTTTTTTATAATAATTGTGTATTTCAAACATTATTATTTTCAGGATTTCTATTAGACATAATACGGCCATATTTTGGGAAATTACAAGCCTACAACACAAAAAAAAAATTCCATTAGAGTCTATGGTGTACTTTTAGTACAGAAACCTGGACCTTGCAAGAACGCTAGGGAGGTTAAACATAGATTGTACAGTTTATATTGAGGCTCAGCCAGGCATATATTTGTATCTGGGATATTCAAAAGACATAGAATACCATTATTTCTTCTCTAATATTCTCTTTTAGCTATGGTTTGAGGTTGTTAGGTCCTTATATTCCTTGTGTTAATAAATTAAGCTAATTGAATAGCTACCCATTGCCAAGATTGTCCTATAATGTTTCCATAAGGTCACAGAAGAGTGTGCTATTTACTTTTTTTATGTTTTTAAAGGCTGTAATATTTCCCCTGTGAAAATAAGACGTGTAGAGCACAAAGATTTCTAGCTGTTTATGTATTCTAAAAGCCTGTGTGAATGCCCCTGAGCCCCAACATAGTAAATAAAGTATACATTCCGCATTATTTTTTATTTTCAAGACTAAATAAATAGAGAAAATCAATTCAGGATTACTGCGCTATAAAAATATTAGCTGCTTGTGCTATGACTTTGGTGTTTTACTTTATTGGCCATTGATCCATTGTAGTTTATATAAGTTCTTTTTGTCTTTACTGATCCAACTTTATATATGTTACTTATTTCCCTTTCTCGTTTATTGTGAAAGTAAAAAGGTCACCAGTGCATTAACAAGCTTTTTGGCACTTCAACAACAAAAGCACCATTGTTTTTGATTATGGCATTGTGCTAGTAAGTGTTATTACTGTATAATAATGATCTTGTGCATTTAATATCTCAGTCCTGGGTTTAATGCACAATAAAAGTTACAGAAGTTTAAAATGATGCCTATTCTTCTTGCTTTCCCATGTGGAGGTAAAAGATAGCAATAAGCTAGCCATACACTCTGCGATAAAAATTACAATCTATTAAAACCAATGTATCCTGACGTCGGAGTCATTTTAGATCGTAATTTAAGCAGTATGTATTTATCTTCCAGCTCGTTTTGGATATGGAAGTGAATTCTGTGAATAAAATAAGAATGTGGGTTAGAGGTAAGAGGATAAGGAAGATTTCACTGAGAAGTGGAGAAGGACATTACAAAAGTCAGTCTGATATCTGCCCCTTGCTCCCTCAGCTAGCAATTTTAAACTGCATGTGTTTGTGTATTCAGGACATGCCTGATTCCTCCATCTCTATCTATCTCTTTTATTAAACATACGGTAAAGGCCCCCATACACCTATTAAACCATGGCCATCGGTCGACAGCAAAATCGGCCACGGATCACGGGTGCCCACAGAGAACTGACATGTCCGTAAATCTCTGGCTGATGCCATTACTAATAATAATAATAAGAAGAATGTATCCTACACTCTACCATTCATATTATGAATTGGTAATAAAGCACTGTAATATTTTATACATAGCATAGCAAAGGACAATAATAGGAAGAGGAAAAACATGACACAATGCAGCTACAGAACTAAAGACAAACAAAAATAAATAAATAAATTAATAGGGATAAGGCCCTATCCTTAAAGCTTACAATCTAGGGTAGAGAAGGGTGGTAGCATACGTTTTTTTCACAAAATGCTGTGGAATGTTCCTAGACAGCTGGTATAGGTCAAAGGCAAAGGAAAAACATACTGTAATTTGTTTTTTGTTTTTGTAATTTGGTTTCAATGCACCCCATGTTAAGGAGTGTCATGAAGATTAAAATTATCTAGTTTAATATATATGATAGCTGGAATTACTGAGTATGCTATATATGGAGATGTTTAATATTACGTTATCTAGCTAATAATACTGACCTACAAGGTCCATTGTATTGATGAAATAACTGATTTGTTATTGCTTAGTATAAAGTTATCATATACCTGTATGTTTTGTCTATATGCTAATAGTATTAACAAAAAGAGAGAGAGCAAAAAAGTAGTGTGTTCCAATTGGCCGACAAGGAAATTATTGACCTTGGCTTGGGTATTAAAAGACTGTAGCATGCAATCCAGAGTAATTTCCTCTTATCAGAATATACCCTGTGCTAGCTTTACAAAAGACACAGCCAGCAGCCAGTACGATTTTCTATAAACCCTTGCAGGAAAAACTTTGTAGAGATAAATAACCAATTTTCTGTTCTCTTGTAGATCAGATTTTCCCCCATTGTTTCCCAAAACATCAACTTTCCATGAAGCAAAGTGTTTCTCTGTGAAAATAAATTAGAACAGAGTTCGTAAACTTGATGACAAAGAAGTTCACAAATGGCATCGGGCTCTGTTGTAGAAGAAATAAGAGGAAAAAAATGGTATATCCACTTCTGTTGTTCCTATTCACATACTTGTGAGGACCCCGGCTGTTCCGGACACCGCCGGCACTGTGCTTGCCCTTCCATGGGTTGGTCCCACAGTCACCAGCAGGTGGCTCCCTGCAAGCTTGGGCTGGGTGGAGCACACAAATGCATTGTTAGCTCTAGGGCTATTTAGGTGTGCTTCATTCAGACACGCTTGCTGTTCATTGTTTTCCTGTCATGTCCTGTCTCCATATCTGAACCTGAACCCTGGACACTCCTGTACCCTGGACTTATGCACCTGCTTTGTTCCTGCCTGTAAGTCTTCATGAAATCTGTTTTTGTCACCACCCTACCTCTGTCTGGATGTCAGTGTGTGTTGCCTGTCTGGTCGCCCCCTCGGTACCTGATCCTGACAGTACTTCAACTTGTTTTACCCGCTTGGGCTTTGTCAGGAGGTAGCAGACGGTATGAGCAACATCTGGCAATAATATACACATTATTTAAAGCATTATTGACATATACACATATACAATCATTACATAATAGCAACTCAGTCAGTCTCATCAACAGTCTCAATTACCTAGTCTTCAACCAGTTCTTTTGTGTGTTTTCAGAGGTTTTTAACTTTTTGGCTTTTTAGCTTGTGGTTAGGATTTTGGATCCCATATGAATGGACAAACCACTGAATAAAAGGGTTTTGGTTGAAGACTAGGTAATTGAGATTGTTGATGGCAGAGTAAACAGGTAAAACGCGTTGAAGAACATGAATAGGATCAGACCACAATAGACTGGCGGTTACAACATTAGTGGATATACCCATTTGTTTTTATCTTTTTTGTATGTTTTGATATATGTTTTGAACTAAATAAACATAGCTGTGATGTTTTATAAGTGTATGACTATAATATGTCAAGGTATAAGAAAATCCTACTCTTTTCTATTTTGATTCTTTGACATAGATAAATATGAGTTAAAATAATATTTGCCACTACCGCTATTCTTTTTATCAATTAAGGTCTTTCATGCCTATTTTTTGCGTCCACTAGATGAATGAAGCTAGACAATTGTCTTTCATGGTGAAAATTTATCTCCACAGGCTTGTAAAGAGGACATAATGACAAAACTGATATGTATCTCCTGACTGTATATAGAAGCTGTTTCAGCCGGCAGAGTTTCCTGAGGAGGGAGTGTGCTCTAAGTTTTCTGTTAATGATCCCACTAGGTGTTGGAGATGTCAGACAACAGCATGTTCTATCAATATTATGATATCATATTGGTAAAGATTCCACCCTCATTGTAGGGCCAGGGTTTTCTTAGAACAGACATGTATTGACAGATTTCACCCGTAGTACCAATCATGTTGTTATGCAACATTAACATTCTTCACTCTTGGAATCTCTTTTATTCATAGATATCAGGTTGTTTAGGGAGATAGAGGGTGTGCAAGGTGAAAACCTTTTTATAATACTTAAGGAGGTGGTCTCAGTCATATAGGACATCTTGATTTATCTTGTTTTTCATTTTATCAATAAAAGTGTGATTCACCACATGCTCACCAAGTTTCAGGGGCACACTTGCACACTAGCTGGTTCTGATAAGTTTGAAATATTTTGTTACATTTTATGTAAATATTAAATAAATGTCTAATGGTATAGATATGTATTTAACTGCAGGCTTAAGTCTGAAGTTGCTGTCAGTTCTTCCCCTGGACAGTGTTATTAATGAGGTCTCCTATCATTGTAAGTGATGAAATTCAAGAAAAAAAGCAGTTCATTAATTCTATTTGACTTCATGCATAAAATCATGAAATAATGCAGAATCTAGGTCATAGAGCATTACTTCCTAATATACGGTATAATCTACCAGATGCTGTTTTGCATATTGCAGTCATACACTGGAACGAATTGAGTGAAGAATGATAGTTCTTGTTAAATTTCTTGTTTAATGTAAAATTTGAAAATTGCTCAGTAGTCATATAAGTTATAAGGGCCACATTTACCTAATGATTTTTTAATGAAAACTATTGTAGAAAACCTGGTGTCTTCTTTTTGTTTCCATTTGTTTCCATAACATTATATTATCAAGATAAGGATAATAGAACTGAAACAGAAGTTATCTGCATGGCTCACTTCAATATTTATATGTCTATAATAAATCAGCTTTTTTAACCATCATCATGGACACCAAGGATGTGCTTTAAAAAAGCGATGCCACCTTCTTTACATGGAGGTCAATGGCGCCTCCTGACCCACCAGTGTCATATATGACGTCATTGGGACACAGTGGTGGTTTTACATATGGGCAGTATGGGCTGGTTGAAGAACATCTCTGTTCCCCAAGCAGCATCCAGGCATGAGGTGGCATCTGGGCACCATCTTCTCGTAGAGAGAAGGAGTAGAGGAGA
>CM070034.1:54814113-54840853 GCA_036250615.1 Ptychadena robeensis | reverse complement strand
TCTGATAAAAAAATCTAACAAAAAATCGAATCGGAGGTTGGACGAAACAAAAATCTTGATATGTAAACCCACCTTAAGGGTGGTCACCACTTCCAACCAAACTCCTAACCCAAAAACCGCAGCCTGCTACCAACATGCTAAACTAGCTCTTAATCTTTACATATATTCTATAGTAGTATACCTATATTTACTAATAAGTGAATATTTTGTACTGAATTGGGCAGAGTCATTATTTACCATTAGGCTAACCCTCCACTAATGTGGACAGAAAAACACACGCAGTAAGCATGTGTTTTCTGTGTGGATAAGTTGTGGTTTCCCCGCGGTTCTCTCGTGGATTCACTGCGTTTTTTAAATGTATTTATTAATTTTATGTCCATTGCTGTCAATGGACAAGAAAGCGCACCGAAAAAATGCATTGATTTCAATGGTGGGGACAGACGGTTTGGACGTGGTTTTTTTCCACCACTGCACCCGAACTGCGGCAGTGGAGACTGGCTCATTGGGTGCGGTGCGGTGCTCATCGGCTCCCAAACTGCCCAAGTGGAGCTTAGATTTAGTTAGCTCAGGTATCTTGCCAGCAGTGTATGAGAGAAAAGGGAAATGCATTTGAATAATTTACAGATTCCTATATCTTTGTAGGTCAGAGAAAGTCACAATAATGCCTGCCATACACGCACAGAACAGCGGGCGATTTTGCCGCAGACCGACGTGCGTGCGCGGCCGTCGGTCGGCGGCAAAATCAGCTGCCGATCGGGGGTGCCCACATGGGGGGACAGATCCCTGTCGCCCCACAGCTCGGCCAGTCAGAGAACGGACATGTCCAATATTCTCTGGCCGATGCCGGCCAATGCCTTTAGCTTCATTGAAGACCGGCGTCTTCATTGAAGCTAACGGCCGGCACACAAAGGGTGCCGGCTGATGCGAGCAGCTCTGAAGAGGAGCGTGATGATGACATCACGCTGCACTTCAGAGCTGATCTTAGCAGCTCTGACGGCCCCCCACTCGGTGTGTGGGGGCCTTAAGAAAAATTTGGTGGTGAAAACTATAGCATAGTTGGTGCAACCAAGGAAGGGATAGGAAGGGACAAGATGGCTACAGACCAGATGTTTGAAAAGAAGTGTAGCAACAGCTAAAAGGGAAGGGGCACTGGGTTTTTTTTTTAAACAACAAATACCGGTCTTTAATAGATCATACTGCAAATGATCTATTCAGGAGGTGAAGTATTAACAAAATTCTGTATTTTTATGTATTTCAATATAACAGTTTATTGAGAACGGTTTTTAAATAAATAAATCAACACATAGATTTAAATTGCCAAAAAAAGACAACCATTGTGAAGCAGAACCCGCATATGCAATATTTACGGTAAGTATGGTAGCCTCATGTGTATATATAACGGTATTTATATTTATCCAGTAAATTGTGTTGCTACAGTCTGGAAATCAGCTTTTTAACAACATTTTTTGAAAATATTAAACTAAATACAGTTATTTTGGACTTTTGTCATATACAGGCAAGTTTGTTTTGTTGTTTTGCAGGGCTTAAAATAAATCTGTCACAAGAACTAGCAAGCTTCTTAAAATTTAGGCTGTCATCAGTATAAAACAGACAGCAGTGTTTGGGTCCTTTGTACTGATTCAGGTCAAAACGTTTCCCTTGTTCTTTTGCCTGGGGAGTGCACAGCTGTGAGGACTGATGAGCAAGCTTAAATGCTTCATATCTGTGTTAACAACCCAGAATATAGAAAAAAAAAGCAAAACTCAAATACAAAAAGCATGCTCCAGCCAGACAGAATTCAAACAGAATTTGCCTCATATACACAGATGTCAAGCCTAGGCATCAGTAAAGCTCCATGTTCTGTAGACAACTGTGTAAAAAAAATGCCCAAAGCATTATTAAGACGAATATTTTTTGGGCAAGTAAGTACCATAATTTAAATTAAAATGTGTCATTTATTTTATCTAAATGTTTTTGAATGTGTGAAGGTGAAGGTGTATACCAAGAAAACACATTTATATAGCCTTTTTTAAATTAATTAGTCTTTTTTAGTGGAAAAAGGTGGAAAAATTAATATTTGCTTCTCAGATTGGAAAACTAGTTTCCTTAATTAGGAGAAAGGGCATATGGAAAGGTAAGTGATAAGGATCTTGTTCGGTATGTTAATGAAATCAAATAATTCTTACCATGAGATGGTGAAGCGGTGTTTTCCAAACCAAGAAGAGTGTGGTTTGCATGTTGTGCTTTCCAGCAGTACCTAATGTTTGTTCTTTTCCCCCAGGGGCACTAAACTGGAGAAAACAGCACTTGTCTCTAACATAAATATGGTAGTAGGTTTAGGTTTGCAAAGTCACAACTGAATAAACCTCTAGACTTCTAAAACAAAGTCAACAATAAGTTGTCTGGCCAAAAATAAACCACACCACGTTTGGTAAAAACCGAACACTGCATCAGCACAAACACACAGGGGAGCCTATTGGGGCTTGCTATGAAGCCAAAGGATATAGGAACCTTGCAGTCATTAAGTCAACCATAAACTTTTCTATATATAAAAATCAAATATGAAACTTATTTTTTGTTAAATGCATTTATTAGGGATGTGGGCAATATCATGCCCCAAATCTGGTAAGTAAGTCAAATTTGAGGCCACCTGTCAAACTGCTATTGCTTGACCATTATAGGCTTGTTCAACAGGATGATGATCATTAGCACAGGAGCAAATCTGGGTGATGACAAAAGGAAAGATAAAAAAAAATCGCTGAATAAGAAAAGAATCAAGGAGAAAACAATAACTTCATGTTACTATTACTAAACTGTTACAACAACGGTTACAACAACCAAAAGTTTAATGAACAAAATCAGTAAAAACATATCATAATCGTTTTTAAAGAAAAAATTTAATCATGTCCATTGTAGAACATCTGGCTGGATAGGCAAACCCAAAAGTCTCATCAGGCTCTGGAAAGGCTTTCTGGATAACCAATACCGCACAAGAAGGTATGGGTTACTGGACATTCTTTGGCAGGTATCCATAGATCCATGCCGTGAAAAAATGGAATGCTGTCTTCTGAAGTTCCCGATGGTATAGTTGATGGAGAGGCGGCTTAGTGATGGAAGGATGCGGTCTATAGAGAATGGGAACATACTTTGTGCTGAGACAAAGGTCTTTAAAGGTATTTACGGCTGTCAGACATGTCTCTCTTGTTTGTGAATATGGTTTCATGACAGCAGACGCATTGCTCCTCAGTGGGCATTATAGCACAACTGCACCAGTTCAGTACTTTTAATATGGAATTCTCTATCGGCGAAGACATACGATGGGCTGATCCTACTGGAGGAGTGCGTGTCCTCATGGGGCTCAAAGGAAAGGTACACCCTCCATGTTGAAGTTTGGATACAGTGAGCTCTTGAATATCCCGGGCCAGAGAAAGGGTGGGTCTGCAGGCTGTGGTTCTACTAAATTTTAAATCAATGGGTATATGTGGCTTTTAACCCATTACTTGGCCATTAGGACAATTTTTACATGGCAGAATCTATTGTGTGCTGCTTTACAGCTGAGGTTGGATTTAAAATAAAATTAAAACACTGATTTTTTTTTCAATGTGCTTATTTAAAAAATCTTAGAACAAAACAGTATGTACTTTATTTTGATTATGGTTGTGCTTATGTAACATTCATTTTAAATTGGTAATAGGTTCAAATCAATAGATTATAACACTTTTCTGGCCTCCAAATAGATGAAATATTGTTTTGGCCATAAAATGTATACATTTTATGAGGGCATGATTGATTTCATGAGCTGGGCCTAGAGTTAAAGGTAAATAGCATATGATTCTTCGTGTTGACAGAAACCTATTGGCAAAAGCTAAACCAAAAACTTTTCTGGGAATTTGTGCCAGTAGCACTCAACAGTTTGTAGACTACAAAATATTGGTCAAAATTTTTAAAACTACCATATATACTTGAGTATAAGCCGACCTGAATATATGTTGAGGTACCCAATTTTAGAAAAAAAATCTGGAAAAACTGAATGACTCGAGTATAAGCCTAGGGAGGGAAATGCAGCAACTAAGGCACAGAAACACACAGCAAATGTACTTTTGTTTTGAGGTGTAATTATTTAATTCAGCAGATTTGTAAGTTAATTACAAAGCCCCTGAACATGGTATCATCACTAGAGATGGTCGAAATAATAATAAAATTAGATTCTACTTACATTTTCCCAATCGAATTTCGATTTGACTGCTAAATTTCGAGTCGAAATGCGCATAAAACACTCAAAAATTTGCATAAAGCCTAAAATTCGCATTAAGTCAAAAATTCACATAAGGGGGAAAATTTCGATTTGCTGTATGAGCTTGAGCTATAATAGAAGAATCAGTGTACATAGTAGCAGAGCTTTACAATCAGAGCTGAGATTTAAACCCAATTTATACACAAACTTGACATGTTAGAGCAAATCTTATTGTTTTCAAATGTTTCCCCAACCCTTCTCTACAACTCCAGCAATTTTTGTGAGGCTACCATTTTCAGAGGCTTTGCAATAAGCTGACAAAGTTAGCTAGCACCATGCGAATTTACGCCAATGCGAACAATCACTCCCGAATGCGAAAATTTTAAATAAAATGGCGATATTCGCAAAAAGGAAATTTCTACTTAAAATACGCACTGCAAATTTTTTGACCTTCCCTAATCATCACTAGAAGTGCTGGAGATGTAGAGAAGAGATGTGTGAACATTGTAAAGAAAAAAGTATTGCTCTAGCATATCAAGTTTTTGCACAAAATAAGTTCAAATTTGACTTGACTTTGAACCTAATTTATGCAAAAAACGACATGTGCTAAAGCAAATTTAATTTTTAAATGTTCCCACAACCCTTCTCTACATCTCCTGCAAATTTAGTGATAATAGCATGTTTGGGGGTTTTGCAATTTACTCATTAATTTCACCTACAAAATGCAGCGATTTTCATTTTTTGACCTGAATATAAACCGAATTTCATTTTTTGAGCACATTTCAGGTGATGAAAAATTTGGCTTATATTCGAGTATATACGGTACCAAATGGTTTATGAGCAATAATTATATATAAAGTGAAACAACAATGACAGATGCAAACCATATCTATGTTCCTGCTATGACAACATATGTGATTTATCACTACTTGAGTCAAGGTTGAATTGAATTGACTCTATTTACCAGTGGTAACCCATGGAGCGATTAGGCCTGTCTGATGTCTTTTTTATTTTATTAGTAAATGTATTGCATCCAAAACTCTTTATTGGATACTGTTTTAATGCAGTGGTTATCAACCTATTTAGATCCGCGAGCCCGGAAATGACCCATGTCCCTGTATTTGGGACATGGAAGTGCCTGTGTGGAGTGCTACTTCCATGTTTCAAATACTGGAAGTGACACTCCTCAAGAAGCTCACTTCCGACATGATCAAGAAAGTGTAATGTCCCCTCCCTTCTATTTTCCCACCCCACTTGTGCAAATGATGTGCAAGGTGAGAAGTTAGGAGGGAGGGTGCATTACTTTCCCTTCTAATATCCCACCCTGCTTGTGGGCATCAGTGCTTTTTAGTGAACACTGCAACCCCTGTGAAATGGTCGTTCAACCTTCCCTTCATTATCGTTTTGTATATTTCTATCTACTCTGTGCATTGTATGTTATAATATTTTTTTTGTGAAAACTGTATTTGAGAAAAAACAGCTCTACTTTTCAAACAGTAAAATATGCATTAGTTTGAAAACTCAGTAGGAGAAAAATAATCTATTTTCAGTCAAGTGCATATTTGATAGATTTAAATGTAATTTTAGCCAATCTGTAAACTGAAATGTACAACAGATCATAAGATTATGTCCTATGATGCTGAACTGATGTTTCTATCAGTTTGATATATCCATTCAGGGAGATGCAGTATGAATAAAAAAGTCATCGCAGGCTTTTAAAGTTATCTTTACAGCAATCACAGTGTAAAACATCGACTTTGACAGCCAGCATGCATGACTGACCGATGTACTGTACTGAATGTTAATACTAAATGCATTTTATCAGCCCAGTTATACAATGTATCTGCTGCTTTGCCATTTAACTTACTTGTCGATTGTATTTCCCAGCTGGACTAAAGTGAAAGGCTTTTAATTTTAGTAAGCTAGTCATTAACTTTTAATGTTCCCAAAGTCAGCACGGTAATGGATGAATAGATTTTCTGAGCTGAGCTCAGTGTCTACATTGATGAAAAGTGTCAATTCCCTAAGCCACAAACTCTAGACACGATGACTCTTGTAACATATTTCTGCTGTTCTGCTCTATTTGTTCTTCCTATAATGTCTGTTTGAAGAGTTATCTGAGTTTAAGTGAATATAACAGTGAAATATAAGCTTGATGCCCTAGTCATAGGCCTCAGGCAATACAAGTCACTCAGGCCCATAGAATTATATATAAATGTAGACCCCTGGGGGAAAAAGTTTATCAACAGGTGGTTTAGAGCTTGGTATATGATAGGGAAGTTGCATCCTTAGAAAATAGGTTTGGACCTTACTATGTAGATTGCTCAAGCATTCCCATCCCCAAAATGGCACTATTAATTTCATTTTGAATCCCTCTCTGGTGGGACTTTAATTGGAAGGCTTAAAAAAAATGCAGATTAGAGACACTCTGTGTCTGGGTGGCCGCAGCTAAATGTTAAAGGAATACAATTTATGTCACTTGGATAACCACAGGGAAGTATGAATAACTATGAGGGTGTTGGAGATCTGGGTGATGAAAGTTGACATTTGGATTGCAGGGGTTAGTTACTAAGCCAGAAAATTTCATGGTTGTAGGCCCGAGCAGCTAGGGGGACATGGTGGACAGAATCTATGGACCCCGGCCGAGAGCAGAGGCTGCCAGGTCACTGAGGCTGTCTGCAGAAGCACTTCTCCCCCTCCCCCACTCAGCAAGCAACTTCTGAGGGAGAGAGAGGCGGCTTCTGTGTTCTCAGCCCTGTCGGGAGGGCTACGGAGCTGAGGAGACATACCTATACTTTGGAAAATATTAAGCTGATCTAAGAAAAATCAGGTGGAAATCTTAGCGTGTATGGGGGGCTTTAACTAGTGAACTAAACCCCCTGTTTATCCCTAAATAATAGTGATTGATCACCTATGAAACAAATTACATCCTGAGGTATAGGGTACATAAAAGCAAAATAGTACCACATGAATACACATTGCAATAGCATGACTAATAGCTGCTTCATGCTACTGTGTTGCTTATGACACAGGGAGAAATTGGTTGCATCAGTGATTGATGATAATTGTTCAGAGAGAATATAATGACTCACCTACCCCAAAGCACATGTTTAAAATCAAAGCTAGACCTAAAAGTTAATAAATTCAATCCAAAAGTAGCTGGCAGGATTTATAAATTCCAAAAGAGTCTACCAGAATATGAAGGTACAAAAACACCGACTTACAAAGTAAGTTACGGTCACTATGTTTAAGTGCATGTAGGTACCATGGGATTGTGTAACCTGCATGGCGAGTACAGAGCTTTAATATATTTATGAAGATCTGCTCTCTCTTGTCAGTCTCTTGTCAGTGCATTTCCGGGAAGATGAGAAGTTTATGACAATGTTCTTGGAATCCTTTCTTTCCCATCGTTACTAATAGCTGTATGTTATGCCAATATGGAGTTGAAGCAGGTTATGTTTTGCACATGGCATACTTTACTCATGTCTCACTCAAGCTAATGTCAAGTCACACCTAAAACACCCTTCTAGCAAGGCACTTTCCCTTCAATAAATAATTTACATGTGTCATAGTAAATCATCAGCTACAAAAATTCAGTGCAACAAACTGGTCTAACTAAAAGTCGGTTGTCAAATCTATTATTCTATCATTTCCTTTTCTATACTCTGTAATTGCTTGATAGACTTACAGGGTAGATGAAAAACAGCCCTCTGCCCTAAGTTATCCATACACATGTCAACTTTTGCTTCATCAATCTTCAGGTAGCCATACACTAGCCGATTCCTGCCCGATTTTGTAGCCGATTAACGGCCGTCTCTTGGCCGCAAATTGGATGTGTGCACCTGAACAGATGGATCAGGATCCTCCCGCATGTCAGATCACAAGGTGATCGGACATGTTGATAAATTCCTGGCCGATCCCATTACTTTGGACTGGCGTCCCCATCCAAACTAATGGTCGGCACACAAAGGGTGATGATGTCCCTCATCTATCGAAGGAGGATAGGCCTGTGTATGGCTACCTTTATATTCGATTTGCTTGTGCAAAAATAGAATATAAAAATATGAAAAAATTGGTTGTCAGTCTAACATCAATCGCGATCGAAACTGATTGATTCCTTTCCAAAGCCTTGTACACATGCTCCATAGTACTATGGGATGCACAGTACCTAGAAAATCCGTCAGATACTTGAACGATGGACCAACATGTACCAACATTTACCAACATGTCCAATCACTGCTTGATCGATTTTATGCTCAATTTCTATTACTGTTGGTTGGTCAATTGACTTAAACCAGCGGTTCCCAAACTGGGGTACGTGCACCCCTAGGGGGTGCGCAGTCTGACCACCAGGGGCGCGTGAGAGAATGTTTGTAATGGCGGAAAAAATATATATTTTATTATTTTTATGTATTTATCTTGGGTAAACTTAACATGTCATATTTTTGAGAGAGAAAAAAAATCACATTGCAAATTATAATTTACAACCTATGCATTACTCATCTCGCGCTGTCACGTCTGCGTCACAATAGCCACGCCCTTTCACATTAGGCGCTAAGTGATAGTACATTTGTAACTTAATTTTTTTCGCTTACTTAATTGATCAAAATGGACATCTGGTTAAAAACTGGCACTTTAAAGAAGTCAAGTGACAGTAGGGATGAACCATCTACATCGGCCTCTTCTATGGAGATGTGCAGTGGCCTTGAATATATGGACTCGGAGGATAACGAACAAGGTGAAGAGGCGCAGGCGGGAACAGAGAACTCCAGCAGAGATGTACTGATCAAGAGAATTAGGCCTACACTAGAAAGTGAAAAAAAGTCAAGTAAGAAACGCAAATATAACGACAGTTACATTGGTTTCGGGTTTACATGGACTGGAGATGCAGAAAATCCAAATCCGCAATGTGTAGTCTGCAGTGAGGTTTTAGCTTATAGCAGTCTTAAGCCCTCATACATGGTTCGGCACTTACAAACAAGACACAGCAATTTACAAGACATGCCTGGAGAAAATCTTTGTTTAACCGTTGCCAAAGATATAGTAAACTGTATGCTCGGAGAGAAAGCTGCAAAGACGCTGGACAAAATACCTCTTTCCAACAATACTCTTGTCGCATTGATTCAATATCTGCCGACATCCTCAGCCAGCTAATAAGCAGAAAAAAAAACAGCGAATTTTTCTCACTGCAAGTGGATGAGTCTACTGAAGTAGCAAATCTATCTAATCTTCTGGTCTATGTCCGTTATTTATTTGAGAACACAGTGCATGAAGATTTTTTGTTTTGCCGTCCCCTTGCCACCCGTTCAAACGGGGAAGATATTTTTAATTTGATGGATAGCTTTTTCCAAGTAAACAAAATTGACTGGGCGTGCTGAGTTGGAATTTGTACAGACGGGGTGAAATCAATGACGGGGAGGCACAAAGGAGCAGTAACTTTCATCCAAAAAAGTTGCACCATCGGTTTCCTGGGTACACTGCAGCATCCACCGAAAAGCTCTAGCGATTAAAAACATGGCAGATGAACTTTTGTCTGTACTTAATGACGTTGTGAAAATCGTCAACTTCATAAAAGCTCGTCCATTAAATTCACGTATTTTCCGAACAATATGCAACGAAATGGGCAGCGAGCAGGAAACTCTACTGCTGCACACAGAAGTGCACTGGTTATCGCGTGGAAAGGTCTTGTCAAGAATTTTTGAGCTCCGATGTGAAATGCAGGAATTTTTTTTGTTTATAACCCATTTCACCTGTCTTCATTCTTGAAAGATGACATCTGGCTTTAGAAGCTGGCGTATCTGGCAGACATATTTTCTACTCTTAATGAACTTAATTTAGGACTGCAGGGCCTTAGTACTACCGTTTTTAACACCCAGGACAAAGTTGAAGCACTTATGAAAAAGCTAGTCTTCTGGGCTAACTGGATAAATGGAAACTCCACTGAGTGCTTTCCACTGTTGTCTGAATTTTTGCAATCCCGGGAAGCTGCACTAAGTACTCATGTCAAAGGCCTCATAACTGAACATCTCAACCAGCTTAGCCAAAATCTAAGGACTTACTTCCTCCCTATGGACCAGTCTAAGATATGGATTCAGAATCCTTTTGATGTCACTCCTCCAATCCCACATCTCTCATTTCAAGAGCAAGAACAATTACTGGAGTTATCATCTGATGGGAGACACAACATACTTTTTAAAAATAAGTCACTCGTGGATTTCTGGGCTTCAGCAGTGGTGGAGTATCCAGGATTGTCAAAGCAGGCATTGAAAGTGTTAATGCCCTTTGCAACCACATACGTATGTGAGGCAGGCTTTTCTGCTCTGTTGAAAACCAAACATCGACAAAGACTAGATGCTGAGAATAAGTAAAACTGTCATCCATTGAACCACATTTTGATGATCTGTGTGCGAAAATGCAGGCCCATCCATCTCACTAAAAAGGTAGTAAGCAATGTTTTCGTAAAAACTGAAATGTTGATATTTTGTAATATACAGAAAATATGTGTATTTAGTTATTGTAGTTGGAAAATGTGGCATTGAATCGGAGGGGTGCTTGAACGGTGTCAAATATTAGAAAGGGGTGCACACAGCAAAAAGTTTGGGAACCACTGACTTAAACTATCGATATTTTTAAGGTCAATCTAATCTGATTTCCTTTTATTGAGATCACTGGAACAAACAAGAGCTTTCTGGCTTGGCTAAGACCCGAGTACAAAAAGCTAGTAGTACCATCTTAGCTATTACAATTCCTTGTCATACCACTGATACTGATATTGCCATGAAACTTCTTCAATAAAGACCAGTGTTGCAAGCTTCTGTACTGACCTCTGTTCACTGTCTTGCCAGGAAAAAACCCTCCAACTTCCTTGCTCAAAAAGGATATATAGAACAAGGATATGTTCCACCCTGCACAGGTATCCACCACCAAAACTTATATAGCCAAGGAACTCACCCAACACTTTTCTTGGGCAGCTCCTGTCTTTCCATAAGATGCGTGCACCAAAATAGCCTAAAGCTGGCCATAGACGGTTAGATTTGCTTATGCTAAATTGGTCCATGAATCGGCCAGCAAATGACATGTCCGTAAATGTTAGAACAATTGAATTACTTTGGATGGGGACCAGCTTCCCCATCCAAGGTAATTGCCGGAAAACAAAGGGTGCATGGCCGATTCTCTGGCTGTGCATGATGACGTCACCATGCACCATCGATCTGCAGGAGGATCGAAGGGAACTAAACCTCTGTGGCCGGCTTTACACATTCATTGGCTATTTCCTGGAGGCCTAATATTTTCAGTGCCTTCACCTGCGTGCAACATACACCATCTACTAACTTGCTCTCAATCCATTGTGACACCCATCCAAATGCTTTTTATTACATTTTTTTAGATCATTGTAATGTGGTTTCCCTGGTTTAGGTTACCAGATTGTAGGTGTTATGTGTGGTAAGCCTGAGAAAATTTGCTGTGAATTTTGCACTCAACCAGCCATCTGATCAATTAGCCGATGAGAAATCGATCAGAAGTCTCAAAGCACAGCACAATGGTATAAAAGATTTGGCCTTCTGGCAATTTTTTCTAATTAAAAAGTGAGCAGAATATGGAACAGATTTGATCAATCATTCATGTGATTATATGACATCTGTTGCTCACAGCCAGTTAAATTTATTTCAGATTAATTTCAGATTACTTTATTATGGGTTTCAGTAATAAAAGGATCTGCCCATGTGTATCAGACTTTAGAGGGTAGGTTATCTACTGGGTACAATTGCAAAAGTTTCCAGCTGATGTGTTTATTCTTTGTTTTATTAGATACCCGACCATTATTAATTACAAATTCAATGTTTTGTTTATTGATTATTACAGTTATTTGCAGTGTGGATTAATTATTCACTGATTTGTCCATTAGGAGCTTTGCGGGTTTCGTTTGAGAATTTGATGATTAGCCCTGCTAGCTTACGGTGTGTATGTGTCTCTGGCTTTCATGTAGTAGCTTTGTTTCTGTTTCTTCCTTAAGGCCCCCATACACGTGTCGGATTCGCACTGGATTCCGGCACGATCGATTCCGGGCGTGTGCACGCGAAACGATCGCGCCGGAATCGCATGCAGCCCACCTTGTCCGATCAATCAGGTCCGATCGTTCAGGGGCTCAGAATCGGATCCGACGGAGAACCAACATGTTGGTCTTTCTCATCCGATTCAGCTCGGATCAGGGGGAGTTGCCATTTGTGAGGTGGAATCGGAGGTGGAATCGCACACGGAATCGTGCCGGAATCCGCTCGGACAAGGTGGTATGCTGCGATGGATACTCTTAATTGGCCGATTGATCACACCTGCGATTCCCGGCAGAATCGCCGGAATCGATCGGATGATGAATCGATTGGACATGGAATCCGACACGTGTATGGCTAGCTTAACTCTACTGCTGATAGATCAGATTGTCTGTCACCATGTAAATGTAATGGATGGGGGGTCAGGTGGGGGGTAAGCAGGTGTCTGCTGGTTTCACCCAAGGCAGGGGCCTCCAAGAATTTCTAGACAGGAGTCAACAACATGTCTTCACCCTTCTAGCTGCTCACAAGGATCCCTCACAGCAGACTCTCAGGCCCCAGGTTAGCTCTTTCTTTACAATAAGCTGATTAAGCTGCCAATCTCTGCTCTCTACCTCTACCAGCCACCCCCATTCACCAGGTTTCCTCTTGCAGGCTTTTACAGTCCACTTGATTGATGTTTTTAAATTTCTTTGCAATAAACTGGGGAACTTAAAATGTATTTCAAATAAAGGGGTAACAGCAGCTTGACTGCAGGCAAGCCTGTCTGCAGAGTTCAGGTTTCAGGATCAGTACCAACAAAGATTAATCTCTGTGCAACTATGTGGAAGTGCATTTCCTCTAAAGCTAGCCATAGACACCTCGATCCATGGCAGACATTTAGCAGACTCATTACAGCGTGGTCACCACGCTGTGAGCAGTCTGCTAAATGTCGGACAGGAATCCTGTGTGTTCCACTAACACACGGGACTCCTGTCAGACTCTAGCCAATTAACTCGGAGGGGGAGGAGACTCCCCTTCCAAATTAACAGCCTGCAGCACAGTCGGGCAGAAAAAGAACCGGCAGGTCGGATCCGTGTGCGATCCGACCTGCCGGCTTTTTTTCTACAAAAGTCAAGGTGGCCTCCCACATAGTTGCGGCAGACCAACCTTCATGGTTGGTCTGCTACAACTATGGCCGGGAATCTGCCCGTCTATGGGGGGCTTAAGGAAATGGCTCACTAGCCCTTCCTATTTTAGTTCTCTGGACTAGGAGATGCCCACACTCTTACGTGGGATAGGAAAAGACAGTCATTTACATTGTCTTGGTGGTCCTCAGGCACGTGGCCTGTCCCACAGACGACAGCTGGATCAGTAGTTCAGCACAGCTCTCATAAAAGACCAGAGAAAAACCCACAGGCGAACTTTTATAATCTTGGCTGGCTACTTCCACATGGGCAGACATACCGTGACGATTTCAGGAGGTGCTAGAATCTTCCAGAGCGTGCAATAACAAAACAAGTAACTGTTTAACTCCAAGGAGGACAGGCCATACATTTTAAAAACATTTCTAGCACCTTGCTACATATCTTGCATGACACAATTGTAATGCCAAGTAGTCTTGCCTGGAATTCTTTGTCATTGTGGGTCATTGGTTCTCTGGAACTTTGGATGAGTACGGAAGGGTCCAGCTCACTTGATCTCCCCCTTTCCATCTCTAGAGACCATAGCACTCAGAAGCCTGGACCTTAGGCTGGCCATACACAGTCAAATTTTTAAATAAATTTCTGAACAATAGATCACCATTATGTTCGGGATTTGATTGCGGCCACCCTTTCTTTGAGCAGAAGAAAAAAAGGTAGCAGGAGGAATGGAGACTAGACCAGATTTTTGGTGCTTCGTCTGCTAGTAGACATCAGTCACGTATGTAGTTCATTTCTGCCTCCAAACGGGGCCAGTGTTGGCAATTATCGCCTTTCTTTAATCTTCTCAATAGTCAGAATCTGGGTGTCCCTGGGTGCATCTCCTTGCTTGCTGCTCCTTTGCAACCACCTAGACAATGGATCTATGGGGATTAACCTCCCTAGCGCTCTGCTGAGGTCCAGATTTCTGTACCAAAAGCGCACCATAGACTTAAATTGAATATTTTGTTGTAGGCCTGTAACTTTCTAAAATATGTCAAAGAGCACATCTGGAACTGACACTGGGGGTGATTTTTCAGATATGCTCTTTGAAGTTAGCCCAATTTGAATGTCCCGCACCCCCGCATTGGGTAATGCTACCATACTTCATGTAAACAAGATCATCATGTATTAACAACTGATCCCTGTTGCCCCATGTGGATACCCGCGACCGATTTTGCCGCCGACCGGCGTTATGTGTGTGGGGACCCTTAGTGAGCACTTCTCCTTTGTCGAGATAATCCATCCCCCCTTACAGGTGTAGCATATCAAGGTGCCAATAAGACAGCATGAATATTGCACAAGTATGCCTTAGACTGCCCACAATAAAAGGCACTCTAAAATGTGCAGAATGTGCAACTGTGCACAATGCCACAGATGTCACAACCTTTGAGAGAGTGTGCAATTGGCTTGCTGACTGCAGGAATGTCTACCAGAGCTGTTGCCTGTGAAATTTATGTTTTGTAGAAAATACTTCAGATCGTGTCCAGCTCTTGCAAACTTAAGGTAGCCATACACGGGTCAATTTCCCACACAATTCCTGGCCGATCCATCACTGGGCGCGTGCACGCGGAAGTTTTAGAAAACATGACTTCCCTCCTTTGTCTCATTAACTGGTCAACCATCTATTCTTAAGACAGCAGCAATGCACAAATATTCATGTCTATGCCCCTCTAAAATATCCAAGGGCTTCCAATGTAGGATAATATAGAGTCAACATTAAAAATGTATGCTGCATCCATTGCATTAAACTTTGGAGGAACACCAAATTCCAGTCTGACCGCTCATTGTGCCAAGAATTAGGTCACTTTAATAATAATGTCGCCCTATAGCACAAATCTGAAATGACAACTTTTACAAAAGTAGTAAGTGGAATCTAAGCAGGACGCACACCCCAGTGTCAAAACGTGTGAGGGCCAGCTAAATGATTATCTTACTCAATTATGGATTCTGTATTTTTTTTGGTACACTGAAACTAATTAACAGCTAAAACCACATTTTACTTTTATTCAGTCTGTCACAACTACTTGGTAATGTATTCATAAAAAACTTTGATCATTTTGTAATCTTTAGAAATAAAACTTTATAATAGATTTCATAACTGAGACATCACCAGGAACTTGCTTCTCTGCTTAGAGATATATATTTTTTTAAAAGTACTGAATATTTAACCAGAGCGCCTTCAGTTACATTTACACAGCTAAAGAAGCTGCAATAAGGAAGAGAGAATTACAATTGATCTCGGAGTTACACTGGAAATGTTAAGGTTTTTATTATCTCTCAGGTTCACAAAACCCAGCAGAGGTTATTTTTACCAACTGAGCAATAACAGACATTTTTTATGTATGATGGGACTATTTTGTGACTCAACAGGGAGCTTACAAGAAAAGAAAAGTTTAATGTACATGTGAAGTCTGCAAATATTGAACTTAAATTACCCTTATGTACCCTATTTTTCCAACTAAGAAAGATAACAAATAGTTGCGCACAACCTTCAGCAGTGATTACACAGCTACAGTGATATCTGTAAAAAACAGGAACAATGGGACACGTTTTGAGCGGAGGCTCTTTTTCAACCAAAAAGAGCCTCCGCTCAAAATGCGTCCCATTGTTCCTGTTAAGCCCCCCAGCATCTGTAAGCAGGAAGTGATCTCATCCCCAACCAGGAAGTGAGGTCTTCCTGGAAAACACATGGCCCTGAGAGATCCATCCTCGTAAAACTTTTTTAATGTGAGTATCTTGTTGTTTTGTATCATTTTGTTTCATTTTGTATTATCTTATCCAATTCCACATTATGTATCCATCTGTTGTACTAGGTTGTGCGCCTTGTTCTTATTTAGCCTATTTTTCAGACTATGAAACACACCGGACCATAAGACACACACACAGCCATTAAGATATCAAGTGAATATACAAAATGTTCCAGTAAAGTAGACAGGACTGCACCATGTAGTATTCAGTCTATTCACTTTATTTAAGGGAAAATTTAGACCATTGGGTGGTTATCAGAGAGAGTTGTGTGAATGTGTAGTATTGTGCAAGTGCAATTTGTAAAGTACTCACAACAGCAGGTTCTTTAGGGATAGATGTCCTCTTGTCCACTTTCCAGGCTGAGCTCACACCCCGAAAAAGTGAAGGTCCACGCAAGCCGGTAGGGGGCTATTTACAGTTTATTATGTACAAATGCGTCTCTGACTCCCATGGGCAGAGAAGTGGTCCAAACGTAGGGAAAATGTTACTGTGCTGCTACTGCTTTGCTGGAACCATTCGGCTGGGTCTTAGTTAGACAGTCTGCTGGGTCCAGAGCTGAGGCTGTGGTACTCCAGGGAGAATCAACAGCAGATGAGAGAAGCCCAGAACGTTCCAAGGACTGCCTATTTATGTTCTCGGACACGGGCTGGCTTAAGGTAAACAAGAGAGGTAAACAACCAGCCATGACTCATGGTTTCAGCAGCACATACACAGCAGGTGTAACCCTTAAGGGGGCACACCAAGTAAATAAGCACTATACAGCATTATTATACAGCACATATAATACAGTTATGTGGCCCTTTCTTGGGTCACTACATATGAAATTTTACTGAACTTATTAACAGATTAATATCTCTATGATTGTTGAGGCTGGTGTATCACCTCTGTGAGGTTAAACATGTCATGATTTGATTAATCTGTATATGTTGTGACCTTTAGGTGATGCATGGACTTGTCACCTATCCTACGGGGTTCTGTGGTGACGGGAAGGATCTGACCACAGGGGGAGGAGTCTAGTCCGTGGAACCTTGTTCTTCCTCCAGCAGCCCCCTAATGGAGATGGGCATGTAGGAGGGTCACGTTGGTGTTTCCGAGGACGGTTTAGGACAGGTCTCCCCAGTGGTCGTTACCCTGGAGGACAGGAGGGTACGGGTTGAGTCTCTCTGGGTGTGAAGTAACAACTAAGAGCGAGTAGTAATGTCCAATTCCAAAGTCACAAGGGCTGGAGAAGTCAGGATAGTCGAGTCAAGCAAGGGTCGGGCAGGCGGCAGTCGAGAGATATAGTTAAACAAGCAGTGGTCGGGGTTCAGAAGTAGGGTAGACGGGTAGCAAGCCAGGTTCGGTACACGGGGGGCGATCAAAGTTGGGGAGAGGAATACGCATAAAGCTCAAGTTTAAAACATAACTGCAATACAACAGCACTTGTTGCTGCTGCTCTGAACTATTTAGCACCATTGATCAATTAGCACCCTCCCCTCTGCAGAAGTGACTGCAGAAGGGAGGGGTATGTTCTTTAAGAATGTGCACGCTGTGCGCGCGCCCGTCTATGCACGTTCCGCGCATCGCAGACGCGCTCTCCAGCTGCGGCCATTGCTCTGACGTGGCTGGTGCAGGCCTTTCACCACACGGGGTACCCATGGCAGGGGTATCCCCAACACTGTACAGGTCAGTAATCACCGGGGAGGACGCGCAACCCTCGGGGACCCATAGCCATACTGGGGACCCCGAGGTTGCGTGCGTCCTCCCCGGGTGATTACTGACCTGTTACAGTGTTGGGGATACCCCTGCCATGGGGGTTACCCCGGTGTGGTGAAAGGCTCTGCACCGCAGCCAAGGAGGCAGAGCAATGGCCGCACGGGAGTTAGCGCTGTAGGCGCATGCGCGGAACAGATGGCATGAGACGGGCTCTCTCCAGCTGCGGCCCATTGCTCTGCACGCTGGCTTGCGGTGCAGAGCCTTTCACCGCCCGGGCGTACCCCATGGCAGGGGTTATCCCCAACATGAAAGGTCAGATAATCACCCGGGGGCGGACAGCGGCAACCCTCTGGGACCCCCCATACTGGGGACCCCGATGGCGCCTCGTTCCCCCCAGGTGACCCGGGAGGCTGACAGGACATGACACTCATTTAATTAATTGTTTTAACATATCAATTACATTGTGGTTTTAAGGTTTGCTTAACCCTGACTTACCATACATGTTCATATCTGTGATGCTATGTGATGTTTTCCATACAGTTAAATCTCCCTGAAGAAGCCAGTGAGGGCAAAACATGTTGGAGTGTTGAATGGAAAACTTAAACTGTATGGAAATTACACTGTATAATTGTATCTGATTGTTCTTAATACTTTTGGGGTGTCACAATATGTTGACTAAGAACCCCTGCCTTTTTATGTATGTCCTGTACACATAATAAAGACTATTTTATCTATATGATTGTTGAGTATAAGTGCCTGAAAAGCCCTAAAAAGTTTTGGTGTGTTTTTCCATATCCTGATCTGGAAAGAACTCCCCCTGTTCTTGCTCTATTTCACTCTATATTCCTCCAGCCAAAGAGGCCAATGACAGGTAGGAGGTGTTCGCTGCATGGCTGAAACTTAAGCATATATTTATACACTAGCAGTACCTATTCTCTAAACACACTGACCAACTTTTGAAGAGACATTTTACAATCAGGCACTGAACAACTTACCCATTAGCAGCTATTTACATATGGGAGACGATATGAGTCTTTGAAACAAAATGTCTTTATTTCAATGCAGAATGTTAATGTAAATACACAACTCCTATCTAATCATAAAATGTCTCTCTCCATAAGTTGGTCAGTGTGTTCAGAGAATGGGTACTGCTTGTGCTAATGCAGATAAGATCTCTTCTTGGCAGTGTTTTTTGGCTGTGCTAGAGAGAATGGAACAAAGTTCTGTCTCCTGGTATGCATAGCTATAGCTCCCAGAATGGTTGGGAAAACCCCATAAGACGCAGGGGCACTTTCCCATTGATTTTAATAGTAAAAATGTGAATCTTATAATCCCAAAAATACGGTATGTATCTTTGTAGCAAAAAACCTATTAGTGGTCTTTTTAAGTTAATTTAAGTTCAATCAAATATTACCCAATGCTGGAAAACCAGCTCAGCCTGCTTAATTGCCAATAAAATAATAAAACAAAAACATGGAAATCGGGTATTCACTGCCTACATTAGTACAATGTTGCTAGACATATGTTAAGATGAGTTTCTGTGGTGTATTATCTTTTTACAATAAACTCAACAATTGAGTGTCTGGATCTCCTTTATATAGTACATGGGGGTTGTGGCATTGTCTGGTGTTACCTCTGCAGTGAGACACAGTAACAGCCAAAATACACCCTAGCGGACCGAAAGACTACTCAATCAAGAGGCAGATTAACAACAATGCAATCAAAACAGACAGCCAAACTCCCAACCAAACCTGTGAGCCACTACTTGCCCATATTAGGCTATAACTTAAACCATTAACAAACATATCCATATTAGGCCATTACTTAGGCCACTAAAAAGCATCATAAACTTTTATTTGTATTGTTTGAAGAAGCAGGAAAACCAATTTCAAACCCCTCTAAAGTGACAGGACATCCTCATCATTTCCTGTATGCTTAAAATAGGTTGAATCAGTAAAATTTACAAATGAAGCACCAGTAAGTTATAATATAGACCAGTTGGAATTGCATAGTTTTGTTTTGGCAGTTTTACTTTAAGCTAAGAAATAGCTGTTACTTTGCTATCACATATGTTTGATGAATCCCTTATCCTTTTTGACTTTGGTGCTTCGGACCAAAATATATTCTACTGCCACTAATCTTGTGTTATTTTCCATTCCTCCCTGATAGCTGCATCTTCCTGCTTCCAAGAAACTGCTTACTGGAGTTCAGGAAATTCTAAAATCTGTTGTGGGTTTGGAACAACTATACTCTCCTGTGGGGAGCACATCATTTTTCAGAAGTGATCCCGTATTTGGCAGTGATAGAAGTAAAAGCTGATTTCCAGGATAGGCAAATATTGTATAACTACATGAAACCGGCATATTTGTATTTACATTTCTCTATATAGTGGTCCAGTACGAAACTTTACTTCCAAGTAGAAACTTCCTGTAGTTAAAACTAGATAGAGCTGCTCTCTGACTGGGCTTGTATCCACCCTGTCCTAAAGTTTTCTGCAGGCAGCCAGTAGTTGTTTAGCCTGCTAGTTTCCTCCTGTGTGTAGCCATCTGTGTGCACAGACATTTTGTACACACATAGCATTTGTGGCTACAGGAGCACACTGAATAGTGCCATGCCATCCCTGATGAATGTATGTAGCCTATCCCAGTGGGCATGTATAGCCAGCAACAGACAACATCATGTCAACAAGTCAAGCTTTTAGTTTCTTTGATCAGGAAGTTTATTTGGTATGGGTCTCTGTGGTTTCTGATGGAGGCCATGGACTAGATTGCCATTTAAATAAAATAATCCCATTTCACACCATACTGCATCTTCCATTTGTAGCCATACTTGGTAAAAAGGGAAAGCATGGAACCTGAGCAGATTAAACATTAGTGGAAATTGATTGTAATCTGAGCTCCACTTAATGGCATTATATTAGTTCAGGTCATATATTTTAACACACTGCCAGCTGATCGTACCAAATGAGATATGTTCATCTAACATACCTGATATAACAGGGAAAAGAAGAAAACAATATAATTTTGTATAATCTTAATGTTTCTAGTCAACCTTTAGCCAATAAAAGGAAAAACTTTATAAATACAGGTCATAAATTGCTTGTTGTACAGTACATAAAATATAAGAAAATCCAGTGCCAACATTATATTAACTACTTAATATTCGTTGCAGTACACATTGGAAACAGTAACTAAATTACCGGTATGTCCCAAGCATGTGCACTTTCCATAGTGTCGCAGGTTAGATATTTATTTTACAAGCTGTTAACACAGGAAAATAAATGATGCTCTGAAGACTACATATTTTCCCTCCAAACCATTTTCCTACATGTTGAAATTCTCATCTTGTTTGGTGGTAGGTCATTGGAGGATATATCTGCTCTGGAACAAGGGGCAATAGCAAATAGCACTAACTTCTAATGCCCAGGTGCCCAACCTGTGACCCTTTGGGCATTCTTCAGCGGGCCCCCTCGGTCCTCCACTTGTGGCCCGACACCTCACTATTAATTCATAGGGCATAGGAAATCACCTGTTCCTTACTTAGGGGCATTCTGGGTCACTGATTGGCTTAAGGTGCATTACCATGTGCATTACCATACTACAGTGTTACCTCATGCTTAAAGTATAATTTAGCACATTTGTTAAAAAAAAAAAAAAATGTCTTCTAGCTATGCCTTCTGTATTTTTGTAAAGTAATGTAATGCTTATACAAGTCAGTATAGATTGAAAATGGTATGTGCTGCCTTTTAATGATGCTCTGCACTGGTGACTCTTCATAGCAACTCATTTGCCCGCCACTATTCTAATGTGATAGCTTCCACTCTTATTCCTTCCTGTAACAGTTGTGTTACTCGCCAACCCATAGCTAGGCCTCTGCAGGTGGGAAACATAAACCCGCTTATGTTTTTCTTACATTTTTAATGGTTTACAAAGATTGTCTTGTTTATCTCTTTCTAAAAAAAATTCCCTGTTCAGATGGTAAACTAAATGTTCCTAAATAAAATGTATGGTTGTGTTATCTATCTGAATGCCAAAATATGATATGAAAGACAATATATTTTGCTTTTATGCCTGTTAATGTATAAACACCCTCAATCAGTCATGTGTGTCTAGAGAAAACAGTTGGCTTTTGTTACAATATTTATGTCCCTATAACTTTGTGTATAAATGTGAGATTCTATCAGCCTGAAGACAGGATCTGCGACATCCCGAAAGCTTGCTTCTCTAATGACTTTAGTTAGCCAATAAACGGTATCACTTAAACTCTCTCTATATCCTATAACTGTGAAACGCTTATTTCGTTTTTTTTGTATTCCTCTTCTAGCATTAATAAATTGTCTAATTGGCTTTATTTTGTACAAGATGAATACTGCCATGATTTGCACTCTTATCATACTTTCAATTTATCTTGTTTTAATTGCAGCAAGTTAACCTAAAACTTGTTATACTGAAGCAACTTGTGTAATATATATATATTAATATATGTTTAGGAAACAGGCATTATATAAGTATTTAAAAGAAGACAAAAACATAGACTTCAACTGTTGTATAGGTGTCAAAAATATTAAAAAATGACAACTGAAAAACCAAAAGCAATATTGAACTAAGAATGGGTACACGCCTATCCAGTTTACATACCTTGATATTCATTTTATTTGCATTTTCATGTGAGCAGGTCCATTAAATATAATAAGCATGTGTTGGACATGTGTCAAAATGCAATGATCAACAAGCATTTAAATGGACCCAAATTTAAAAGTTGATCTCAAAATGTATATGTTTTAGTAGACATTTGGCAATGTATGTTGTTATATAACCAAAAATCTCACATTTTATCCAATGTGCTGGTTTAAATGAAAATTCATGTCAACTAGCCTAAAGGTAGCTATACACAGCCAGATTTTTCCGCCGATCGACCGATGTGCACAGTGATCCGACAAGCCGGTAAATTCCTGGCTGATTCCATTACTTTAAAGGGGGCAGCAGTCCCCATTCAAAGTAACGGCCGGCACACAAAAGGTGCACGGGGATTAGCTGAGGGGTCAGCTGCAGCAGGATGATGGTATTCTGCTGCAGTGGATCCCACATCTATCAAGGGATAATCGCCTTGTGTATGGCTACCTTATGGAATGCCCATTTGTACAATGGCAAAACCAATTTAATTATTTAATTATTCTAAGAAAAAACTTAGATTCCATGCATATGTATGCCCCCAAAGAAAGAAAAGATACCAAACAGACACCCAGCACTGACATTAAGCAAACAGCCTAAGGGTAATTGCTGGTTTATACAACAGTACATAGACGTGATATCACCACCTTATGAGTAACCTAAATCTCAGACAACAAAATAATTATCCTGGCCTGAAAATATAAGCAGCAATACTGAAAACAAGCTCCGACCTGTAATCTGTCCCTAAGGAAAAATCATGCAGCAAATCAAATAACATCGTTTTTTTTGTAAATTGAAATGCATGAGTGACTTCATAAATAAATTCTAGGAATAAAAGAACAAACAGAAGCAGTATAGCCAAATATGTCAAATGCACAGTGGGCCAGGCGCAATATTTATTTAAAGATATAATTACACTGCAGGACATTTTTGGCCCATGAACTGAAGCTTGATACTTCTGGACTACACACACATGTACTGTACACACAGAGATGGGGCAAACATGGACTACAAATAAATTGTACAGTGTATACATTGTGTGTAGTCTATGTATTCCCCCATCCCTGTGTGTACAGTGTATGTAGTTCATGTGTCCACCCATCCCTGTGTGTACAGCTCGTGTACTTTGCCTCCCCCAGGACTCATCCTGGTTGAATTCTTCTCGGCTCTGCTTTCCCTGCAGCACTCACCACACCTCTGTGCTCCAACTCTGGGAGTAAAGAACTAAAGCTAGCCACACACGGTTCAATTTTGGTTCAATCGATGCTTGATTAGATGAATTTTTTCATCGATTGAACGAAAATCGAGAAATGCCCACATGGTACGATCGACGATAATTGTTCGATGAAGGCAGAAAAATTTATCAAATATTGATTGGAAATGTTGGAAAATCATTGTCGATTGTGCCAAAATCATTTTATAATCGTCGATGTTTGTGGTGTTTCTCCTGGATCTATTAGATTTGATATAATAACATAGACCACTTCTCATAGACCAATCTGAACTTCAATCGTTTCCATACCAAAATCGACGATTTTAGTAATATTTTGGAATCGAAATCTCACCACAATCGCAAACTCAATGTGGGGTGTATGTTGATGCGATTAAGATAGATTTTCGATTAGACCATTGAATTCCTCGATCTAATCGAGCATCGATTGAACCAAAATTGAACCGTGTGTGGCTAGCTTAAGGATCCCAGCATACTCCAGAGAGTTGGCTCTCAGTGTCGTTACTGGAATGCACTGCTAGCCAACAAAAACTCTTAGTTCTTAAATAAGAGTGGGAGGGCAAAGGGGCGGTGAGTGTAGCTGGTAGGGGTGCTACTGGGACTTGCTGCAGACCAAGAAAATTTGTTTGGTGGGCAAATTTGACCCTCGGGCCAGAGTTTGACCTAGGCTAAGATATTACATTCTACATCCAAGAGCTACAAATCAGACTCCAGTAGCATATATTTTTGGCCAATGATGGTTCAGTTGAATTCTACATGCAATTGTTGTTTTATGTCCAATTTCTTTAAACATTGTCCATGCCTGTCAACTATCCCATTTTGGCCGGGAAAGTCATGTTTTTTATGTGGCTGTTCTGATTTAACGAAATCTTGGATTTTTCCCAGATTTGGGGTAATTTAGGAGGGAGGGGGCATTACTCTTCTCTTAAGTCCCCACCCTGCTTGGGCTGGTACACTAGCAGGTAGAGTAACGCCCTATTCCTTCTAAATCAGCCCACAACTAAAAAGAAGGGAGGCCTCCCGATACCCGAAGTGACATCAATAACAACATTTCCTGCATTTGGAAAGCAGAAGAGCCACAATCCAAATACAGGATGTGACGCCAGGGATGTCACTTCCTGTATTTGTCCCCTATTCTGGGACATTCATGTTGACAGGTATGCATTGTTTAACATCCCTAGTCAACACTGTAGATTATCCTTATAAATCCTAAAAAAAATTGTCTCAATTTTTCTGGAAGGCAAATGAAAGGAGTCCTGTGATCTCTGTGATAGGTAATAAATGTCTGAAAGTTCCCACCTACCCTTTACTTGGAATGCATATTTTTAATATGAAAAAGTAAATCTGATGTTTGGTTGGCTTCATTTATAAGTAACTCTACTAGTGCTCTAACATGAATAATATCAAAGGAAATCTTGGTAAGAAAGCCCCTTTTTCAGATACGTTATATTAACAATTAAGTTTCCTGTTAGGGTCATGCATTTAAAGGAAGGGTGCCAATCTTTTGTCTTTTCACATCCCTCAATAATCCCTAAATATGCAGTTTTCTATATTTATTCTTCTAAACTAAAGAACAGAAAAAGTGTTTAAAATAGTTATCCTAACAAAACAAAACAAAAATAGTTATCCTTTCACCAAAAAATATGAATAATTCATAGACGTTATTTAGAACATAAATATATTCTAACTGTATTCGTATTTATCAAGGCTTTCAATTTGGTACCCAATGAACCTTTACAAAGGATCACTTACGACAATACGGATATTAAAATTACTGATCCATATTAGAATTTTAATGATGGAATACAAAAGAATAACCTTATTAAATTACATATTGCTGAAGCTCTTCGTTCCCTAAAGAAATATTTATAAGCATGCGTCTAAGTATTTATTTAGTAGTATAAACTAGACAATGATTTTATTATGAAACATTTGCCGCTCCTTATGTATGTATACAAAATATTCAATGTTTATTAAACAATGTAATTGTATCTCTTTTGCTGGGCCCAGACTTCCAGAAAGACATAAACTAAGCAGAGAAATGTAGCAGAACAAAGGGAAATATAATGCATTTCCCCTTCTAAGAATGTTAATGCTCAGTAACAGTAACAAAAAGAGATTTCCAGTACTGAATTTCCTATAAACAAGTATTAAAATGGATTGCCATTCAAAGTCTTTTTTTCCTTACTTGTTTGCATCCTAGCCTATGCTAAGTTAAAATAATTATTGTTGGTTATGTACTGTAGTAATATAATTATGATTATATATAATCCTGTTTAATACCCTATGACAATGGGATGCAGCTTAATCTATCAAAGCATCAGTCTAAATAAGACAAACTCCGTGACTAAATCCTCCTACACGAGTTCAATTGTTGCTGGAAATTATCCATAATCGTTCAGAGCGACAGAAGCACCAATGAGGAAACAGTGGACAACAGAAAGATGTACAACAGTAGATGTGCTGAAGGATTAAAGTACACCTGAACTCAGAACCCCTTTTGCAAATAAACTCTATAGCAGGGGACAGATGGCTCGATATTGGAGCCGTCCGTCATCACGCTGCTGTCAGATATCCAAGGAACTGGAGAGACAGCTCTGCTATCTCTCCAGCTAAGCCGATGCTTTGCATGGAGACTTGTGGTCTCCATGCAAAGCAACGGACATCGGCCTTGATTAACAGTTATGTCCGAAAAACCTGTTTTTAAGCCATATTGATTGGTCCCGCTCGAAAATAGGGTTGGCCACTTATGATATGGGCCAGATAGATGGCTGTGAGTGCACACGGCACTCTGAGCGGCCTTCGCTCTGACCCATATCTACATGTGTGTTCCCAGCTTAAATCTGAATGCCCCTCAATTTCATACAAACTGATTGCAGTGTTTTATAAGTAAATTACTGTTCTCCTTTTCCTCAGAGCTTAGTCTACAGTTCATCTAAATCCGGGGTACT
>CM070034.1:54793397-54814013 GCA_036250615.1 Ptychadena robeensis | reverse complement strand
CTGAATGGAAATTTGGTAAGTGGACCTTTGAAATTTATATTTGAGTAGCCCTGATCTAAATCATTACATAAGAATAGGCTGCTTTTCCACAATGGGCGTTAACATCACATGAGAAGGTTAATGAGAATGACCTCTTGAAGCTTATGCCAAGCTATCAAGCAGAGAGAGAAGTAGGCAAACAAAGAGAAGCAGAGTATGTTGTGGACGATCCAAGGGATGGGTGGATGGCAAGTATGTCTCCCTATTTTATAGGCTGTGGTCCCCAGCGTATTCCAGGTGAGGGGTCCAGGGATAGACAGGGGTAATCGTGGGTTTCCATTTGTTTATTTTATTAGGGTCCCGGACACTGGAGAGGGAGGGAAGTAATTATAGGAGCTGTGGTCAGGTGTGTAGACTGTGTATGTAGTCCAACTCTCTTTCTGGAGAAATGTTCTCACATGAAAAGCCTATGAGGGCTGGCAGGACTTTTGACTGAGCATCATTGGTGAGCTGCAAGAACTGAAAACCAGTTGATGTTTGTTTGGTTTGCTGTGTACAAAAACACCAATGCATGTGCTGCTAGAGTTGTGTTTTGGGGTGAAAATAAACCGGAGTTTTGTTTACACGACTGCGCTGGTGATCCTTTTCCCCTGAACTTTATAATGTACTTCGAATGGTGTTAAACCAGATCAAAACTGACATGTAAAGTGCCATTGCCTATCTGGTTCTAAGTAATACAGCTTGCCTGACTGATGACTGATCACATGGCTTTGAATAAATGACCAGTAATGAGTATGACTGAAAATACTGAAACCAATAGATTAGCCTTACATGTTTTCTCCACTCTATCAGCCATGCCTACATCTTGTTTTAGCTCCAATTTATTACAAACTGTTGTTTGCCTCTGCATTTAAATTCACAGATTCACTTTAAGCTTAGCATCCAAATTTCAAGGGCGCTACTTTAGTTGATGTCTGCTGTAAACTTATTTGCACCCTGTCAGAAATCAAATACAGAAAAGCCAACCATTTACAACGACGGCTGTTCCGTTCAGTGAAGTTCCTCTTATCACAGGGCAGCTAACTCAGACAACATACATTATTAAATTATAAAATCCAATTTCTCTCAGATGTCACTTCTGGTCATTTATAGCAGTAATTTCCTCCTTCTTTTCATCAAATGTTATTTCTGACTCAAAGCATAGAGATGGACAAATAACTACACCAAAACATAACTCTCTTATGATGTCAGAATACAAAACAATGGGTGCTCGGTTTAGAACGTGTTTAGAAAACCCTATAAATGTAATTTATTTCTTTTATTCTATTCCTCATTGTTGTCATAAATTTGTCACATGCCACCAGGGCTCTATTTTAGGATATTGCTGCATTAGGTGAACAATGATGCTCTCTCATCATGTTTTTACACATTATGTTCCATGGTAATTACTTTATTATGACATTTTAAATAATGTGCACAAGGTGGCTGTCTGCTAATTATTATGCAGAGCCAGAACATGGTACAATCCCCAAATACAGAGCAATAAGAGTGATATGAAAAGGCAGAATAGGCAGTTGGCTTGCATGACTATGGAGGGGAGGAAGATTTCCAAACTCATAGGGGGGGGGGGGGGGGGGGGGGGGGGGTGCCTGGCCTTTCCCCTTGGGACTAAGAAGTCTGGTACTGACAAGGATTGCATATTAATAGAACCTCAGAAAATATTTCTAGATTTTGCATCAGTCAATAGCCCTATGTTCAAAAAAGTTATTGGTTAGGGCAACCAGAGTACATTAGTGTCCCCTACCATTGTTTATTTTCTTTACCCACGGTAAAGACAGGGGGACTTTAACGGCCACCACATTACAATAGAATGCGTTCCCACTTTTCAGGTATGAATGGGACCAAAGTCATAATACACCTTTTGTGAGTAATAACGCTTTTAAAGTGCAGCATGGCTGAATAGCATACTTTTTATAAGAAGTAATGAAATAAATTGTGAAATGTACTGAATTTTCACTCAGTTAATTACTTATTCATTAATGAATACTTATATAACTCCCCATGTTTTGGAAGATTAGCCCAAAGCTCTTAACAAGTTGTCCGTGGAGTTTAATTTTGTTATTAGGTAATTAATTATCTAGGTCAGCTCCAAAGTCTAATAATGGAAAGGGTTAGAAACAAGACATGCAGAGAGTATGAGGGATGAAAGGATTTATATTGTATAACCCGTCTTTTGATCTGTAAATGTGAAGCTGCATGAGCAAATATTCATAGGATAGCCATTATCCTACAAGTGCTTCGCTTATCAAATGCAAACAGTTAAAAGGCCATTTAAGAGGAAGACTTATTACTGTTTTATTAAACATATGTAATGATATACTATACATTATTATTAAGACCTTTCATTTGGTGAATATTTTGAGCGATATAGACCTGCTCTTCGGACCACAAAAAAGAAGATCTTTATCAAATCCATCCGGCATATAACATCTTAAGCTACCCACACATGGTACAATTTTAGCGTTCAAACGACGAAAAAAAAGATCGATTGAACGTTAATCGGTGTACTGCCCACATAGAACAATCGACATTCATTGTACGATTTTAGTAAAATCGTCGCTTGAAAAGTGATCGGACAAGTTGGAAAATTTTGGTTGATTGATCAATGATCGAACTACATTTCTGAAATCGTTTTGTTTGTTTCGATTCAATCATCTCGATGTGCGCTATTAACATATGACTACTTCCTGGGGGGAAAAAAAGTTCCTGTTAAATAAAACATTAATCCAATCGACGATTTCGATTTCATTTCAGTCGAAATTGTTCAATTATCGTGCTCCCCATGTGGAGAACTTCGATGACAATGACAATCGATGTTCGATTTTTTAAATCAAAGTACAAAATCAAATCGAACCTCAATTGAATGATAAATTGTACCATGTGTGGCTAGCTTAAGCCAGGGTTCCATTTGTGCATGCACCAAAGCCTGTCCATGGATCTAACATTTTTATGAAACAACTTAGCTAGATCTGAAATATAGCTCCCCAGAACACCTGGGCCACTGGACAAGTCCACCTGACATGCATATATGTCCCCTGCATCACACAACCCCTGAAGCAGTCTGAGGGATACTCTGATATTTAAACTGCAATACTCGAAAAGTACCACATACCATCTTAGCATAAGCTTATAGTAGGTCTCTATAGCAGCAGCTGTTGGTGACAACGTCTGCATAGTGGCCCATATCTGCTCCCACTCCCTTTCCTGAATACTCTCCCCAATTTCCTCAGACCATTTTGCAACATATGGTGGGGGGACTTTGTTATGTTCCTTTTCCATCATTCTATATACCAAGGACAACATACCAGGGGCTTGAGGGTCCCTCATACATTTTTGTTTAAACATGGTTAATTTCCCACCGCCCTTTTGCTCTAGTGTGTTCTGTTGCAGGAAATGTTTTATCTGTAAGTATCTAAATATCTCCTTCTCAGGGATTTCTGCTGTTTCCTGGAGTTTCTGGAAGGATTTAACCTTTCCCTCTTTCAGAAGGTTGTATCTCCTAGTTAGATTTAAGCAGGGTACAGACGTGGAGATATGTATGGAGATACGCCATGCACGCTCATGCCCATCAATCTGACCCCCAAAAAAATATGCCCCCATCGCTGTTTTCGAGTGGGACAAATCAATCCCACTCGAAAACAGCCTTATCGGACATGACTGTAAATACAGCCGATGTCCGATGGTTTCTCTAGAGACCGCGGGTCTCAGGCAAAGCTCAGCTTGGCTTTGTCAGATATCGGCTCCTCCGATATCTGACAGCAGCGCGATGACGTCATCACGCTGCTGCAGGGTACATCGGACGGCTCGAATATGGAGCCGTCTGTACCCTGCTTTACAGTCTGCCACATATGGCTAAGCTAGCCTGATAGGCTGGTGGAAAAGCTGGATTATATAGAAACGATTGGAGTGGCAGATAACAAGAGGCCAATCCCTTTTTAAATCGTTCCCTGCCTCAGAGGCATAGGGAGTGTTGTACAATAGGGTTGGTTATTCTCCTCCTATTCTTTGTCTCCAACCAGAGCATATTATCACTTTTCATTGGGCTAATCTCTTGCGCCTTAATCTCCACACATCTGTACGATGTGTTCTGATAAATAATAATTCACAAAATTTGGTACTCCCAATCCCCCTTTGTCCTTGCATCGATATAGAACTCTCTGAGTGATTTGTGGACGACGCCCTGCCCAAATAAATCCTAATACCTTTCTCTGGATATTTCTCACTTAATGCATTGGTACGAATATTGGTAGAACCCTAAAGTAATACAAGAGCTTTAGGTAAAAAAGCTCATTTTAATGTCTGCAATGAGACCGTACCACGATAAATGATATGTATGCCAGGTTCTCAATACCCTGTAAGTTTATCTAATAAACTAGGATAATTTACAGCATACAACATTGAGTAATATGAACTGAGTTGAATTTCCAAATAAGATAAAGTGTGATGTGCCCAAGAGAAAGATGTAGTGGCTTGCAACCTTCCTAATTCTGCTTGTGATAGCGTCAGATTTAGTGCCTTTGACTTGATTTGATTCACTTGTAATCCTGTGATTTGTGAAAACATATGGAGTACATGTACTAAATTTGGTGTAGAAATATGTGGGTTTGCAAGAAATAAGAGAACGTCATCTGCAAACAAACTTCACTTGTGCTTGTGTCCTGCTGCCACTATCCCCTTGATATCCTTATTTTCACATATAGCCTGTGCCAATGGCTCTATGGCCAGGGCGAACAGAAGTGGGTATAGCAGGCACCCCCTTGTTCTGCTTCTTATCTGAAGTGTCAGACCTAAATCCGGCGTACCGTACGTAGGCCTGTGGTGCATTATATAGTGCTCGTACCCATGATATAAAATGTTGTCCTAACCCCTATTTCTTTAAAGTGTAAAATAAATATTCCCATGAAACTGAGTTGAATGCTTTTCTAATGTCTAATGATAATAGATAGGCTGGAATCCGTCATGTTTGAATCACGTGTAACAATAATGAGGTGTGCCTAATTCCATCTACTGCCTGATGCCCTAGGATGAGTCCCACCTGGTCCCTATGAATAAGAACTAAGCATTACAGCTTCACAGATAACTATATAAGTAAACTTGATTTTAAATGGATTACATGGATTACAATTTTCTGGATAAATGGGTATTCAAGTTACAGTAAGGACACACCTTTCATTTAATTATAGATGTTAGTATGTTTAGTATGTTATCTCAACATATAGCTTCTTTATTCTTCTAATTATTATTATTATTATTAACATTTATTTATATAGCGCCAGCATATTACGCAGCGCTGTACAATACATTAGAGTGGAGATACAACACAGTATAACACACAGGTACAGGTAATGACACAGGAGGAGTAGAGTACCCTGAATTCATTTGTTTGTTTGGTCCCTTCTTTGTAATCATAATGATTGGTCTTTCTGTTTATACATGATAAAATATTACTATGTGTTTAATACATTTAAATGATTTATTCATAGTGATACTAAAAAAGTGGACAGCTATTGTGGATTTTCTGTAGGACTTTATATCATGCTATTTATGTAATTTTGTAGTGACCAGTAAATGGCATTATTTGTACATTTAAATACACCTTATGAATATGTGTATATTCCCTTGTTTTCCCTAGCTTAATCACTAAATGTGTATATGTTTTTACTGTATATATACCTTGCCCTGTATACTTTACCTATGCATCACTGTATATATATACAGTGGTGTGCAAAACTCCTAAATTTCTTATTGCACTTTTGCATGTTTGTCACACTTAAATGTTTCAGCTCATCAAAAACCGTTAACTATTAAGATAACATAATTGAACACAAAATGCAGTTTTAAATGAAGGTTTACGTTATTAGGGAGAAAAAAAAACTCCAAATCTACATGGCCCTTTTGTGAAAAAGTGATTGCCCTGCCTTGTGAAAAAATTTACCTTAACGTGTGGTTTATCAACCTGATTCAATTTCTGTAGTCCACCAAACCCCCGGCTGATACTGCCACACCTGTTTAATCAAGAAATCACGTTATTAGAGGCTTCCTGTCACAGAGAGTAACCAAAAGTACCTCAAAAGCTAGACATCATGCCAGAGATCCAAAAGAAATTCAGGAACAAATAGAGAACAAAAGTAATTGAGATCTATCAGTTGGAAAGGTTATAAAGCCATTTCTAAGCTTTGGGACTACCAGCGAACCACAGTGGAGACCATTATCCACAAATGGCAAAAAGTGGAACAGTGGTGAACATTCCAGGAGGGGCCGTTCCGACCAAAATTACCCCAAGCGCAGAGACAACTCATCCGAGAGGCCCACAAAAGACCCCCAGGACAACATCGTAAAGAACTGCAGGCCTCACTTGCCTCATTAAGGTCAGTGTTCACGACTCCACCATAAGAAAGAGACTGGGCAAAAACGGCCTGCATGGCAGATATCCAAGGTGCAAACCACGTTAAGCAAAAAAGACATTAGGCTCGTCTCATTTGCTAAAAAACATCTCATGATGCCAAGACTTTTGGGAAAATACCTTGGACCGACGAGACAAAAGTTGAACTTTTTGGAAGGTTGTCGCTCGCCGTTACCATCTGGCGTAGAGTAACACAGCATTTCAGCAAAGAACATCATACCAACAGTAAAATATAGGTGGTGGTAGTGTGATGGTCTGGAGTTGTTTTGCTGCTTCGAGGAACTGGAAGGCTTGCTGTGATAGATGGAACCATGAATTCTACGTCTACCACACCAAAAATCACTAAAGGAAGGAGAATGTGCTGGCCTCATCTGTTTGTCAACTCAGCTAAGCAATCTTGGTGCTGCAGTCAGGACAATGACCCAAACACACCAGCAAATCCACCTCTGAATGCTGAAAGAAAAACAAAATAGACTTTGGAGTGGCCTAGTCCAAGTCCTGACCTGAACCTATTGAGATGTTGTGACATGTACCTTAAAAAAAAGGCGGTTCATGCTAGAAAACCCTAAAATTAAGCTGAATCAACAATTCTGCAATAGATGAGTGGCCAAAATCCTCAGAGCGCTGTAAAAGACTCGTGGCAAGTTATCGCAAAAGCTTCATTGCAGTTATTGCGGCTAGGGTGGCCCAACCAGTTATTAGGTTGCGGGGGCCATTACTTTTCACACAGGGCCTGTAGGTTTGGAGTTTTTTTTCTCCCTGAATAATAAAAACCATCATTTAAAACTGCATTTTGTGTTTACTTGTTTTATCTTTGACTAATCCTTAATGTGTTTGATGATCAGAAACATTTTGCGGTGACCACAACATGCAACAAGACATAGGAATCAGGACGTGGGGCCAATAAGTTTTGCACCACCACTGTATATATATTTGTTTGGTGCTTGCCCCATTAGGGGTTTTGCACCTGCCACCTACAAGAGGCTGGGTATGTGTCCAGATGGCTGTCTGCCTTTTTCCCGCTCTCAACTCTTTACCTAAGTGTATCCTGTCCAGAGCTGCTAAAACTCATTTCGGTTGAGAGAGCCTTCAGCCGATCCAAGGTACCCAGCAACAAGTAGGCGCAAGTGTTTGGAAGTGTAACACTGTAAGATTGATGCCCCATCTCTGCCAATTGGGTGATGGTGAAGTGCCTGTAAATATCGTTCCTGCTAGTAAAGTTGTAAATATCCCCTACTTCGTTGCCTGGATCTTCCGTTTTGGAGTGTGAGCTTTGTGTCAGTGTGCTGAGCAGAAGACATCCTTCTAAAGAATCTGGTTGTGTGACTAGATGCACTACATGGTAAGGGATGCCACATAACATGTTCGCTTTTCTTTCCCTGATGAACAGGTTTTCTTCCCCCAGTATGGGTGTTCGGAAGTGACGTCACGGATAGAGGTGACATCTACTTCCGTTTTTTTTTTCGATTCAAATTCCCCACTTTTTCCAAAGTCCAATCGGCCTGTTCGCGGAGAGACCTGGCAGAAGTTTGGCCATCACTATACATGGCACCCCACGACACTACAATTTAAGAGCTTGAATGCTTGATATATAGTCAGCTTTTTCTATACAGGTTTATAGGTTCTGTACAGTGTTAAGTGCCTGTAATTATTATGTAATAGATACACGCTACTGATCTATGGAGCGTTTTCTATAAGATGATGACTTTTAAGGCAAGTAAAGAGAAATGTAACTATTTATTCCTAGGCATAATAAAAGCAACATTGGAAGAGTGAGGATACTTATACATAAAGAACTACATAGTCTGACATCCTTCTCAAGAGTGTGTATTCTAGTCCTTGGAATAAGAAGTCTAAAACCAAATTTCATGCCAAGTCCTAAAGTTCCCCATACACGATTCAATATTTCCATTTGTTCGACCCAAAAATCGGTCACTTGATGGATATTGAACAGAAAATCAATCGAAAAGTGATCGGTCATGTTGGTAAATTTCCATTGATCATTCAGGTAACTCCAAGTTTTTCTAGGTATTTTGATGGCTTTGTATTCAAATATACTATGGTGCATGTGCATCAAACTGGGGAAAGAAATCAATTGATTGTGAATTGATCACATTGTGTGGTGGTACAATCGATCGAAGTTAGACTATATATAGACTATAGATTTTTAATCGCGCAAAATATTCAAATCGATACAAATCGTGTATAGCTACCGTAACATTTTAACCCTAACAGTAAGATCTTACTATTACTCCAAAATGTGAGCCTTAACCCCCCTGGAATTCCTGCCGAACCCAGGTCGTCCAGTGCTGACCTGTTTGAACTGCACTGGGTCGAGTTGGGTTAGGCCCAGGCACTGCAAGCTCTGGTGTCTCCGATCTACTGAAGAGGCTACTGGAGTGCGGATTTCTCTCCCATCCCCCGTGGAGTGATGTCATATGGGGGGGGGGCAGCGGGAGATTTAAAAGTAAATTGCACAAAAACTGCTATAAAAAAAGCTATACTTTAAAATGTTGCTTTAAACTCGAAGCACAACCCCCTAGCTCTTAATACTTATCATAAATCGAAAACTATTTGTATAATATAAATAATGTTTTATAGCAAAGAAAAAAAAGTATGAAATGTGTTGGCAAGGACATTCAATTACAACCCAACTTATACAGGTATGATGTTCTAACCAACCAAGATGACTAATCTTCTTATTGGACATAATGCTTTATCAATATTTCAGATTTGTTTTAGCAACTGACTGTGAAGCCACCTAATGCATATTCCATAGAGTCATCCTCAGTCACATTAAATAAGTTGGCAGTTATTCAGAACTAAAGCTCAAGTTAAGATGTGTAAATGGTACAAAATAACAGATACAAGTTTGTTTACTCTGGATAGCATAGATCTCCCAAATAAAGAAAAATGACACATATAACCTTTGCCCCAGGAAGAAGTGTCGCCATTGGAAGGTCTCCCCTAATGTTTGTTTCTGAGACATCATGATTAACCAACTGTAAAAAATATAAACAGGAAAGCAATATGAGACATCATAAATGAAAAATCTCTTTTCTATTTCTTTTTTTGTAATATTACTGAATACTATTTCTTTCTTTTTTCTTGTAATAATTGATTTTCTAAACATGTCAGTCTCAGAATGTTGCTCGCTAATCTTTCACTTCCTAGCTGTTTGTAGGGCCGTCAAAATTTTTCCATGCGAATCTGCCAGACAGTCTGGGTAATATTTCCCTGAGTAAATATTTATGGCAGATAACTTTCTGTATGGTTGGCATTTAGAAATGTTTTCCTCCGCTCCTTTATTAAGCTTTGTGTTATGAAGTGTTGTAATATATTGTAACAGTATTGGTTAATGTATAATGTGTTGGATTTATGGTTGGACTATAAACTTTGTAAGACAGATCACTAGAGTGAATTGTACAGCACCTTCATCTTCAGCAATGTGTCAGGAAATATCCTCAATTGTTTTTTATATTTTATAGCTTACCTAAATCATCATTTTTCTTTATTTTATGTTAACCATTTTTTTATAGTGAATCTAAACCCAAGAACATTTTCTTTTTCCAGTTTCTTCTTTTTATTATCTGGTAACCCTGCCAGAAACACACTTTTCTAACTTCATCTGTGAATAAGTTGTTATTCTAGGATTGGATTGTACAATACCTCCTGTTTTGTCTTAAACCTTAATAATATAGGGAGAGCATTTTGAAGTCAATAGAGATAGCTAAGATTATTGGCAATGTGCAGTGCAGAACATTGGAAGCCATTGGGGTGCAGAGACCTATGTAGCAGTTAAAGAGAGAGATGGATTTGTGAGAAGATACAACTTCCAACATATGAGCTAAGAGACAAACACGAATACTGCAAATATGAGGACTTGTAACCCTTTGCATGACAGATTATACAGACATAGGTGCACGTCCACTAATGTCCCTCATAATTTTGGGCACATCATGGTTGCCCACTCTAAAGGTAGCCATACACGGGTCGATTTGTCACCAATCGATTCCCGACCTGATCATTACAGGCGATCGTGGAATCGGTGATTGAACGGATCAGGAATCGATGGAACACCACCTTGGTAATCCGATTTGTGGTAGATTTGGACATGAGCCGATCTCCAAAATGGCCGATTCAACAAAATCCATGGATCGGAAAGGCTGCTGCATAGGGCTATGGATCCACCAACGTACTTGACCGACCAAAAAAACCCAACGTGTCGGTTCAATGTCCGATCGGATTTTTGGTCGATCATTCAGGGTGGGCAGAACCTGATGGATTGCCAATTGATCTTGTGAACGCACGCCGTGATCGATCAAAAATCAAATAAAAAATCGACCCGTGTATGGGAGCCTTTATGCCTATATTTATTGACTGGCATAGGCATTCCAGGAAGTCCCCAGACAGAATAGATCCATGGACAACATTGTTGAAGGATGCCACGGAATTGCCTGGAGAACGCAAGATACCCCTAGTGTGGGGTATCCAATTTTTGCATTGGAAATTTAGCCAGACTCTGGATAGCCGCAAGGAGGTTGAACAGGGGAACCAAGCCAGAGAAGTAACAAAAAGTAAACTGAAAAGAAGCAAGTAAAAATACAATAATTCTGGTTTAGTAGTTAAATGAGTTTACATTTTGTTTGTGACACTACAGGTTACAGAATGTTATGGAATTATGTAACAATTGTGTTGTGTGGTCAACTTACATGTTGTCATATGCATCTGTGTCAGCTGCTGAGCTTGTCTATTTTAAAAGCCACAGAGGAAGACGCTGGCTGTGTTGAAGATTGACACTTATTTATACATCTATGAAGAGAGAGAGGAGAAATCTCATATTTGTATTTACAATATTATACTTCTGTAATTATGTGTTTTTAATGTGCTTAGCATCTAATCGAAAGCTCTTACTGCAACAAAATAGATAGCTGCAATGCATTTTACCAAGTACAAGCAACATTTTTCAGGGACTCAATAAACCTCTTCAACTCCATAATGAAGAAAGAGCTTGGTCTGACTACAAAATGTCTTTAACATTACGAAACACTTGAGTTCATCGTGACCAACTGCTTTTAGCTATTCAATGACTTCTGTAAAGAAAAGCTCTAAATGGTCACATAGGCATCTCTACCAATACACATTTTACCATGTTGTAAGGCTCTTAAAAACACAAATTTTTACCCTATGGAGTAAACAACCAATAACCCCCTGGGGAACGCCCTAATGTGGCGTTCTCTGGGCAGAATGCCGAAATCGACGTTTAATGGGCCGTGTAAATGAGTCCGTAACACGCGCCTCACAATTTCGGCCTGGAGGATACTTGTGTCCCTTTTCACACTGTGCTGTGTTGCGGTTTTCTGCTGTGTTAAGGCATTAATGCAAACATGCATTTTTATGCCACAAAGCTTCTTGCATAGGCTAGTATGGAGGACCTATCGCAGTGGTCTGTGCAAATGCAGGTTAGTTACCAGAAAAGGACATGTTTGCATTACCTCCAGTGGGTCCTTTGCCAGTGTTCTGAGATATTTTCCTACCGTGTAAAATTTTCCTACCCCTACAAATAATTGCATGCACAATTAGCCCTATTTTTTCAGAATTACAGGGTTAATATTATCTGGGCTATCTGAGCATGCACAGTTCTTAAGGTAGGAACACCAATAAACTACTGTCCTTCAATGGCAGTGCTTGTAGTCTCATGCTCTGTAGTTACACATTTTTCATTGCCATGCAGCAAACATGGCATATTTCCTACTGGTCTACTGGAGACAGTAAAGAGGCTATAGCCCAGTATACACATAAGATAATAGTGAGCTTAAAAAATCTATCATGATGATATTTGAGTACAGTGCTTGTTGAGAGTTTTTGATTATTCTGCTAGGACTGATCTCTAAATGACGGTTCCACCGCACATCTTCTATAGGGGAGGACACAGCGGAGAGCTGCTCACTCATCCTCCTTTCCCTCTCCATAGATGACTTGGTTGCTGAGATTTATAAGGAACATAAAACATAATTTTCTGACTGTAGGAGAGAAATAAGTGTGGGGTTTTCTTAGCTCTAGAACAGTACATCTATCTGAAAGCGGTTCGCAATGTAATCTGATGTAAGTCAGGGCTACAGCTCTACTGAGACATATGATGAAATATCATTTCAAAAGTAAGAAAACATCCCATTATGAAATACCGCACCCAAAAGCCTATCCTTTCCTGTTCTACATCTCCCCTTTATCCAGATTTCCACTTTATATCTTTATCTGCTATCATCCTCTGCCAATGCTTCTGTTTCTCTTGCTGGTGCTTTTCACTGCAATGCTCACATTTGTGCAACAATGTCTAATACATTTCTTCATTTTGCTCATTTTTGGTGACAACACAGTACTGTAATTCCAATCAGTGCTGTCAGTCTTGTCACAGGATTCCATCTATTCCACCCAGCTCTGACCCACTCTATATTAACACATTAGGGTAAAGTTTTTTGGGCTTATGTAATTCTGTGGGATACAACTATGTTAATGGAAACTGAGCTTCCAGTAGACGTGCCAGACGGGATTTCACAAAGCCTAGTAAAACGGTATTAACCATGTGCTTTTTAGATTCTCATTGAAGGTCATTTACTTAGTGCATAGGGATTTTCACATATCTGTGTGAATGACGTAAAAATTTACAAATAGTCCCTAATCACATGAATGAAGAATTAAAAACATGATTTTTTACTTGGACATGACTAAATTTATCAAAGCTCTAACTCGTGCATTATGCTGAGGGATATAAAAAACATGCTATTTAGGAGCTCTAAGAATAAATCCGTGGTTCCGGAGAGACAATGCCTGTATTACTATCATTGCATTGCAATAGGAAAGTAGCGCAGAAACCTTTATAGGCGGCAACTACAACAGTACAGACCCTGTTTAAAGAACATTTAGCAATGTTAGGGTAATTAGTTAAGAATTTACTGGCCCTTCGGCCTTGTGATCATTGAAGCTGTTATCAGGAAATGACTAGAACCTCTGTGTCAATGAATGTGCATCATGTGCTAATATACTCTTTGATACCAATTTACATATACTTATACGCTCCAAAGATACAGGCTTTGAATTGCAGAATCCATCTGCCATCAATCTATACCCTAGGTGCCCAACCTGTGGCCAGGGGGGCGCATGCGGCCCTTTGGGCGTTGTTTGGCGGCCCCCCTTGGTCCTCCACATGCGGCCCCCAAAACCTAGCTGTTAATGCATAGGGCATAGCAACTCCCCTGTGAAGTGGTCACACGCTGACCCAGCTTTCCTAATCAACATGGTGATCTTACATCAGTAAAATTGGCGATGTTGATCATGGAAACCAGGTCTACATATGAGCACGGCACCCAGGGGCAGAAGGGGGGGCCTGTCGGATTTTGACTGCCTGTCGGGATCTGGTGCACCGCCTGCTGAAATATGTCACCAGGGGGAGGGTCTGGATCGATGTTATGTGCGGCCCTGTAGTGAGGCCCAAGGGCCGCACTGTGGACCTCCTTATCAACTTAGTTGCCCGCCACTAATCTATACAAATTTTCATAGAACCTCATCTTTGCTGCAGTTAAGGTGGCAATATACAGAATGATTATTTTATGATTGACACAGATCGGTTGAAATCTAATTGTGTGACATGCCACCTTGTGCACGCCATATATAGTCGATGTCTGCTAGAAAAAACAATTGCAAGTGTTATGAAATTGATCGATCAGTGGTATGTTCGATTTTGCCTCAGATTCCTGTGATCAACTCCAACTTGATATTTTGTCTGATTTAGATTTTATTTTCTCCCTAGTACCATGTGTGCATTGAACAATTTTAGAATGATTGATTATCACGATTAACATTTTAGGTTGATTGTTGTACCATGTATGGCCATCTTTAGGCTTAATTAATATAGTTGCTTTTTATCTGGAAAGAGCCTGGCCTGGCTGTGAGTAGACGTCTGCACACTACACGCCCCCATGGTATCTCTATTGGATGAAAGTCTGAAAACCATTATGTGAATAACTTTGTTTTTGGGCTGTCAGTTGCTGGAAAAAGACCACTGCTTAGACTGCTGCTAAAATGATTAGTTTCTCAAGTTTAAATTTTTCATAGGTGCAGTTTTTTCCTTTTTAAGGACCTGTCCCCACCTGCACTGCAAGGGGAAAGTTTTTTTCTTTTTAATACCTTGCCTTATTAAATAATTTGATTGAGGTAATCAGTATGTCACAAAGGAGAATGTGATGTGCCTGTGTAGGAATTTCATAGATACTGGCATAGAACGGTTGCCATACTCAGAGATGCGATTTAAATTTACATTGCAGCAGTCTCATATTTTACATCAGAACGGTATTTATTACAATGTAAAAGATTTTATAAAGCATGAAACATTTATAACTGCAGAAGTTCAAGGTATTCAGTGGAGAGGCATGTGTTATTATCACATCTGATTATAACACTGTAAACAACACTTTTGGAGCATATTATGCAACAACTTTGTGAATCTAACTCAGAGAGACAGAAGTGTCTTCATTTGAGAAAGTACAGAAAATACCTGTACCTGTGCAACCTGTCAGGTATGAAATAGAATTTCATGAAATATGGTATATTTAGGAGCAATTCATAATTTGTTAGTGCTAAAAAAATGTAAGCTTCTTAATGATTACTTTTTTCTGAACTTTTAAAATAGCATATACAGTAGTTAAAGTCTGGATGAAAAGTGTAGTTCAAATCTTTTGGTTGTTAACATTATATTTTTTTATACAATAATCTTTATTTTTATTTAATTGTATAACATGTTTCTGTAACAATAAACCAAAATATGAACAATTAGTTCACAGGGTTATTGAAAACATGAGAATGTTGGTATTGCTTTGAAGTAATCATTGATTACCAATTGCATCTGATGTATAATGTGTTTAAGTGCCTCCATTAGAAATTCAACAAATACAGTGAATAATGTAACTCAGGAACATGTTATGCTAACAAAGGAAGAGGGAAGAAAAAAAGGTAGAAATATTCTTTTTTTTTTGACAGAAGTGCACATGAACTGAAGAAGAAAGATAAATAGAGACTTGGCATTGAAAGATAGGGAGATTGGGGTGTTATGTGCCTTCACCACAGGAAGGAATGATGCATGTTATTGTCAGTTTAGTACCTATACGTTCTCGTGCAAAGATTAGATCATTTAAATTCTAATGTTGTTGGTGGTTATTTCTCTGTTTATAAATGTTCAAAGGACTGTCTACACCTTAAAAAATAAATATCTAGCTGATCGAAATTTAAAATATCTTAAATGAAGACTTCACTTCACAGCACTGAAGGAACCCCCACATGTATCCTTAAGCCAAGGAATTTCTATGACATACCAGGAATTCTGAGAAAACCAAAGAATGTATATGTAAAAAATGTAGTTTAATACAAACATCATGGTGTGATTTTTTTTTCTAACCACACTTTCTTTCTGACTATATAAGTGATGAAATTTTGCAGCCACATGTTAAAGAAATTAGAGCACCATTAAAAGACTATTAAGGCAACATTGAAATGTGAAGTCTAAACTGTAGGAGACACTGCATGAGTCAAAGATGAAAGGATGTGCTAAAGTATAAAGATACTTGTGAGTTTGCATCCAATATCTCAGAAAAATAGGGGTCATTAAAATATCCAGACAAAAACATACCCCAGACAAATGCTTCATTGTTGTAGACCCCCAGTGTGCCCGAGAAGAAGAGGCAGGAACATGGATGGGGTATAGGTGGAATAATGTGGAATGGGGTTAGATGGCATAATGTGGATGGGGTTTAGGTGGAGCAATCTGGATGGGGTTTAGGTGAAGTAATATGGGTGGAGTTTAGGTGGAATAATGTGGATGGGTGAAGTAATAGGGATTAGTTTAGGTGGACAATTGGATGGGGTTTAAGGTGAGCAATCTGTATGGGTTTAGGTAAGCAATGTGGAGTTGGGTTGAGGTAAGTAATATGGGGGCGTTTTGTGTAATAATGTGGAATGGGGTTTAAGTTGAAGTAATAGGATTAGGTTTTAGGTTGAACAATGTGGATGGGGTTTAGGTGGAGCAATCTGTATGGGGTTTAGGTGAGTAATGTGGGTGGTTTAGGATTGGAATCATGTGGATGGGGTTTACGCTTAGTAATGTGGGTGGGTTTAGGTGCATAATGTGCTGGGGTTTCGGGTGCCGTAATGGGATTCGGTTTAGTTGACCCATGTTGGAATGGGGTTTTATAGGTGGAGGCATCGTATGGGGTTTATGTGCAGTATGTGGATGGGTTTAGGTGAAGTAATATGGGTGGAGTTTAGGTGGAATAGCTGGGGATGGGGTTTAGGTTGCTCTTCTCCGGCTTAGGTTTCGGTGGCCCCCTTGTGGGTGGGGTTTCTGTAGGCGCCCTCTGTCTGGGTTTTCGGTCAGTCCTTTGGGTGGGGTTTTAGGTGCATCTGTGGATGGGGTTTACGGAGTCCTTTGGGTTGGGGTTTAGGTGGAATCATGTGCTGGGGTTTTAGTGTTGACATTACTGGGGGTGTGGTTTTAGTTGGCCTCATGTTTTCTGGGGTTAGGTGGAGCAATCTACATGGGGTTTAGGGAAGTAATTTGGGTGTGTTTAGGGTGGCATAGTGTATGGGTTTAGGTGGAGCAACTGGAATGGGGTTTAGGTGGAGCAATCTGGATGGGGTTTAGGTGAAGTAATTTAGGCATATATGTCAAGCATTTCATTTTGGGCCGGGGAAGTCACATTTTTATGTGTCTTTACAGGAGGGAGGGGGCATTACAGAATAGGTTCTAAATCTTTTGTTTTAAATATGCAGTTTTGCTAATTATATTTTACCGATTAACCTGACTGACATTTGTGTACCCGGGATGCAATCAGGCTGAACTGTTAAATAGATTTAATAAGAGCTAGTTCCCCAGCCTAGTTGTGTTCTTTGCCAGGGCTGCCTAAACCAAATGCTTTAACAGGTAAACATTGCCATATAGGAATTTCCATGATGTATTTGGCTCTTTGCCTGGAGTAAGTGTTAACATGACAGTTCTCGAGTCTATGGAAGACAGTCTCTAATAGTATAAGTCGCAGAATTACAGGTTCTAGATGGGCTGTTAGTCTCTATATACAAAAAGGAACCGTTTTCATAAATTTAGGAATAAAAAAACATACAGCTAGCTACATACTATTTATGTTGCCCCGTTTTCTCAGCTTTTTCTGTATTTCCCGTTGTGTCTTAATATTTTGTAAATATTCCAACGTGTTCCTTAAGGAGTATTTTTAGCTGCAGTCCTGTTCTTTCAGTAATTCTGAATTAGCACAAAAGGAAACAGTGTGTTGCAGAAGGGATAATGTGAGCTTGAAAAGTGAAGAACAAAAGAATCTTCATAGCTGATGGAAAAACTGCTAGCTTTTGATTGCGAGCCAAGTCTTATTTGAGTCTGAAATCTGGATAAGCCTTATTGAGATCAACCTACCAAAGAACTGTGAGAATACATTCTGAAGTAACAAATGTGACCTTTTTTGGATTTAAAACATCCTTATATAACTCTCCAAAGAGAAGACTGGCTGTACACCAATAATATTAGTGTAAAAACTCACTGTTATGTAAAAGACAGTGTAATCACTATTACTTTGTTATTTAACTTTTATGTATGTACTGTACTTCAAGTCGAATACAGGCATCCAACTAATTGAGAGTTGTGTATAGTGCTATATTTTAGGCAGGCTAAACCCAGTGGCCAATGCAATAAAACATACAGTAATGTAAAAACGTAGAACACCCTTAGAAAGCCTGTGATTTAAAAACATTGCAATAGAATTTAAAATCTCTAAATTAGTCATGCTTATGTCTGAAAAAAAGTCCAAAACTTTCATTGAAAAAAAAAAGAACTTTCAAAACAACTACCAACATGCCCAGGTCTGGCCATCCCAGTATGTTCATATCATGAGCAGCTCACAAGATACTAAAAAAAAGTCCCCAAAACCCTAAAATGTCATCGCAGTTCCTTTAGCTAATCTCTTGCTACTATTGACTAGAGAACATAGACAAAGACCATGTCTTCTACAATAATGTTGTTCGAAAAGATAAGTCTAAAATTAATTTTTTTATTAGGACACCAGAATACATTTCATGTTTGGCATTACCAAATACAGCGATCCAGGAAAAGAACCGTGTGACAATTGTGAAGCATGAAGGTGGTAGTGTCATAATTTGGAGATGCTTTGTGTCCACTGAACTTGGCCATTTCATCATAATAGAATCTACCATGTGTTCTGCTGTGTATAAGAGGGTGCTTGAGTAACGTGTGAGACCATCAAAAATGAAAGCTGAAAAGGAACTGGACTCTGCAACACAACAATGACCAAATTATCATCAAATCCACAAATGACTGATTGGTACGAAAGCAATGGAGAGTCTTGGAGTGGCTAGTTCACAAATAATTCTGTACTGGGGAGAAGGGCAAACATTCCTCCAACCAAGGTCAGAAACTGGTAGATTGCCAAAAGAAGTCTCACTGCAGTTATATTAGTTACCCTAGCTCTAAGGGGGTATGGTGTCCTAACTTTGTTCGTAAAGTACAAATTTTTGTTGACTTTTTTTGTTTAATAAGTGAATCAATGTACTTTTTACCTGCAAATAAATAACATACTTTTTCAGAGAACAATATAATTAGGCCTAGACATCAATATGTAAATATTTTTTAACAAATACATGAACATGTAATGGGAAGTCCTAGTTTATGCACATGATGGTATGTACACAACATTAAAAACTTTTTGTAAACTTAGTAGTTAAATATGTCCCTAATTGTTTTCTATTGAATCGATAACAATTCACCCACACTCTCTACTCTTTTAATGGCTATAATTCCTTGACTTGCTTGGCTTTGGTACTTACTTTCTGCCCTAACAGGCATGATTTCCTATTGCTCTGTGATTATGTTATTTACTATCCTCTTCTCATGCCCCCATAAGCTCTGATAAAGGGGGATGAAGAAGGGTTTATGAGCTCCTGAAATACATTGGCTACTTCTCTGACCTATCTTGTGACAAATAAATACCAGCTGCCCCTATCTTTTTATTAAAGAAAGATTTGCCTAGTGAGTCAAAGTCTAGTGTTCCATCTATAACATTTGTTCTCAATCTGTGGGTCGGGACAACCTTGGGGATTGAACAACTATTTCACAGGGGTCACTGTGTTCACTCAAAGCATCAAAGCTGCTGCTAACAAACAACAGTGTTGTTGCCCACAAGTGGGGTGGAAAGTTAGGAGGCAGAATAACCCCTCCTAATTTAATAATGTGTTTCTTTCCCTCCTAACTTCCCATCCCTGGACATCATTTGCACAAGTGGGGTGGGAAAATAGGAGGTGGTGACACCTGATCGTACTAGAAATGATCACACTCCGCACTGACATTACTTCCGGTGTCGCCGATCTAAAAAGGTTGACAACCACTGATCTATACCATATTTTGTGTGGATCTTCTGGTATTAAATCAGAGTTTCTTCACAAGCAAACGTTTGCACTCTTGTTTTAGTGAATCAGGTCTATTGATAAAAACTTTGTGAAAAATGTATTAGTCTTTCTGTTTTCAAAAAGGGGGCTGGGAGGGTATGCTAGTACGGCATAGTCATCATACAGCTGGCTCTGTTGCTTAATACATATGTCCTGATGCTTTGATATCTAGAAGCAGTAATGTTTGTGGTTGCTGTGGGCTGTGGTTTTCATACTCAAGAATTGGCTAACAGAGCAAAGTTCACAGCACAGTTCAGTTATTTGGGGAGGTTTCTAACACTTCATCAGCTTTAAGCAATAAAAGAAAAAAGAGAAATTCCCTATCCGGGACAAGCAATCTCCCCTGTATTATATGGGCAGGGAGACTTTAATGGCTTCAATTCAGTTCATCTGAGGTAGCAAGTTTAGTCAAACATAATTATCTTAAAACATTGATTTAATAAGGCAGACCGTCAAAAGCATAAATCCACAAAAAAGGAAAAAAAAAATTGTAAATGCAACAATACAGGTGCAATAGCAAACAAGCGGTACAGTTCATGAATGGTAGCCAAACGTCCGACACTCATGGACTAGATATAATGGTCTCCTCTTCAAGAAAGAATTTAACCGCCCTAGCGGTCGGGACGGCAGCACCTCGTCCAGCGCTGCAAATGCTAGTATAG
>CM070034.1:54757735-54793297 GCA_036250615.1 Ptychadena robeensis | reverse complement strand
TGGTGCACTTTTGGTACAGAAATCTGGACCTCAGCAGTGCGCTAGGGAGGTTAAAGAATAGAGGCCATCCTCCAATATGGAACTTGCTGAACATAATTCAATGCTAAAGAACATCTAATCTAATAAGTCTAAGGAGTGTTCTAGAAATTATGTCTATGTCAACCTGTTACCCACTTTGAATGCATGTGAAAAAATGCTTACTTCCTAATCTTACTTCCCTTTTACTTTACCCTTCTTCATTGTCTTTTCTTTTCCCTTTTTCCCACTTTTTTCCCCTGAAGTTTCTTCAGCTTTTTTGTTTTTTATTCTATTTTCTCTTGCAACACATTTAGAATTTTTCTGGGGGTATTTTTTACATACATTTCAAATGGTTTGTTTACGTTGGTGTCACTTTCCTGATTCTCAACATTACAATATCGAACTGCAACCAGTTCATTATACAAGAACTATATGTTGATTGTGATTTCACTTAACTTATTAAGGATGCTAGAGAACTTTCTTTACTTATTCTGTTATAAACTACGGCCCCCTCCCTCTACTTATTCTGTTATGTTATTACTAGACATTATAAGGCTGTTAAATTAACGGGCGCTAGTAATTCCGGCGTCCCCCTTGAAACTAACGGCCGGCACAAAAAGGGTGCCCGACGATGCTGTCAGCCCTGAAGAGCAGCGTGATGACTTCAGAGCTGATCCGAGCCTGGCCGCCCGAAGTCTCTGCGATCCAAGTCCCAATGGCTGTCCGTGATACACATGCGCAGTAGCGCAGTCCCACGGACACAGGGACTGGACGCAGAGACACTTGGACTTTGTTATAGAGGATGGAGACACTCGAGCGTATTTTATGTTTGTATTGTATTGTGCTTTATTTTTATTAATCAAAGTTTGAATGATTAGAATAAAAAGAAAGAAGAATCAGAAGTTTACCCCAGAGGTTAAAGATGTATTTACATTCATCTTCTTCCCCTGCTTGTGGGCATCAGTCCATCATGTGCTCCCTCCTAACTTCCCACCCCGAACGTCATTTGCACAAGCTGGGTAAAAAATATAAGGGAGGGGACATTACACTTACCTGATGTCGCGGAGTGTCACTTCTGGTAGTTGGAAAGCGGAATTGACACTACCTACTGAGGCTTTTGTGTTCCAAGTACAGGAAGTGACACTTTGACACTTCATGGCATCACTTCCATGGTCATGGATCTAAAAAGGTTGAGAAGTACTGTCCTAGCTGAAAGAGCAGGTAGTGCCCCTATTATATAGTAGAAGCATCTTAAAGAGCAAAATGTTAGTGTGCCATATGCACCAGCTGATATAGCATAAAGTATGTTTTCTGGTTTCGAATGTAATGCAGAAGAGGAACATAAAACAGATAAATATACAGATTTGCTAGAACATTTGGCCAAGCTGGGATTTTAGCCAAGCCACGATATCCCCATTCTGCTGTGGTTGGCCACCTTAGTATTCCATTGGGCAACGGTGGCAATTATGATTGATCAGGACGGAGGCAGAGAAATAACACAGGAAGCTAAGCCAGAATGTGCAAGTATAGTATACTTGATAGTATACAAGAATTGAGAAAATAACATAACATAACATAACATAAAATAACATACTCTTACAAGTAAACTTTCATTATTTAGGTACCAGAACTTTGTATGAAATGTTACCAAGTATTTTCCTGGTGGCTGGAAGGGACAAAGACCAAAAAGTTTATAATTGGAATTATGAATTTCAGTGGGTCAGAAAAAAGTTTATATATTGTCACTCTGCCCTGATTGGCATACTTACTTTGGGTGTTTTAATAAAGCTGTAGACTCTGAAATGAAATGTTAACACTTTCCACTTGGGGAAGCTGTGCTGACTTTAACTGTTAAGCCATGTAAAATCAAAAATCTAAGCGGCTCCTTATAACTTGGGCTTTACTATTACTATACATACTATTGCACTCCCACGGCCGGACTAGACTGTGGCGGGTACCAGTTCTCGGAGTGGACAGCTGCCCGGTTACTCCTACTCCATCAGACCCTTCCCCACTGAGTGGCTTCCTGGGGGCAGAACCCTCCCTTATATATGCTTAGGGCCCAGGGGGATCATGGCCTAAAATCTTAAAGGGGACCTTTCTCTGATTCTGCAGGTGCATGACACTACATAACTGTTTTACAGCATTATACTGTATTTGCATTTCTTCTTTTAGAACCACATTGTCATGATAACCTTTTAATACATAAGTGAGAGATCTCGAAAAATATAAATTTCCCTTATATCAGGTTAAACCAAGAGTCTGTGTTAAAAAATGAGCCCCATGAAAACACTTCGATCAGTACCATCTGAGGCAGGTGCCTGGCTCTGTGACATGTTTCCTTTAATAGAAGTTAGGTCTTCTGCCATCATTTCAGCTGATTAGATCTCCAGACTGCCCAGCAAAAGAACACTTTACTGATGATCTAAAACTTTTTGCCCGCTGAATACCAAGAGAGTAAGATAATCAATGTTCTCATGTGATTTGTGGTTCATTTGTTTAACAAATCCAATCCAAGGGGAACAACCACAAGGAATGAGAAGATGTGGACTCTGTATTATATAGACAAGAGAAATGGTGGTTTATTTTTAGAAGATTAAAGGTCTGGCCTCGGGGCAAGCTTCACAGTCACACCTCAGCTATTTAGAACTACACCCACATTGACAATAACATCCTCGTATCATCCTTAGGCATCTCGTCTATGTCTTACTGTTGGCATGACCTAGTTTGGCATCACCACCTTGTCTAGTGCCACCTGTTACATAAACTATATTAGTTTTGTTTGTTGAAAATGACAAACAGGAAATCTTTTTATAATTAGTTTTGCCTTTCTTTTCTATAAATGTATGTCTGGGCTAAATCATTTCAAAACATTTGTTTATTTTATCTCTCCAAAACGTATACCTAAGCCCCCTATACACAAGTCGCGGCCTAGTAGCAAGCCGCGGTCTAGTTTTCCGCTGATCGATGTGCATGCACGCTTGCGGGTGCCCACATGGGGCGACAGATCCCTGTTGCCCGAAAGCTCGGTTGGTCAGAGAACTGGCATGTCTGTAAATTTCTGACCCATGCCATTAGTTTGAAGGGCGACCGGCGTCCCCGTTCAAACTAACAGCCGGCACACAAAAGGTGCCTGCCCATACTTTGAGCGATGGGATGCAGCATCTGTCGACCCCTGCTATGTACGTGTGTGAGGGCCTTAACCCCATGTTTTATCCCTTTACCCCTTTATCCCCGCTACAATAAAAAAAATACCCAGATCATGTCAGATATCCACTGTGCTTCTTGGGAAAAGAGGGGATAGAAGGGAGAAAATTTTTATCCGTGCCACACCCACAATTAGACTGAATATTTTACTAGAGGGACGATCGTACTTGGATGGAGAAAGGACCTCTGAGGATGACCCATAATCAAGATAAAAACATTGACCAGAACAGTGTATGCAACATATACAAAGAATGGACTGGATTGATCGTAGTGCTACCTCCGACATGTTTCACCCCTTGGGCTTCTTCAGGGAGGGATTAATCTGCAATGTTAATAAGTTACTATAATATGCCAATAACATAACAGATACTACATTTACTCAATCTGTAAAAAATTGGTACAGAAATGTTCCAAATAACCATAACAAATTGCTCCAATGTGGCTTCAGTATTTCACAGTGTGTGGGTTTTTGAATGCGCTTCTAATTTCCTATTTTGGGTGACAACGCAGTCCCCATTCAATGTAATAGATTTCGACCAAGGTTTTCCAACATTTTGGAAACCTGTTTGGTCGAGTTCCTTCGAGCAGGATCCATTGATCCTGCTCCAAGGAACCGTGGATGGCTCAAATTAATAAACAGATTAGAGCAACATCGGTTACTGTGACCGTGCCCGGCGCCCGATGTTGCTCTAATCTATTTCTTTATTAAGTCGTGTATGGCCAGCTTTATAGTCCATAACAAATGGTACATTATTGAATAGAAGGTTTTTTTTTTTGCTGTACTGTGACTTCATTGTAGGGACACTTCAGGAAATACCGGTTAAAATTGTATCAAATGACCTTCTTCAAAAAAGTGGAAAGCTTCAGGGTAAATGAAATAGATTCTATAGAATACAGAGAGTACAAGACAGTAAATAATGATAGTTATTAATGACCGGAACAACATGTATATATGAGACTTAAGAAAAGAAGAAAACTATGATCAGTTACTTTTGTGTAATTTTATCTCACACTGAATTGTAGACATAATATATTTTTACACAGGACCACGAGGAACTTGTGAGAATGCAGTTATTGTTGTGGGAGTGTTGTGAGAGTGTGACCGAATCCGGTCACACAAGCCTGTAACAGGAAAATAAGGAAGGTTTGTGGCCTGCCATCTGCCTTGCTGGGTTATCAGCACTGATAAACAGTTCACTACTCTAACATTGCAATGATGAAATAAAATTCAGAGTAGCAGAGCTCAACTGTAATGCCTGCCATACACATGCCGATAAGCGGCCGATTTTTCACCTGACCGACGGGCGTGCGCGCTCGCGCCGTTGGCCAGCGGAAAAATCGGCCGCTAATCGGCATGTGACCACATGGGGCGACAGACCCCTGTCGCCCCACAGCTCGGCTGGCCAGAGAACGGACATGTCCGATAATCTCTGGCCGATGGAAGCCGATGGCATTAGCTTCAATGAAGACCGGCGTCTTCATTGAAGCTAATGGCCGGCACACAAAGGGTGCCGGCCGACTAAAGTGGCCCCATAATGCACCAGGGTGCAAACGTGATGACGTCGTCACGTTTGCATTCCGGTGATTATCAGAGAAGGTCTGTCTGCACCCGTCGGGGTGTGTATGGCAGCCTTTAGAAAAACGAAAATTGGGTTCACTATTTCCCTTACCATTATCCTTCTTGCAACAATTATGGCACAAGAATATTATAATTCATCAGTTATTGCATGCAAGGGGACTAAAACATTTCTGACATTTAAAATATATCAGAAAGCAGACACATGCAATTTATTTTTAGGCTAATTTGATCTTGGATAGAGGCGCATGTAAAACCTGCTGTTCTTACTACCAACATGGTGTAGCAGGGAAGAAGACAGATTTTTTATTTCAACTAGTTGACTTTGTGAGTTGTTTGCAAAGGCATGGTATAATCATTAACATTTGTGGATATGTAGGTGCAATGATCTAAGACAGACATGGGCAAACTAAAGCCCAGGGGCCAGATCCGGCCCATCTGGCCTTTTTATCCGGCCCACCTGGCCTTTAAATCTGGCCCTTTGTCACCTTGATGAAAAGATGCTCTGGGTCTCCTCTGCTTGTTCCTTGCAATAAATATGCATAATGTCAAGAGGAGTCTGAAGATCCACCTTATGTCTGATTATTGCAGTGAACAAGCTGAAACTGTAGCCAAAGCATCTTGCCACCTCCCTGGCAGTATTATTTATTTGTTGAAAGCGTACAGGTAATGAAAAGATCACAATGTCCCTACTGCATAACCCCAGGCACCATTGATGAAGGTGGACACGTGAGGAATTGTTATACCGATCATGGTCTGGCCCCTCAGTCAAAAAGTTTGCCCACCCCTGGTCTAGGATCAGGCTTGGAGTCCAGGAGCTGAAACAGAAACACAGGTGCAGCCAGGATTGGTGCGCAAACAGTGGTAGTCCAGTGGTAACAAGCACAAATGTAGTCAACACAACAGCAGCAAACACAAAAAATTGGCAGGAGCACTATAATGTGGCAATAAGGTATTGCAGAGACTTGCTTATATAAGATGAATATGGTAGAGGCCAGGAGTTCAGGGTTCAACAAGAAACTTTATCCAAGCGATCAAACAAGGTACAAAATAAGATTTTCAGATGGCTCAGCAGACAGAGCTGCAGCCTTATACCAAAACTGTTTGGATCATGACAGCAGTGAAGGGTTGTGAAAACATTACAAAAAAAAAGCAATGCTTTAGCACCCTTTGCAGTGATTAAGTTAAGTTGAAATGTGAACTTATTTTATGCAAAAACTCCATGTGCTAAAACAATATTAAAAAATTGTTTTTTTCCACAAACCTTCTCTACAACTCCAGCTATTTTGGTGACAATACCATATTCTTTGAAATTATCACCCAAACATGTAAGTCAACACAGAATTTTTTCACTGTAAAATTTCGATAACCATCATTTTATAAATAGTAAGTCTGAACATACTCGACATGACACAGTCATGAATAAACTCAGTTTTCATTTCTCCATTCTCTCGACAGTGTGTTTAAAAATGTTTTATGAGAAGCAACTGATCCCCTGCATTCTACAAATCAGGTTTGACAGGAAACTGTTTTGATACCGAAAAAGAACGTCACTAGTAGGGTTATGCTTATTTACAGTCACATATAGAGGCTGGAGAAAGGTGCATGTACAAAGTTTAATTCACCTTCCAGCACTTTACTGGGAATCATAAATGTTGCAGAACAAATCTACAATTATCATATCAATTCATATCAATTCATATGAGTGAAATTAGTGTTTGGCTGTGTGACTAAATGAAAAAGAAATACATGTAAATATAGTAGAAACCCTGAAAGTGTTGTTTCCACAAATGTCAGAAAGAAAAATTATATATGTTATATCATCCTATCCAACTAATACCTACATTCATGTTCGACTAGGTACTGTTGGTGACACAGACAATTCGTCAGAACTCTAGATCACAGATATTTAATTTCTAATCCTTTCCTTTTATTAATAATAGTTCAAATCATTTGGGAGGTATTTTGTTTATTACATGACTTCTTGTATGCACATGCAAGCATTTCATTACAAAGAGATAAGTAGATGGAACATAAACACTGGAAGTGGGAAGTACAACCGAATGCGTGTTATGTTTTCATATGACGGAATTGTACTTTGCTAAAATAAGCCAAGTGCTATGTGTACCTAAAATAAATGTCTGCCACAGAACAGCTTGTTTTCACAACTGTGAGTAGCCAGATAATTGCTTCCTACAGTCATGGGAAAGACCATGTACAGTATACCCAAAATTGTGTACACCCCATCATATTGTGGTAAATAGTTTATATGTTTAATGGGACAACAGTAAAGATATGATTCTTTAAAACAATGTTAAGTAGTTAGTAGTAGTAGTTAGTAATGGACATTTTGAATAACAGTGTAAATCTGCTGGCCCCTCAAAATAATTAAACACATCCAGGGCCGCCGTCAGAAATCCTGGGGCCCCATAATAATAATAAGAAGTTGTTTGGCCCTCCTCTAAAGTTGTCGAGGGGGGTTGCTAGCAACACCACCTCCCTCTCCCTTTGAGCAGAATAGACTGTGATACAGTGCACAGTGAGCAAAGGCTGCCAACAGTTCCCCTCGATGCTGACTGCCGGGCCCCCCTAGCGTGTCATGCCCGGGACGGGAGTGCCCTCTGTCCCCCCGACGGCTGCCCTGCACACATCCAACACACAGTATTGTCCCATGAAAAGATATTATAAACTATTTATTACAATGTGAGGGTTGTACTCACATTTGTGAGATACTGTATAACATGCAAATTTTATACATCTTGTAGACTATCTTGATCCCACTTGTGAAGATGCTAAAACTCCCCATAACAGTAGCGACATTCGTGATGTCAATCCTAGTATTTGAAATGCGGAAGTTGCTCTCCACCTCGGCACTTCTGCAGTTCAAAACCAGTAGTGATGCCCCCTGTATTTTTTCCCTTATTTCACATGGGGAATGTTGACAGGTATGCTTTTTTCCTTAACTAACTGATCTGATCCAATCTGTAATCAATAATTCAGACATCTCAATTCCTCTCAGAAAAAAATTGTGAATTCTTACAGGTCAACAACTGGAGTAGATTGCAGATTAATGTTATTTGTCTAGAACTGGCCAGTTCAATCTTTAGGTATAATGCTGCCTAAGGTAAAAATTTGTATCCAATAACATGTATATTACCGGATCTTGTAAAAAAAGAGTTTGCACTCATTGAAACTGTATTGTGAAACTATTATAAAAAAATGTGCATTGCACTGATGAGTCACTGTTGTTTGATTACAGCAACAATAGATATGCCTGGAGCCATAAAGCATGCTGGTAGGGTGGAGTACTATGGTTAGAGGTTGCTTTGCTGCTTTCGGTTCTGTGCATTTACATTCAAGCTATGAATTCTGCATTATATCAAAAGTTCCTGAAGAACATGTGAGGTCATCTGTCCCAAAGTGGAAGTTTAAATTGATTGTTCAACACACAAATGATGAGAATCACACAAATTCATCAAGGAATGTCTCAAAAAAGGAGAGATGGAGGGTTTTGGATTAGTCCAGTCAGAGCCCTGCTTTGAATCCCACTGAAATGTTGTGGCATATTTGAAATCATTTGCTTATAAAAGATATGCACAAACCTAATGTTAATCAGTGATTCAGTATCGGTCATGGGAAGTTATGCAGCATATCTACAAGAAGTCATTTCTGTTAAAAGTGTCAATAAGTGTTATTTTTACAGCACGCCAAAATGGCTATCGACATTTTTGTCCTTGTTTCCATTTATTTACGTCACCTTTATCAGTACACACGTGTTCAGTATCTAATGGTTGAACGTATAAATATGTAAAACGAGTTTCAATGGAATGTTCATACCTTTTCACATGACTAGTATCAGAGTTCATAAGAAATGTACAATGACTAAAAAACATGATATATTTTTGACAGGTGCTAATTTAATTGGTGTGCTATTAAATTGGTAGAAAACACTGAATTAAAAAAAATGGTAACCTAAATTGGCTCATTGATTCATTTGTCCTACAGTATTAAGGTGGTAATACATAGGTCGATTTTTTCTATCGATAGATTCAAAAAGATAGATTCTTAATCGTTGGAATCTAAAACCAAACAAAGGTTTCGTTTGACCAACATTGAACAAAAGTGAACGATATAAAAAAATTAATCTGTTGAAAGCTCATCGAACATGTGGGTAAATTTTAATCTATCTTGTAAAACACTGATGTAAATTGAATGTACCATTGTTTCATTCGATAATTTTAGTTCGATCTAATAAATTTGAATGAAGCTATTTCTTTTTCAATAATCGAACAAAATTTAATTAGAGAACAGTCAAACGATATTTCATTCGGTCAAACTAATATACCATGTATACATTTGACATAGGCAGAGAGACCCTCATTGGTACATTGAGAACTTTTAGCAAGACACATTTGAAAAGGTAAAAGTTATAATAAAATGCTTGACGCTTGTGTGTTTTTGTTTGTTTTAACTGTTATCTATGTTTATGACCAGGTAACTTAATGATTTCCTGAGAAAACAACATCCTGTACACTCATTGCTGAGAGGTCAAGCTTGGATGGATTATTGCACTTCGAATTGGGGCTGAAATGAGCTCAGCAGGTTCTGCAAATTAGGAGGGTGGTAAAAACCCCAGCAAGTCTATTAAAGCGTGTAAAAAAGCACCCTCCGTGTCATCCACCCAGTTCCGGAAACTGTAAAACTCCCATGATTAGAATTTGAAGAAGAGAAACCCATTGGGATGAAGAAGACATATTCTCATGAGTTGGCTGCCGGGCATTACAAAGAAAGGTGCCACCCATGCCTGTGTAATATGCACAAAAATGGTTATTTGCAATCTCCTCCACACCGGGGGAGAAAAACTAGGAAACAGGGAAAGCATGTTCTCACCCTATGAAGATAAGTTGCTTAAGGAAAAAAGGAAATGTTAGGTTGCAATTGTCAGTTTTTACATTTACATTTTTTTCTGCTGAGATTTAATTAAACACCTCAGGTTAGATGTCCCTGATCAGTTAAACTGACTTTCCATAGAATCATGTTATTCTATAAACATACACATGAACATATTACATTGTTCCACCCACCCTGAGTACCAGGGATCATACAGTAAGAGGCAAGGGGATTTTTGAGGCATTCACAAATAGGTAAGTGAAAGTAAAGAAACTATTTAACAGCTCGGCTTTGACAGTCAAACAACGGTAAGAAATCCCCCACCCCCCCACCGCTGTTCACTGGTCACACCCTAGCGCTCCTGTGTAATTGCATGCAAACAGAAGAACGTTTGTGAAGGTATGGTTTACCTGTTGGATATCATACTTTGTGATGTTGTGTTTTGATTTAATAACCATGGTATTAATAACAGTCTGGTTGCTTGTAGATATATCCTGAGGAAGCTTTGTGCGAAATGCGTCGAGGATAAGTTACATATCGATTGAAAATGATGGATATTTGGATACTCCTAGCATGTATTGTATGAAATTTCTTACCGTTGTTTGACTGTCAAATGCGACCTAACTATTGAATAATTTTTGTTTCTTTACTTTCTCTTACCCATTTGTGAATGCCTCAAAAATACCCTTGCCACCCATGATCCCTGGTACTAATGGTGGGTGGAACCTTGTAATATTTTTATGTGTATAATTTTGTTGGGATATGGCATCTTTTTTATGGGAGAGTACACACTTCCTAATAGATTTATTCCATAAACATAAACAAAAATATTGATACAGACTGTCTTCATTGTTGTCTTGTATTGTTTAATTGACAATCTACCCATTGCCTGTCCTCCATCTAGGATAGCTAGTAATGACATGTAGTTATTGGTCAAGGGTTCAATAATTGTTCATTGGGGATCAGATACAGCAGAGACAGGTTAAGACCATACATTTACACTGTCATTTCCCGGGCTGCTCTTAGTCTGCAGAAGCCTGAAAAACAGCCAAGCGCTCATTTCTGCGAGAGTTGTGCAGACGCTCCTGGGTGTTTAGATAACATTCCTGTAAGAGGTCTTTGAGGCGAAAGCCCGAAAACCGAGTTAATGTGTTAATTGCTTGTTTACCGGTCCGCACGAGCATTTTTAGCTCAGAAAGCCAATAGGTTGCAGTTCTCTCCTCTCTCAGTCTCTGTGCTGGCTGACAGCTCACCTGCCAACAGATAGGGCCCAACGTGCCGTCACTGGTATAGGAAGTGAGTTGAAGAGGAAGGGTTTAGGAGAATCTGAGCCTACATATTCTATATACTGTACACAGTGTTCAGTCTGTGTACCCACAAAATGCTCTCTCAATATAATTGTTGTGCCTTGAGTGCTGATATGAACCTAATAGATTGTTTATATAAACCTAATACATACAACAAAACAAAATTATAAGCAGACCAGTTGCAGACTACAAGCAGTAGCAGGCAGCTGTTAAAGACATTTGGTAATGTTATATACAGGGGTGCACATCATTTTTTTAGTGAGCTCCTCAGATGAGTACCAGGAGATGGTGTTTGGTACTCACCCCATATGTAGGGTGGTCTTCCTCCCTGTCTCCCTCACTGTCCTCTGCGCTTCCTGCATGGTAGGTTCTGCTGCAGATGAACCTACCTGTTCCTGATTGATCCTCCGATTAGCTGTCTCCATCCACAGGTCACCAGCTGGCTTTGGGTCAAATGTAACTGTCACAGTACAACATGTTTGAACCCCAGATCTCATACCTCAGTAGTGTGACCCTGACATTTTCTGGGTTAGTAACTAACCCCTGAGACTACCTGCAGTCCAAATGTCAACCTTTCATAGTCATATTCCAGCTGTCACACAGTGCTTTTCTCTTGTCAGATTTTACCCTTACATGCCTACTCTGACTTTCATCCCCCAGATCTCCAACACCCTTAGAAGTCCAACCTCTTTTTTGGGATTATTAATTTACATTCCCAATGTGACACTCCTAACTGAAACCTTTCATAGTTATTCATATTTCCTTGCAGTTATCCAAGTGACATAAATTGTATACATTTAGCTGCGGCCGCCCAGACACGGAGTGCCTCCAAATTGTTAGTACGCATATGAGCTTTGTAACAGTAATGCAGGTACGCATAGATAGTTTTTGGCCCTTTTTGTTGAGAAAAAAGTGTCAGGTGAGATGCCAGTGTAGAATACTATGATAGTGATCCCTGGGAATAAACAGCACTTGGAATAATGGGAGGAATGCTCAGAGATAGTGGTCAGTGTAGGAGAAATCTGGATATAGTGAAAATGTCCATTGTTGAAGGCAAGCAGGAACCCAGCAGTGGGGAGGGGAGAACAATAGTGTCCAGCAAAAAATGAGGAAAATAATAGTGTGAGGGTGGTGAGGAACAGAGAGGATGGGGGAGGACTATAGTGTCTAGTAAGGACACAGGAGAACAATATTGCCCAGCATGAAGTGGGATAATGATAGCACTCAACAGTTACTGTCAATTAGCGTTAGTGAAAAACGTTGCACTGTCATGTCCTATGCAGCTGCTGTCTCCTTCCTCCTATCAAACAATGTTAGGTAGAAGATGTTAGAAGCTTGCAATATTCAGTAATCTAAGATGGCTGGGGTGGGGGGGGGGGGGGGGGGGGGGGGGGAGGTGCATTGGATTGGATTGTTGGACTACAGAACACCTCTCCTTCTCTTAATCTCCATAGCATGGGTGTGTTGTGTTCACATTAAATGTTAGTTTATACAAGTGCAGTGAAATCAACAGATATGATATTTATGCATATTATTTGAATATATAGGAGTTTAAATGCACAAGCTAGGAGTTATGATAACAAACAAGTTCACTCAGTTTAAAGCTAGCCATACATGTGTCGACTCGTGAGCGATCGATCGCCCATCCGATCGATTCCGGTGAAGCCACAGGTGTTGATCGATCGCCCAATCAAGTCTGTGCCTACCACCTTAGGCCACCGATTCCGGGACGATTCTGTTCCCGAAAGATCAGAAAAGACCAACAGGTTGGTTCTCTGGCCAATCCGATTTGGGGGCCAAGTCGATCGGGCGGGGTCGATCGGTCAAGGTGGGCTGCACTCAATTCCTCGTTGATCGATTGGCGTGCACGCGCCCGGTGATCGATCGGCCAGGAATCGTGTGGGAAATCGCCCCCTGTATGGCTACCTTAACAGGTTTAAAAGTTATGTGAGCTCATTTTGAATGAAGTTATCAGATACATCTGTGGACATTCAGGTGGGGGAACAAAAACTTTAGGATTTCTAGAAAAATAATTCACAGCACTGCACAGACAATAACCTAACATACTGCATTGTGTAAGTGTCAACCCAGCCCTAAGAACTTTTATTTTACTACCAAGACATCCCCTGAAAATAGGGCACTTTTACATTTTTGCCTGACGCTGAAATATAAGGCATCCCCCTGAAAATAAGGCAGAAGATACAGTACTTTAACTCTGGACCGGGGGATAAGGGGGGGGGGGGGGTAATCAAAATGACACAGGAGGATCAAAAGGGGTTACTAAAATAGCAATCTCCCTCTCTGAGTTTCCTGTGCCATTTAAAGTGATCCCCCCACCCTGATACCCCAGTGCCATATTCTTCTTCATGAAAATATAAAACATCCCCTGCAAATAAGACGTAGGGCATCTTTGGGAGCAAAAATCAATATAAGACACTGTCTTATATTCAGGGAAACATGGTACATTGTTATGTATTATTAATATTTAGATAGATAGATAGATAGATAGATAGATAGATAGATAGATAGATAGATAGATAGATAGATAGATAGATAGATAGATAGATAGATAGATAGATAGATAGATAGATAGATAGATAGATAGATAGATAGATAGATAGATAGATAGATAGATAGATAGATAGATAGATAGATAGATAGATAGATAGATAGATAGATAGATAGATAGATAGATAGATAGATAGATAGATAGATAAATAGTGATATGTAGAAGAATAGATAGGTTTTCATATTTTCAGTAGCTAATATGAGTCAAATCTGGAAATGTAAATATGAAACTATACAGTAGCAGCAGACCTTTGATTTACATAGTTTATAATGCAGTAAATATCCTATATATAAAACTCTTCAGGAAACATGCACTGGTTGACAAGGTTTTTTTTTGCATGACATGAAAATCATTTTAACATTTACCACAACTGACTTACTTACTATACTTTGATTTAATAACTATATATATATATTGCATGTACATGTAAAAGTGAAGATTCGTTAAGGTCTACTTTGCTGATTTGGAGGTCAAAATAAACATGTCAAGGTACATGTAGTAATGTGCTGTAAATATGTGAATCCAACCAATTATCGATAGCCCTGCTTCATCTCTAGAGAGAAAGATGGGGAAGAGATGAATCACTCAACAATCACATATTTAGGAGACTCTTGGGAGTTTTTTTCCCCATCAAGTGCCCCCTTGTCACAATAATCTTGTATGGCTAATGTCTGACCAATTACCCAACTAGTCCCCTACAGTACTAGAAAGATTATTTATGTTCTCTGAGAATTAAATCAGCTTATTTCAATGCAGATCACAGTCCTTGACTATCATATCTATAGAGGGAGTATGGTAAATACGGTGCACTGGCAATGTATACAAGTCCTATCAGTTTTAGGTAATTGTCCACTAATATTAGTGAAGATTACAGAAGAGGTGTTTTATCCTTTTTTTTTTATAGAGAATGACAATATAATTTAATTTACACAGTAAATAAGTAAAATGTCACAATCCAATCTTCGTTTGGCCATGTTTTACTTTATAACATGTTGCTAATGTATAGATCATGAAATGAGGTTGTGCCAAATCACCATCTGCCAATCCCATTTTTATTAGAGTAATAAAGTTCCTCCTTCCTGCTATATATATAGATATTTCCTGGATTTCAGCCTGGACGTCCTAGGTACACACAAGCTGCCAACTTTACATTTAAGTGGCTGATCAGAAATCTATTAATATTATAGGAAATTATTGAAATTCTGATGTAATCATCCTGTCATTAGATTCTCTAGGAAAATATTACATTTATTGGGTAAGCAATTGGATGAGAGGTCAAAACTGGCCCATGTGTACCCCTTAATATGGGCATACACGGTTTGATAGTTTAAGTTGATTTTTCGGAATTTAATTCCTTTATACCCAAAACAATCGACCAAAACTGATGCAAATGGAAGTATATGATGGGGTTTCTAGGTATTTAGATTGATTACGTAATATCCAATCCACAGCTGTCAATTTCTCAGTCTGGGAAGTCAGGATGTGATGTCACTTCCAGTTTTCGGCCAGACTCCTCTGCACACATGGCTAAGGGAAGGAATCGATCAGTTTTTAATCACACTGTGTGGTGGTATGATTACAGACAATATTTCAATTTCACAAGCTGATCTGATCTTAAGCCCTCCATAAACCATTAGATCCTCCATACAATTTCTTTTAGATCTACTAACAACTATGTAGTGCCGGGTCCTCCCTGATAGAATACAGAGTGATTGGAAGGTAAATACCACTGCTAAGTAGTTCCGGGTCCTCCTTGATAGAATACATAGTGATTGGAAGGTATATATCATTGCTATGTAGTGCCGGGTCCTCCCTGACAGAATACATAGCGATTGGAAGGTATATACCACTGCTAAGTAGTGCTGGGTCCTCCCTGCTAGAATACATAGTGATTGGAAGGTATATACCACTGCTAAGTAGTGCCGGGTCCTCCCTGATAGAATACACAGTGATTGGAAGGTATATACCACTGCTAAGTAGTGCCGGGTCCTCCCTGATAGAATACATAGTGATTGGAAGGTATATATCATTGCTATGTAGTGCCGGGTCCTCCCTGATAGAATACATAGTGATTGGAAGGGTTAGAAATCTCCTCATATTACATGGTTTTGGTAAAAGGAAAGTATTGTATGGTAAGATTGTAAGGTGTATGATCGAGCAATAGTTGATGCGTGTTTGGCTAGCTTTAGAGCCCATGAGCTTCCATTCAGTGATCAATCTAACATATAATATACCCCAATGGTCCCAATGCTACTGTTATTTTTCTATTGATTACCATGTATACTCCCCTAGGCTGCTGAGAATAATAATTTAAGATGGAATGTGACTGATGACAGAGGAAATAGACATTACAGATTTCAGGAAATACACTCTGAGTGACCTTGTTGGGTGCTGTGTAGATTGTGTCTGCAGTAAATGGAAGGAATGCATATATAAACTGAGTGAACTTTACTTTATGTTGGAATGGGTTAGTAGCACACAAGTTAGCGTGGTATAGAGTGGATGAATGATTTTACAATGTATGGATAGTACAGGGTGTGTGATGTGTAAGGATCACACATGTATCCTATTGTATCTTTGGCTGGCAGCCAGAAACTTTTCTGTGACATGTGTCTGATATAGTGGGAGTCATGGGGCCCCCCCAGCCATGAGAGCAGACAGGGGTCCTCTTTGTGCTGTCCTCCATATCTGTGTGCCATTTATACCTGTAAGTCATGTGATAACAAGGCAGTGTCTTCTTATCTGAGTTTCTCACATGGAGTGACATATTCAGGGGGTTTCCTTGTGTCTTGTAACTGGTGTGTGTGTGGCAGCCAGCAGTGAAGGGGTGCGCGGAGGGGGCGTGTCTGCGACCCACCCAGATACACACACACACGCTCACACACACACTCCCAGAGAGAACAAACACCTCGGCAGTAGGAGCGGAGGGATGTGAGATCGGGGAGCCCCAGCAGCTCCGGGACTGACAGCGGGCTGTGTACACGTCCTCAGCAATCATGCCGGGCAGCGATACGGGGATAGCTGTGGACAGGACCTACTCCGACCCGGAGAGGCATCAGAGGACCAAGACACGGGTAAGACATGGCTCACTACAAGTCCCAGCATGGACTGCACACTGAGAGTTCTACAACTGCAGGAGACTCTATGATGTGTGACCATCGGCTGGGTGTATTGGGGATCTACAACACGTGAGTGATAATGGCAGGATCACCCCCATGATGAGTTGGGAAGCTGACACTCCTGTTGTAATGTGCTGTGAGCGCCATGTACATGTGTACTGCTCCAATGTATGGGAAGCTGCTGCCTGATTCTCAGTGTTGTCTGTGCTGTGCTGATATTCTATAGGTGTCTATACATTAGATCCTTCTATATCGGATCTTATGCATGCCTTCAGTGTATACATCAGACCCATGTGTATGAAATATACTGGTATATGTACTGAGAGATGTCTTCAGTGTATACGTCAGACCCATGTGTATGGAATATACTGGTATATAGGCTGAGAGATGTCTTCAGTGTATACGTCAGACCCATATGTATGGAATATACTGTTATATAGGCTGAGAGATGTCTACAGTGTATACATCAGACCCATGTGTATGGAATATACTGATATATGTGCTGAGAGCTGTCTTCAGTGTATACATCAGACCCATGTGCATGGAATATACTGGTTTATAGACTGAGAGATGTCTTCAGTGTATACATCAGACCCATGTGCATGGAATATACTGGTTTATAGACTGAGAGATGTCTTCAGTGTATACATCAGACCCATGTGTATGGAATATACTGGTGTATAGACTGAGAGATGTCTTCAGTGTGTACATAAGACCCATGTGTATGGAATATACTAGTATGTAGGCTGAGAGATTTCTTCAGTGTATACATCAGACCTATGTGTATGGAATATACTGCTGTATAGGCTGAGAGATATCTTCAGTGTATACATCAGACCCATGTGTATGGAATATACTGCTGTATAGGCTGAGAGATATCTTCAGTGTATACATCAGACCCATGTGTATGGAATATACTGGTGTATAGGCCGAGAGATGTCTTCAGTGTGTACATAAGACCCATGTGTGTGGAATATACTAGTATGTAGGCTGAGAGATTTCTTCAGTGTATACATCAGATCCATGTGTATATAATATACTGGTATATAGGCTGAGAGATGTCTTCAGTGTATACATTAGATCCATGTGTATTGAATATACTGGTAAATAGGCTTTCAGAGATGACTTTACTCCCCAGAGTATATCTTAGATCCAGGTTTATGGAGTACATTTAGATCCCATTAGATCCATGGGAATGGTATACACTTAAGCAGGCCATACACAGGTCAGATTTTCAATCAATCAACTTAAAACAATCAATTTTTAAGTCTGTATAAAATTGTATGTCGATTGTATCATGCCCCATATGTAGTACAAGATTTTTGATCGATTTTTGATCGATTTTTTTTTTTTTTCACTCGACCTAATAATCGATCCAAAATAGTCCGATTGAAATTTCAATCAGAAGTGAGGTAGAATAGGTAGAAAAAAAATCGATCAAAAATTGGTTGACCACACTTTTCAATCCAATTTTCAATCGACCGATCAAAATTTACCATCCAGTCCGATCAAAAAACGACTGAATTTTCACTCAATTTTGATCGGATTAAGTCAATTTAACCAGGTGGGCAAAACTCAATTCTCAATCAATCGATTAAAAAATTGATCGTTTTAAGTCGATTGATTGAAAATCTGACCTGTGTATGGGCTGCTTTAACGTAATATTGTACTGGTAATGTGCTCTGAAATAGCTGTAATTGGTGAATATATCAGATCTGTGCAATATACTATTGGATGTTATATAGTATATGTGCCAAGACATGCCTATACTCTCTAGTGTATACATAAGATCTTTGTGTATGTTTACTGTTGGATGTTATAGTATATTTGAAGAGATATATTATAGCTATAGTATACATCAGGTCTCTGTGTATAGAATATACTATATCAACAGGATATTCAATACACACAGATCGGATGTATACACTGGGGAGTATAGGCGTCTCTCTCCAAAAATACTATTAGATATTATATAGTATATTTGCAGAGCAATGCCTATACTCCCCAGTGTATACATCAGACCAGTGTGTGTATAGAATATACTGTTGGATGTTATATAGTATATTTTCAGAGTGATGCCTATACTCCCCAGTGCATACATCAGACCTGTGTGTATTGATTATACTGTTGGATGTTATATAGTATATTTGCAGAGTGATGCCTATACTCCCCAGTGTATACATCAGATGTGTGTGTATAGAATATACTGTTGGATGTATATAGTATATTTGCAGAGCGATGCCTATACTCCCCAGTGTATACATCAGATGTTTGTGTATAGAATATACTGTTGGATGTATATAGTATATTTGCAGAGTAATGCCTATACTCCCCAGTGTATACATCAGATGTGTGTGTATAGAATATACTGTTGGATGAGTTATTTTTGCAGAGTGATCCTATACTCTCCCCAGTGTATACATCAATGTGTTGTGTCTAGAATATACTGTTGGATGTATATAGTATATTTGTAGAGTGATGCTATACTCCCCAGTTAATACATCCACACCTGTTTGTATAGAATACTTTGGATGTATATAGTATTTGCAGAGCGATGCCTATACTCCCCGTGTATACAACACCCTGTGTGTATAGAATATACTGTTGGATGTAATATAGTATATTTTTGGCAGAGGTGATGTCTATACGCCTCCAGTGTATACATCAGACCTGTGTGTATAGAAGATACGGTGGATGTTATATAGTATATTTTCAGAGTGATGCCTATACCTCCCCAGTGCATACATCAGACCTGTGTGTATAGTTGTCTTATACTGTTTGCTGTTTCTATAGTATATTGCGAGTGATGCCCTATACTCCCAGTGGATACATCAGATGTGTGTGTATAGAATATACTGTTGGATGTAATAATAGTATATTTGGGAAGCGATGCCTCATACTCCCAGTGGTATAAATCATATGTTTGGTGTATAGAATATACTGTTGGATGTAATATAGTATATTTGCAGGTAATGCCTAGACTCCCCATGTGGTAATACAGCAGATGTGTGTGTCTATAATATACTGTTGGTGTTGTATAGTATATTTGTCAGAGTGATGCCTACTCCCCAGTGTATACATCGATGTGTGTGGATAGAATATACTGTTGGATTATATAGGATATTTGGTAGAGTGAAGCCTAACGTCCCCAGTGTAGACATCAGAACCTGTTGTATAGAATATACTGTTGGATGTCTATAGTATATTTGCAGAGCGATGCCTATACTCCCCAGTGTAATACAACAACACCCTGTGGGTTTATAGAATATACTGTTGGATGTATATAGTAATTTGCAGAGTGATGCCTATACTCCCCAGTTATACATCACCCTGTGTGTATAGAATATGCTGTTGGATGTTGTATAGTATATTTGCAGAGTGATGCCTATACTCCCCAGTGTATACATCAGATGTGTGTGTATCGAATATACTGTTGGATGTATATACGATTTTGTAGAGTTGATGCCTATCTCCCTCCCAGTGTATACATCACACCTGTGTTTATAGAACTCCTGTTGGATGTTATTTATATTTGCGATCGCTGCCTATATCCCCAGTGTATACCCACACCTGTGTGTATCAATATTCCTGTCTGGATGTCTATAGTCAAAAAAAAATTTGCAGAGTGATGTCTATACCCACAGTTTACATCCAAGAACCAGTGTGGGTATAGAATATACTGTTGGATTTATAAGTATATTTCATAGTGATGCCTATACTCCCAGTGCATACATCAGACTCAGAACCTGTGGGTGTATTGATTAATACTGTGGATGTATAATAGTAATATTGCAGAGTGATGGCTATACTCCCCATTATACATCACGATGTGGGTGTGTACTAGAATTACTGTTGGATTTATATAGTATATTTGTAGAGCGATGCCTATACTCCCCAGTGTATACATCACACCTGTGTGTATAGAATATGCTGTTGGATTTATATAGTATATTTGCAGAGCGATGCCTATACTCCCCAGTGTATACATCAGACCTGTGTGTATGGAATACTTGACAAGTCTATACAGGTCGGTATGACCGATCTCCAGCATGCAGCACACAGCTGACTCTTGTACAATGACATGTGTGTTCTCTATGCAGCTATTCTGATATTGCTGTCAAATGTAAAGCGGAGCTGAGCTATTAATACAGTCCTAATGACTCATGCTGCAAGTTTAAACGTCGGTTATATTCTCATTCACTTGCCATGCCATAGCCTTACCTGCTCTATCACTGGAGCAAATGTCACCCTGTTATCACGCAGCTTATCACACTGCAACTGACGATCATATTTACTAAACCTGACATTACCATCAAGGTCCTGGCCAGCAGGTCTGCGGGGACACCTGACACCAACATATCACTACACAGCCAAGCCCAGGTTTGTGAATGGGAAATATACAAACAGTGACAAGTGCAGCAAACAACACAAAGTATTGTGTCTCCTAGTGTTCAGAGTGTATCTATATCATATCAGGTGTCCCATGAGTCACTGATCTGCCCTAACATTCTGCTATCTCCAGGCCCAGTCATACTGATCAGATGACCCAGACTGGACCTGTACGATCAACATCTTTGTTATTGCTTTATTATTGTTTTATTATTAGTTATTCTTTGTTTTATGACCATTATTATCAATATTTGGTTTTAGAAAAATGCAGGATGTAGTGGGTCAATATATGTATATATGTAAAAACAAGACTCCAAGTCTAGGCTGATCAAGTTAAAAAGTTGTGAATCTATACCATTAATAATGTAAATAGTTAATCCTAAAAAGAATAATCCTATTTACACATTTTACTGTCACGTGATTGGATAATCAAAGTGAATATTCTTCTCATTTGCTGTTTGAGGATTTTGGAGTTCTCTGTGAAGTCAGCCTTGCAGTATATTCCTTTGAAGTACTTGTGGCGTTCCAGTGACTAGACCTGAGTAGCTGCATGTTCTGTGATATAGATGTGTTCAGTGGTGTCTGATCCGGCATGTGTTTCACATTACATTTCTCATGGATGAGTTCTCCTTTGATTCATGGGTAGATGATACATTCAGAAACTTACTGTGCATGTTTTATCCTAGTTATTAATGGCGTGGGTGCTGGAAGAGATGGGCTCCAGGCTGAACGTGTGACTGCAACAACAAGGATTTTACTTGGCATAACATTTCTAGGAATTCTCTTATCTTTTCTGTGATTTTGGCGCATTTTACTATACTTAAACAACAATCGCTTGGAATGTTCACGCTCCTGCGGCATAAAGTCTAAAGTTTAAGCCTCTTCATCAGTCTCTCTGTAGGGTGATGGTCTACCTAATCACATACACATGCTTGGGTAACTACTGTATGTTTCGGCACCACTACTGGGGCAGTCGGCACCCCATGGGCTAAATGTATTTCTTGGCCGGGATGCTGACTGACCCAATCCACATTACCTGACTACAGCGCCGATTGTTCCCACGACATTCTGCCCATCCGCTGGCCAGAGGTTGACATACTGCACTATGTTTGACCTTCCAGCCGGCGCATCTGCAGAACTATGTGGGAACTGCCAGTGCTGTAGGCAGATAATGTGGATCGGCCGTCGGCATGCCGATCCAATAGCCCCGCCAAAACATCCATCTGCAAGTGATTTTGCGGACGACCAACCGCCATGCACGGTGCTCACTCAGCAGTCGCTTGTCTGCAAAACAGAGATCACCAGGAGCAATCGAGAATAACACCACAAGTCAGTTGCATGGCGATACAACTTTTCTGGTTGATCGCATTACTTTGTAAGTAACGGCCAACACACAAATGGTTCGCTACATCATCATCACTGTGCAATCGGTTCTTTAAGGATCACGCATGGATTGTTGCGTGTATGGCTAGCTTAACAGGTTGTCTATATAAACTCTTACATTACATTGTTGTGGCAATTCTAAAGATAAATTAGGATGGTCGGCTGACGGATGCTGTGTGCAGCACGGTATGTGGGCAATTTGGGGGCTGTAGTCAATAGTTAAAAACCTCCATGCAATCCTAATGGAAATGCCTGAAATGACCGGGGAACACGTAAGTCTTATTCCCCGGCCGGCTGCAGTTTTGGTCAATTGGTCCAAGCCCTACAATGTTATAACATGGTTCAGTCAAATTTTGTTTGATAGTTAACAATGTATTCAAATGATATTTTGTTAGGTAGTCTGCCTTTGCAAAAGCCTTGTGAATGATGGCCTACAGTTTTTGCTTCAATGTTGCATGCAGGGACTTTTTTCTTTCTCTAAATCCTTGCCTGTCAAACAGTGTCGATATTTTATGAGACCTCTCCTGACTGTAATAAATCTAGGATGAGCCGAGTGCGAAAGTCTATTAAATGTCAAATATTTGATCGAAAATAGAGGAGTCGAGTTTCCAATTTACGGTCCTGGAATCAGCAGTATTTGAGAACACAGAGGTTGTGGCCATAATCTCTTACCTGCATGGGTAGTGCAGTGCACAGAAAGGTGGGTGCACTTGGTACTATAGCACCTTCCATACTCTAGTTCTTTACACACATAGATAAAAGTCCTCTAAAGCGATTCATAGTGATCTTTCATGATACACCTCCCTAGTGCACTGCTGAGGTCCAGATTTCTGTACCAGAAGCGCACCATAGACTCTAATGGCATTTTTCTTTATGTTGTAGGCCTGTAACTTGTAAAATATGTCCGTACAAGGGTCTAATAGACATCCTGAGTATAATGTTTGAAACACACAATTATTATAAAAAGTACATAAAAAATTATAAAATGTATCATTTGAATGCTTAAATCTCTTGAATACTTATTTGGTATGAAAGATTTCAAAACAGTATTTATGTTTGTTTATAATAACATTTTTTATTTTGTTTTTGTTTTGAATTGTGTTGGATAGTTATCACTGTATCCAATACAATGGCATTCTCTGAAAGGGTTAACTTCAAAGATCACATCTGGAATGACAATGGGGGTGATATTCCAGGTGTGCTCTTTGAAGATATCCCAATTTGCATATGAATATCCCAATTTGCAAATTGGGATATGCAAATTGGGACATTCATGTGCAGATTAGGCTGGTAGAGAGGTGACACAGCCGGCATGCTTCAGATCGGGACAGCACAGAGCAGAGTGTGCAGCCGGGGAATCTGAGCTTAGCTGGGCGGCTCTATCTCGTCAGCTGCAATACTGCATAAGCAAGTGCAGGACGAGATAGTGCCGTCAGAAGTGCTAGGGAGGTTAAATATCTTCAGTGTGAACAGCTGTTGAACAAGACTGTTGATATCTCTGTCAGGGTGACATCGATTGTCCTGGGTTGTTATGGGTAAGGATGCAATAGGGTGCTGATCACTTGTTCCCCTGCCTCCCCCATAGTACAAAAGGAAACTCAGTCATTCCCTGGTCATTAGGAGAGATCAAGAACCATTGTTCCCAACAACGTGTATAAACTTTCTGTAGGTGTCACCATTGATGGATAAGTATATTTAAAAAAACAAAAATGATATCACTGCTCAACGTGGACGCAAAGATTTTTTCAAAGGTCTTGGCGAACAGGTTGGCAGATATCATGCCGGATTTGATTCATCCGGCGCAGGTGGGCTTCGTACAGGGTAGAAATGCGGTCTCAAACATCCGTAAAACGATGGTGGCCATGGAATATGCCAAACTCCATCCTGACCAGCCGGTAACGCTTTTGGCCATAGACGCTGAAAAAGCGTTTGATAACGTTAATTGGAGCTGGCTATTCCTGACCATGGAATCCCTTGGTTTTGGGGGCCATTTTCTAGACATGGTCCGCGCTATCTACACAAACCCAATGGCCAGAGTGGCGACGCCGGGCTTCCTGTCGCGTCCGTTCCAACTGGCAAAGGGTACGAGGCAGGGTTGCCCGTTGTCGCCTTTGCTTTTTAACCTGGCCCTGGAGCCCTTCCTGCGCCGGATTGAGGAACAGGAATGCCTCAAAGGCATACCGGTTCGAGACATTACGCTAAAATCGGCGATGTTCGCCGACGATGTACTGTTCTTTATGTCTGATCCCACGCATGATCTGCCCATAATCACAAAAGCGCTAGAACAATTTGGCATGCAATCTGGATTTAAAGTGAACCATGCGAAATGCGAACTTTTATTATTAACCAACTCCGGTCACCAGAACTGGATACAGGAGACACCTTTCCAGGTGGCTAAGAACTCCATTACTTACCTAGGAGTCAACATTGGGCGACAGGTGAGCTCCTTATACCAGCTCAATATAACGCCTGTCCTGAAGCGAATAGTGGGGGAATTACAAACGTGGCACAACCTGCCGCTGTCACTATTTGGTCGCAGTAGTTTGGTGAAGATGGTATCTTTTGGAAGGCTCATCTATCCGCTACAAACCATACCTTTACTTCTCCAACATAAAGACGTGCACATGCTGAATGAAGCAATTAAACGATTCCTCTGGAGGGGTAAACGGGCCAGGATCTCTTTTAAAAAGTTATGCATGGATAAGGGACAAGGGGGACTACGTATCCCGGACATCAGGAAATACAACTTAGCAAGCCTACTCCGACATGGACTTGACTGGCTAACAGGTTCGTCTTTCCATTCCAATTTGGAACTGGAAACCGCCATGGCACACCCATGGGACCTTAGGGCCCTGCTACACTGCCCAGTAGCTAAACTACCTCCCCCGCTAAAAACTAACGTGATCATTAGGGACACGGTGGTGGCATTCCGGGAAGTTAGGAAGCTCTTCCACCTGCCTCACCAGTTTTCTTGCCACTTACCGATTGTGGGATACCCACTGTTCCCCACGGGCACCACTACGGCAGTGTACCGACTATGGCAAGGGAAAGGGCTAAGTAAAATTCGGGACTTGATAGACCCGGATTCACTGCAGACCCTCCCCTTGGAGACTTTGCGAGCCAGATTTCAATTGACTGCCCCGGAGTCCCATCCGCTGTATTATCTGCCCCTGAGACACTTTCTTACCTCGCTCACCAATAACAAGGCACCCTTCCATTTGCGCACTCATTTTGACACAATGGTTGAGGGGGAAGGACATAGACTATCCGAAATATATAATAGGATTCACGCGGCCGTACACCCGGAGACTTCAATCTTACTAAGGTCTGGATGGGAAAAAGAGTTTCCTGACCACGACATGGCCTCTTATACTCTGAAAGGCTATCTGACGATACGTAGATGTACGATCTCAGAAGTCTGGAGGGAGACGCAGTTCCGCATCATACATAGAGCCTATAAACCTCCGGGAGTGGTGGCGGTATTACCTGATGGGAGTAAGCAATGGTCGTCCTCATGCCCGAAATGTAAAGCGAAAAACCTGACTCTACTGCATTGTCTGTGGGCATGCCCACGCATCACACGGTTTTGGAAGGGCGCTGTGAAGTTCTTAAAACGGTTGTCGGGGATCGAACTCCCCATGGACCCTCTGGTAATACTTTTTAGCTATACGGCTCATACAGTGATCCCCCAACTAACCAAGCAGTCAATATGGGTCCACATGTACCTCTTAACTGCCAGACGAGCGATTATGAAGAACTGGCTAGCGGAGGAAGCTCCAAGCCTGGGGCAAATAAGGGCCCAGCTATATGTAATACAAGAACTGGAACGCCTGAACACGGTGAGCAGTGGGGGTAACGCTACAAAGAATTATATACTCAAGTGGGGTTCCTTCCTGGCCTATACGGCAAGGGACTCTGATGGGGGTAGGAGACGGGAGTAAATACCAATAAAATGTGTGACACGTCCCATGCCGATCAGGAACGGCACTGATAGGGCGGGAGGTGGAAGGAGAATGTCTACCTTATAGAGAAGTTAGAGTTATGTTATTAGGATGTTTTGATGTGTTATATGGTTTTGGATCATAGGCGGATGAACTGCAAGTGATCAACTGATACCCTGAATTGATATGTGTAGCTCTTTAGACGCTCTATTTTGTCTGGGCGACGGGGACACTAATAAATCTGCTAACCCGTTTTGCGGGACACTGTCGGCTTTATGTGGTTTCCTATTGCGCTTATGACTGAAATATTCTTTTTTCTGTAAAAATGTGAAAACTTTCAATAAAGATGATTTAAAAAAACAAAAAAACAAAAATGATTTTCTATTTAAGACACTCTCTGACTTCTATAAATTACCTAAATAACTGATATATCGTTTTCCTGTGCCCGAAATATACGCCCCCCCCAAAGCTACAGTACAGTACTGAGACAGCGAGCCTGCTGCTCTGATAGACTGGCTGACAGTGAGTCGCACGGGGCAGGAGTCGGGCATTGTGTGAAGAGGACTGCAGCTATCACCACATCTGTAAATGTCTGAAACATTAATAACCATGTAAGGTTATCAATAAATGTGTACCGTAATCTTTTTCATTGAAAAATTAGACATCTCCTGCAAGTAAGACATAGCGCATATTTGGGAGCAACAATTAATATAAGACACGTAAAACAGGGTATATCTGAGTTTGGTGGTATGGTGAAGTCAGATTACGCTGCCATTTTAGCGCATGGATGGATGGATGAATGTCTGATTTATAAGGTTGGTCTTGTGCTGTACTTACCTTTACCTAGTCCTTATTTTTTTTCTAAAAAAAAGAAAACTGGGTTAAGAATTCTTATAGAGTTGTATGCTCCTGTTTTTATATTGTTTAGAATTTATGATTAAGTGTAATTTTTATGTTAATTGGATCTGTGTTTGTTACCTTGGGGGATGCAGTTCATTTTTAGAAAAGCGTTCTTCAACCGCTAGAAGATACTTAGTGGATGAATGCTGATAGATATGACTTTCACAATAGTGACAACTGGTATGACTGTGCTGAACTTTTAATTTTAGTCTGCCGTGGGCAGATTGTGTTTTGAATGTGACAGCTCTGTGTCTAGTTATGCAGACAATAGTTGTCATTGTCGCTAATCTGGCAATTTTGAGCCAGAACGCATTCCTTCTTCTTGTCTCGAGCTTCCGGACATCTAAACACCGAAAAACTCATATTTCTATGCAGATCTGTATCTGCCACCATTGTATTGTAACTAGATGAGGGAAATGTGCTTTTATGACATAATCCTCCCCATTCCTGGATTTGTGGATAGGAATATGCACAGGTGTTCTCAGATATGTGTATAGATATCCTAGAAAAGTCTTCTGATATGTTAGTTTTCCTATCTAACCTTGAACTGATGATAAACCCAGATTCATGGCCATCAGTTCAGTGGGGACAAGCCCATTCAACTCAATGGACACAATTCAATTTTTGTAGTTATTTTATGAGACCTCTCCTGACTGTAATAAATCTTGGATGAGCCGAGTGCGAAAATCTATTAAATGTCAAATATTTGATAGAAAATAGAGGAGTCAAGTTTCCAATTTAAGGTCCTGGGATCAGCAGTATTTGAGAACACAGAGATTGTGGCCATAATCTCTTTCCTGCATGGTTGGTACATTGCACAGAAAGGTGGGTGCATTTGGTTTCATAGCTCCTTCCATACTCTAGCTCTTTACACACATAAGATAAGTCGTCCAAAGTGATTTAATGTGATCCTTTATGATCGTTTAAATATCTTCGGTGTGAACAGCTGTTGAACAAGACTGTTGATGTCTCTGTCCGGGTGACATCGATTGTCCTGGGTTGTTATGGGTAAAGGCCCCCATACACACCCCGATTTTCCGTCCGATCGATTAAAAATAATTGATGTTTTCCGATACGAGGATCTTTGTTCGATCGGACTGTATTTCATTATACCCCAAATAAAGCAACCAATTATTGTCCGATTTTACCTACTTCGATCGAACATTTTCCATTGGCCGATTTTATGTTTGATCGGAAGTGGAAGGGTTATGGCGGTATCAGCAGCTTGAGGCACACAGTTGTACCACCCGAATGGGAGTTTTGGGCCAGGTATCTGTGGGTGTCTGTTCTGGGGGTGGGGGGCTTATTTAAAATTTTTGTGAAAACAATCTGGGGGTGCCTTTGATGGGGATGGGTAATCATAGGGGAAACACGGTCTCAACTTCAGTTTAGTTCACATAAAAAAAAAAAAAAAGAGCAATACTGGAGAATGTTAAAACATATATACATCCTAGCACAACCTGGCAGATGATTGTACACACACCACAATGTTTGAAACAGGAAGTAAAAGTATGATAATTAGTTAGATTGGACCTAAATTGGTCGGGTCATAAGAAATAGTAGCCGATTGAATACAATTTAGATTTAATTGAGAAAAGTTTTCCAACATGTCCGATCACAGTCCGACCGATTATTCCCAAAAGTTCGATCGACGTTATTTGGTCGAGCCATGTGGGCATTGACCGATTTTTGGTAGACTGATGCAAAAAATCGATTTGTATTTAATCGATCGGACGGAAAATCGGGGTGTGTATGGGGGCCTTAAGAATGCAATAGGGTGCTGATCACTTGTCTCGAGCTGCAATGTCGGACATCTGAACACCTAAAATCTTCTTCTATTTCTACGCAGATCTGTATCTGCCACCATTGTATTGTAACTAGATGAGGGAAATGTGCTTCTGATATTAGTTTTACTATCTAACCTTGAACTGATGATAAACCCAGATTCACGGCTATCAGTTGTGTGGGGACAAGCCCATTCAACTGAATGCATGCAATCAATGCTGATTTCCCCGTGTGATTAAAATCGCGAGCACAAGGCGGTTTATTGCCTATGTAGGGACATAGTCTAAAGCCTGCCATACACACACCGATCAGCGGCCGATTTTGCCGCCGACCGACGGGCATGCGCGTGGCCATCGGTCGGCTGCAAAATTGTCCGCCAATCGGCGTGTGCCCACATGGGGTGACAGATCCTTGTTGCTCCACAGCTCGGCCGGCCAGAGAATGGACATGTCCGATGTTCTGCCATTAACTTCAATGAAGACTGGCATCTTCTAACACAAAGGGTGCCATCACGCTGCTATTCCGAACTGATCTGAACAGCTCTGTTGGCACCCACTCGGTGGGTGTATGGCAGGCTTAAGCTTCAATGGAACAGTGGGACTTCCGTATTAAGCTAGGCATACACAGTTGGAGTTTAGCACAATTGATCTTCGATATGATTTTAGATCCTGGTCTTTTCATCAAACATCGATTGTAATTGAATCCAAAGTAGTACCACATGGAATGTAAGATTGACTGGATGGAATGTTAGATCTACTAGATGGAATCTTACTACGACTAAAATTGACAATTTTAGTTATGATCAAAAACCACAGGAAAGAGTCATACATAAATATGTTCATCAAATACAATCGTCACGACTAACAAACTGAACTGTGTATGCCTAGCTTTAATGAAGACCAGTACTGAAGGAGCACATAGGCGCCTGAAAAACGATTGAAGACATGGACAGACAAATCACTTATACTTTCAAAAGGCCAGCGATGGTGATCTACACATTTCTCTCTATTCCTATGCACTCTGCACTGCCAATGGGGGTCTCTGTTCTTCATAGAAATTGTTGGACTATTTAATTCTCCACAATGACTGAACACAGTCTACATATCATATATCTGCATTCTCTCCTTTACCTTACTACCAAACCCTTTATGAAGTGTTTATTTAGATGCTGTATTGGATATAGATGTTTCAGAGTGCTTGTTTTGCCATCAGTGAATCAAATGAATGAATATAAGGAATACTGGATGAGTCATGGGGAGAAAATGACTCCAAGTCAGAGGGTGGCTGGGATTCTGATCTCTATATATACATTGCTTTCCGGACATTTCCACCTACACAGATGTTGCTTATGTTATAGATTTGTCTTCTACCACATCTATAGTAGAAAAGGGGAAATCATATCTAAACTTTTGTTTTATACAGAGGGACTGGCAGAAAAAGTACAGCCATTAACCATGTAGAGCATATCATCCTGGATTTGAGCTCGGCTTAGTAGAGAGGAAACTTGCCTGGAAGTTAGTACAAATGATAAGGAGCCAGGCACTGTGGTTTGTATTCCGTCTTCAAGGAAGCAAGGAAGTAGAGGCTTTTCCTGTCTCTTACTACCAAGTGCCTCACCTTAATATGCCATATGAACAATTACTATATGGGTCGGTATGGTTTGTTTAAAGCATATCAACAGGCACAAAATACCCATGTTGTTTTTTTCTGAAAAATTTGGCTTATATTTGAAAAATTTTAATTTTCAAAAATTTCAGCACCAGAAATTTTCTCCAAAAATTTAATTTGGCTTATATTCAGGTCAAGAAATTAAAATCGCGGCATTTTGTAGGTGGACTTTGAATAAATTGCAAAGCCCCTGAACGAGATGTAGAAAATGAAGAAAATGGTTGTGGGAGCATTTGAAAAAAAAAAAATATTGCTCTAGCACATATGGAGCGCATTGCTCCAGCTTTTTGCATAAATTAGGTTTAAAATCAAGTTCTTAAGTTGACTTAATTTGAACTTATTTTGTGCAAAAACTCCATAAGCAATAGTTTTTTCTTTACAATGTTCCTACAACCCAAGTAATTTTGGTGATGATATCATGTTTATCATGTTCATGTTTCTTTGTAATTAAGGACTTGACTCCACTATGCTTTAAGGATGCACTGCATTAATAAATACAAAAAAAGCAACCCATGTGTTATGGGATGCGTTTGTGATGCATCCGTTTTTTTTGTGTTGGTTTCTTTTACAATAAACAGATTGATCAACACATACTATTGCATTTCAACTATTTAAATTTTTTCCCCAAACACATCCATACTTGCGTTGGCTTACATTGCGTTAATGTCAACGCAGTGATCTGCGTTGATTTAACACAAGCTGACGGATCACACCAACGGCTGTGTAGACACATCCATTGTCTTTCAATGGATGCTTCAACATGCCTGCTGTGTGTTTCTGAGCCTTAAGGCCCCCATACACGTAGCGGGTCAGCAGCAAAATCATCCGCGGATCCCGGGTGCCCACATGGGGCGACAGCTCCCTGTCTCCCAAAGCTTGGTTGGCCAGAGAACGGACATGTCTGTACTTTCTTGCCGATGCCATTAGTTTGAATGGGGACCGGCCTCCCTGTCCAAACTAACGGGCAATACTCAGAGTGACGGAGTGCAGCGTGATGCACTCCACCGCTCATCTGTCGGCCCAGCTCGCTATGTGTATGGGGGCCTTTAGCTGCATCCCCCTTAGGCTTATACTTGAGTCATTCAGTTTTTTCAGATTTTTTTTCTAAAATTAGGTATCTTGGATTATATTCGTGCAGGCTTATACTCGAGTATATACAGTATACAATTTCTCTGGCGAGTTATGGCTAGGATGCCTGTAAATTCCACCAGATTCAGATGCATGTTCAGTGTTGTTAGGGTATGAGACAGAAAGCCAGAAGCAGACGGTCATCCGAAGTTGGTGAACCCTGTGCACAGGACTGTTTGCAAAATGCAACATTTCTGTTAATATTTAATATTCCAGTAGAATCAGTTGTTTTTTGCGTTAGAATATTGTGCTCAACATCACCGCTGTTTAAGGATTAGAAAAAGAAAATCAATTTTCCAAAGCATTGTTGGTGCAGATATTAAAGTAACCCCCATGAACACCGCTCCTTCTGTATGGCCCTGCTGTAGATGTTTATTTACAGATCTTCTGCTAATCTTAGTGGAGCCCATGCATGTCTATAGCCCCGACAACAGATGTTATGTATGATGTTTGGTACAACTACATCAACAAATCTATGTAGGCCAGAAGATAAGCGCTAGCAAATGCCATGCTGTGCTCTGTCTTCATGTAAATTCAGTTTACAAATATTACTTCCTTTCTGCTGCTGTGCTTTCATTTATATACAAACGCTGTATTGTGTTAGCTCCACAAGACGTATTGTTCATTTTCGTATAAATGTGTATAGATACTTTACCAAATGCAAGGTTTGGTAAGTCATAATGCGTTACAAAGGAACTGAGAACTAATGTTTTCTGCTTAAAAAAAAATAAAAAAAATTATTAGTTTTTCGTCATTTGTGTGTGAGTGTATGTCGCCTATGGAAACCTGTTGTACCAATCACACTTGCATGTGCCCATATAGCTGCAATATTGCATCTCGGTACAGTAACGTGTTGTACTGGCAATGTGTATGTTAACGGGTGCTTTGCCAGCACACCAGGCTACTCTGCTAGTGTGAAATGGTCCTTAAGGCCCCCATACACGGGTCGGATTCCGGCCGGATTCCGGGACGATCGATTCCGGGCGCGTGCACGTGAATCGATCGTGCCGGAATCGTGTGCAGCCCACCTTGTCCGTCCGATCACGTCCGATCGTTCGGGGGCCCAGAATCGGATCCGTCAGAGAACCAACATGTTGGTCTTTTTGATCCGATTCTGCACAGATCAGGGGGAGTTGCCATTTGTGAGGTGGAATCGGACACGGAATCGTGCCGGAATCCGTTGGACAAGGTGGTATGCTGCAATGGATACTCTTAATTGGCCGATTGATCACACCTGCGATTCCCGGCAGAATCGCCGGAATCGATCGGATGATGAATCGATTGGACATGGAATCCGACACGTGTATGGCTAGCTTTAGACATGGATAGTAAATGCCAGTTGAAGTGTCATCAAGAAAATCCTAACTGTGTTCTTTTAAATAAATTTAAAGCAGTGCTTCCCAAACTGATATAGTTTGTATATATGAAGCATGTCTTTGCGCTGGTGCTTATTTATTAATTTTTTAACTAAATTACATGCTAGCGGTAATGCTACGGTGTTAAAAAAAAAAAAAAAAAAAAAAAAAAAAAACAAACAACAAAAAAACCACATTGGACTGACCCTGCTTCTAAACCTGTGTCGTTTTAATGGGGAGGGGGTGGATAATGTTCTTTTATAGAAAAGTGCGACACTGCAGGGAAAGTTTGGGAACCACTGATTTAAAGTAACCTTTCAAAATTTCTTACTTTTGTGCTTTTAGGTCAACTTTGCACCATCTTGTGTTTTGTTATGTAGGTGAACACCCCTTTTCTAATTTTGGGGGCCAAAACAACTAACCTTTTAATTACTATGTTGTAGTGTGTTAGGGATATTATTTTTGTGCATAGAATACTGGTTGAGGTCCCCAAGGAAAATACAGATGCAGCAGAGCACAAATGGATGCTATGTAAGTACACCTGTCAAAGTGTGATTCAGGCATGAATATACAAAGATGATCCTTAAATATAAACTGGGGTCACAAAAAGGTTTTAGGGCCATTTCACACTAAATGCATTGTGGTGTTTTTTTTTTACTGCACACGATTTTACATAGACAACCAATGTTACTATTCACACTATGTTTTTTAACGTTTTTGCATGCGTTTTTAAAAACTCGCTGCTGTATGCATTTGTTATTTATTTTTCCTGCATTTTTCAATGATTTGTTCAAAAACACAAATGCAAAAGGCAAAGGCAGATGTAATGTGAAAAAACGCATGTGTTTTTGTATACACGCAGAAACACATGCCTATAAAAAATGCATGCCTTTAAAAAAAAATTCACATAACGTGAATGGGCCCTTATATAAATGTGTACTATAGAAACCACAGGGATTAATAAACATTTTTGTATAACATTGACATTGTCCTCATGCTGCACATAGCTTTTTCAGAGAAGTGTGGCAGGCTTGCCCGTTATAGGCTGCCAGAAGAAAGCAGGACGGGGATAGACATAAGACCGGTCGCCCTACTCAGAGAGGGATGGTACCAATAATTGGTCCTTATTACAGGCAGTCTTTATTTTTTATTGGATTACTAGATAGGTCCGGAAAATCAGAAAGCACACCATCATTCATGTCAGAACCCACATGCCTCAAGTATTGTTAGAATCATTATCTTGCTTTTAATTAATGACTAGAGCTTTAAATGGTTTTTATAGAGACTGTATCTCTTATGTGTTTGTTCGGATCAACATAGTAGTCACTTGGTTGCTATGCTAAATATCCAGCTTTTGCATAGTTTTGTTTCATAGAGAGGAATAGTATGTTATGGAATAGATTTTACAGCATGGAGCTTCATACATAATTTAGGAAAGCATGTAAAGATTTACAGAATGCATGAAAAATGCATGGAGAATGTACATAAAAGACAGAAATGCTTTAAATGGACATTAAAAGCCTTTGAACATGAATGCAATAGAACTGTGTATTGTCAAAAAGCTAATTTAATTTACTACAGCTGGCCATTAGTGATGGACCGAACTGTTCGCCGGCGAACTATTCGCGGCGAACATCACATGTTCGCGTTCGCCTCATGTTCGCGAACATATGGCGAGTTCGACCCGCCCCCTATCTTTTTACATTGCACAAACTTTGACCCTGTGAGTCACAGTCAGCAGACATAATCCAGCCAATCGGCACCCCCCACCTCACAGACCATCCCACCCCTATAAAATAGCAAGTACATGACGCCATTTCACATGCTGCTGGAGAGAGCGGAGGGAGTTAGAACATATAGCTGCTGCTGCATAGGCAACCATTAGCTAGGCAGTGTTCTTCTACAGTGTACTCTTCTTCATTGCTCTTAGTCTGCTGTCAGGACAGAGTCCTGAAAAGACCCCAAAAGCCCTTAGGGCTATTTTTTTTTGCTACCCTGTTGCCTGCTGGCTGGCATGCCAGGCTGCAGCCAGTGATCCTGCAAGCCACATATTGCACAGTGCCTACTGCCAGTGCTCATATCTGGTGGCACTTTGTTACCCCAGGGGATTTTTTTTCACCCTATTGTAGGGTATTAATAAATATTGCACAGCTTTCCGTCCATTACAGCCTTGTGCCAACTGTGTGCCCAGTGCCCAGCCACAGTTATCTGGTGCAGCAATTTTTTTTCACCCTATTATTAAAGGGTATTACTACATTTGTGCATGGCCATCCATTACAGCCTTGTGCCAACTGTCCATCTCCACAAGTGTCTGCCATACTGACCAT
>CM070034.1:54728769-54757635 GCA_036250615.1 Ptychadena robeensis | reverse complement strand
GCCGGTTCGCCGGGTTCGTGAACTTTTGCGGAAGTTCGCGTTCGCCGTTCGCGAACATCATATTCCGGGTTTGCACCATCACTACTGGCCATAGATGTCTCGATTTCCTCCAAGATGCAAGTGCACCATTTTCGTGATTAGATTAATCGCAGATCGATCGGTGCCGTAACTAAAACTTGGCTGCACAAAAAAAATGCGATCGGAAATGATTTAAGTGAGATATGACCTCCATTTCCATCCGTATCCAATTGATAGAAACTATAACAAGTCTCTAACAACATCCTTCGATTCGCGATCGATCCACTATAATTTTCAGACATGTCCGATCCCTGCACAATTGATTTTTCTATCGATTTCTCGCCATTTCGATTGTTTACTTTATTCATGCATCGATTTGTGAATTGTGCATTGGTCGATCTTTTAGAAATCACACAAAAAATCCAGACATCTATGGCTATTATGAGCTGTGCTGCAACCTCGTCTGAAAAGCACAACTGCTTCAGTTCCATTTAAATAAATACGGGGAAAAAAACACAGTGTCTGATCAACGGACGCTCGAGCACAGCATGATGACATCATCACGAGTGTCCGTTGGTCTACCAGCTATGTTCTACACATCTATGGCTGGCTTTACATGTGGAATCAGCTCATCATTTGCTTGATTACAAAGTCAGGAGCAATTAAAAGGATGCATAAGTTGTGTTTCATTTATATATTGTTCATCTCTAGAGGACAGTGATGTAGTTCCCTGTTGATACTACTGCATGAGTGAATCTGCTGAGTCTTTTTAAGACTTGATGCAAACAAGCAATAAGTTATTTAGGGAGAATGAGGAAGCATTGCCATTTGAGAACAGGAAGTATGTAAAGGAGGTTTCAGTAGTTGTTACTCTACATAATATTTATTACTAACAAAACCAAAGTGCAAATAACTAGTATTGCTGTACATATGGAGATTGGCAAGTCCATGTTAGAAGATAAAGGTAAGTGGCAATTTCACATATTCCAGTATGTTTTCTGGACACTGGCTTTGCTATTGAGACGTGGACCATAAGGACAGTAGCCATAACTGGCTGGACTTCTTGGTCAGGGATTATGGTGGTGGCCCAGAACCTTCATATCTACAAAAAAAAGCTAATTTATCAATGTAGTTGACATGACTAAATGGCTTATTTTGAAGGTATGCGAATTGCATGGTGTCATGATACCTCAGGGCAAACGGAGATTTTAGAAATATGAGGAGTGTTGCCGTGACTGTGGCTTCCCATGCATTTCACGGTCCTCATTAAACAGTGCTATGTTCCTCTGTAGGAATAAGGCTGGTAAATAGCTTGATCTTATCCTGCTTGTCTTTTCGGTATTTCTGCTCCTAAAAGTGTCTAAACACCCGGTGCTATATATATAGTGTTTATTCTGTGTGATCTGCTGTTGTCGGTAATATGACCTCAGGCTGAGACTTACCCGGTGTAATCATATGTTGTGTCAAGCAGCTCTTGCGCTGCCATCACTCTCTCTAAAAAACCACACAGTTTGGTGCTTGAGTGTTATCTTTTTAAATGTTCACTTGTTTCCTCAACAGAAAGTACTGATCTACCTGCCTCCTCCCCTCTAGCATGCATTTCATTTGTGTTGTTGTAAAAGGTGTTTTTTTGTTCAGCAGAACCCACTGACATCATTCATTAATTCATGTGAAAACTGAAATGGGGAAGAGACAAGACCATTAACTACGTATTATTTATGATGACTTCAGGGGATTATATTCTGGCTGACTTGGCATATCTCTCCATGATTGAATGAATCGCATGTTCCAAAAATACACAAGTGCCCTGATTTTATTTCTCATAACAGCATGTGATACGGGCTTAATGATCCAAAATCTGCCTGACACATTTCTCTTCACATTGATGGCTAAACAGGGACAGATAAGAGCCCTCTTGTTATTGCTGCAAGCACAGGTATCTGGAATAATTACATATATTAATAAGTTACAGTGTAGTATTTTTAATAAAACCATATTATTGTTATGTAATGCTGTTTGTTTACTGTGACACAAACGTTTACAGCTAGCAATCAGTTAAAACATAATAGGGTTAAGTAAAAATTAATGTGTTTAACTTCAGGAAAACAAATCCATATCTTTCACAATATATGCAGGACTTCAAGACATCTCTAAGGCTGCCCCTACTTTCTCTCTGCCTTGTCCTATTAGACTTGCTGCCAATTTTAACTCCTTTTAAACAAGCCTTGAGAACCCACCTCTAGCCTACTCATCTTCTTGTTCCCAGCATCATCACCCTTCCAGTTCCATCTCCCTTAACTATGGTATACTGTTATTAAAATTGTAAGCCCAATTGGGCAGTGCCCTCTTCTCCTCGAGTCTTGTGGTCTGTGCTACCCCGTTTCCCCGAAAATGAGGCACCCTTAAATTTTTGCCTCACACTGAAATATAAGGCATCCTCAAAATAAGGCACCCCCAAAGATATGGTACTGTGACTCTGGACAGGGGGGATCAGAGGGGGAAATCAAAATGACACAGGAGGATCAGAAGGGGTAAAATGGTAATCCCCCCCCCCCCCTCTGAGTCTACTGTGCCATTTTGATCCCCCCCCACCCTGATACCCCAGTGCCGTATTCTTCATGGAAAAATAAGACACCCCCCATAAATGAGAAGTAGGGCGTCTTTGTCTTATTTTTGGGGAAACACGGTAACTTAAATTTTCTTTCACCCCTTATTTAATGAACAGCTATTCGTAGTATGTTGGCACTTTGTAAATAAATGTTTACAATAATAAAATATCAGGACTCAAGCAATTTGTTTGCTATCTTGTTTCCCAACGATAATACACCCTACCCCACACCCCAACTATGGTCTTCCTCTGGTTAATTTCTCTTCTCTGGCTTAGTCAAAAAGGTTCTGTTAAGCAGGGTACAGACGGCTCGATATTTGGCAGAGCCGGGGAGACGGCTCTGCTGAAGCTTTGCCTGGAGATCAGTGGTCTCTCTGCAAAGCATCGGACATCAGCTGTATTTACAGTCATGTCCAATATCGCTGATTTTTCGAACTCGAAAACAGCGATGTCGGCATATTATATGTGTATGAGTTAGCCATGATCAGTCGTAAAGGGTTCAAAATATAGAAACTTCAGCAAAAACATAGATTATGAAAATAGTTTTGCGCTCTTGTACCACCCACTTATAATGTTAAAAATTACACTGTTTATTGTTTTTTTTTTTTTTTGGGTTATTTCCTTTTGTTCATCCTAAAATCCCTTTTAGACAGGCGGTCAGGAATGTGACCCCCCTTAATATGCATAACATGGGTGCGGTTGTTGATGATTGACAACTGACCGCACAATGTACAGGGCGGAGGCCGCCCTGAAACTAACACTCTGCATGGGACTTTAAGATTTTAATTCTCACATGTATGTCCATTGCTAGAGAAAATGTAGCCTAAGGTTCTACAGAAAAATCCCATTTCACAGCGTTCAGAACTAGTAAGTTATTTTGGTGATGTGTTACAATTACGGATCATTCAACAAATGGGATTCAATGTGCTGTGTGACTTACCTGCGTCATAAGCCAGATCCATGAATGTCAATGAGCACTTTGTAATGCGTTTTATGGAAGCACAATTTCTGACCTATATTTAATTATTCTGCCCGCTTTATTCATGTAGTCATTTTCTCTCCAGGAATTGTCACTGATCGAGTATGATGTTTACCTTACTGCAGCTCATCCGAGGTGGAACATACTGTGAAAATATTAAATTGGCACAAGCTACCTATATATTATGTAGATTTCGCTAAATGATTTGGATATTGTAGGATTGTGGGACCTCTAAGTTACCTCGACTATGCGACCATAAGAAATTAAAACACAACCTTTTTTTATTCTTTGGAAATTTGTAATTTATATATATTAAATATATATTTTGCAGGCCACAGCAATGAGAATTATAAACCACATTTATAACATGTATGGATTCCCACGACACAAGCAATAACCTTTCCAAACTGTATCAGCCACCAGCCCTTCCTATAACTAGCTCGATGGGTACCTTGTTATAATAAAACCATAACCAAAGAGGGTGGGGCTTAGCCCCGCCATACCATAGTACAAAAATCTGGCGACTGCCTTCACCAACCAGCACATCACCAAGATCTTGCTCAATGTAATTCATTTCTCCGGCACTGTTGAGGTTCTGCCGAGCTGTGACAAAGCCCTGAAAACAAAATAACATCAATACAGAATAACATATAGCATTAATGTTGAGGAAGGGGGTGAGGACCTCCCTTCAGGTGGCTACTCATTTAGAACTAGCCCTCCTCTTCCTCCCAAAAAACTTAGCCCCTACCTTAACTATAACCTAGCCTAGGCCCCAACTTTAGGACGTACCTTTTTGGAACATCATACATTGTGGGCAGAGTGCATCTTCCTTCTTTGTAAGGTGATGGCACCTTATACACACCATTTTAGAAGACCTCTGGTAAAGGCTTATATGCAACTGCAGCTATTGTAGCTGGGGAATGAATGAGCGCTTTACACACAGAACTTCTCTTGTTCTCTGGAGAGAGAAGCAGGTAGGACGAGCATATGTCTACGAAACAATGGGCATCAGGCAGTTCAGATCACTAAACAACCGATCCCAACACCGCAGCTAGACATTCACATGAGACCATCACTATAGATTGTCTCAGGTGACAATTATTTGTTGTGTGTACGCAGATTTAGCCATATTATTGCTAGAATGATGGAGGATCAGTAGACTAAACAATTTAATCAATCAATTGTAAATGTTTAGAGATATCTTTTATATGATTGATACTTCAACTGATTCATCTGCTCACCTTCTCATGTCTTCTGCAAGTTGAAGTCACTCTTCCTGATGGCTAAATTATTGTCAAATACTCATTTCTTTCAAATAAATTACTCATCCTGAATGTGTTCTGCCTCTACCGCCTTTGATGAAAAAGGGCAATCGTCTGTCCACTAGAAACAGTAGATTAAGCCAAGCAATCAGAATCTTTCCAGGATGGAATATGTAGGTAGGAAAATTTACTGTTCCTAGCTCAGTTCATGAAGAACCAAGGCTGCTGAAAATCTAGTATGCAAAGCTTGTCATACAAGCAGATCCTGAATAACTAGTTTCTAGAAAGACAGGGATGCATCTGTTAAGGTGACATGCTCAGGAAAAGCTTTGGTTGTTCTATCAATCCATCATGAAGAGTAAAGGCCCCCATACACGTCTAGATTTTTCATCCAATCAACTTAATTCAATAAATTTTTTGTTGATTGATTAAAAATCTATGGCAGTCCACATGGTTAGATCAACCTAAAACAATCAAAATTGGAAAATATTTATCAAAAAATGATTGGACGTGCTGGTAAATTTTAATTGGTTGTATTGAAATTGATTACACTTTTAGTCGATCCCAAAAAAGTTGATCAAATATCTGTTACTACAGTTGGCAAACATACAATCAATCACCGATTTTTCCTGACCCCCCAAAATGGATCTTTTTAAGTTGATTGAACAGAAAATCTAGACGTGTATGGGGGGGGCTTAAGGCATACATAGGTAGATTACCATGCGATCGACCCGCAATCAAATGGGAATCGAGACCAATCAAATGGGAATCCATGTGCATCCGGTGTACACCTGGTGTTGTGAGATTTTTTTCCTACAGGTCACAACACTGGCTGGGAGGGAGGCTCCCCACTGCCTGTGTAGTGTACACAGCCCAGCTTGGCTCCGCCCCCGTTTCCTTTGTCCCAACTGTCAGCTCTGTCAGGAGCGGAGCAGAGGCTGTGTGCTGTACCCGTGGGGGTGCTGCTTGTTGAATCGACTGGGATTTACGGACATGTCCGTTCCTGGTTTGACCAAGAAAAGGCATACATGGCACTATTTTGTAATAGATTTGAGTGCAAGCGAGCACAGTGACCGGCCACATCGCTTGGTTGTGCTTTATGAAATCTATGAAAAAATCCAGCCGTGTATGCCTAGCTTAACCTCCTGGGGTTTTGGCTGAGTTTCATGCATCATTCTGTGCATCGGCATGTACAGCGATTCTTCACCGGTGAGGTGAAGGGGGCTGGGGTAGGTGGCACCATAGACCTCCATGCAATGGATGGGGCGTCACCTTTTCCCAGCATAACTCCAGCGTCTCTGGCAGCACTGGAGTTGTGCACGTGACCTCTGGGCAGGCAGGGCAGCTTTTGTAAAAATCATGCCACATGCATATAACGCACAGGATGTTAAGAGTAAGAGGCATGGAAATATCCTTGAAACACAGCTACAAACATTTATTGTAGTTGTAACTTTTATTTAAAAAGCCCCAACATATTATGCAGCATTGTACATTAAAGAGTTGTGGAGACACAACACCACCTAACACACGGGTACAGACTATGACACAGGAGAAGTGGACCCTGTATTACTACAGTACACCTGATTTAAGGGGAAATGTGTGCGTTCTCTCGTGTAAATGTGTGACCACCAGACCACAAGACTCTTCCGCAGTGTGTCTCTGCTACTGCTGTGTGTTTGTGAGCCAGACAGCTTAAGCCTGCCCATTATACACAAGCTCGGGCACTGACGGCTATCCTGCTTCTCCTTTAACTTCTGCTCTGCCACAGAGCTCCCTCCTGCAGAGTAGCCAGTTAATAGGTGTTTTTTGTCAATCAGCCACTTTGATTAAGGCTTTGTTTCCATTGCGTTGGGACCCCTCCGCTAAGCGTACATGCTTAGCGGGGGGTCCCAACGTAACAGATAGACTTACCTGCTCGGCGGACGGGTCTGTCTTCATTGCGCTGAGCCGATCCGCCGGTGTAAAGCTGGCCATACACCTGCAGGATTCTCTGTCAGATTTCCTTCAGATCAGATCAGATCTACCAACAACCATGTAGTATAGTGACCTCCCTGATACAATACATAGTGATTGGAAGGTGTAGAAAGGTCCTCATATTACATGGTTGTTGGTAGATCTGATCTGATCTGAAGGAAATCTGACAGAGAATCCTGCAGGTGTATGGCCAGCTTAAGGCTGAACGTAGTCGAGTACTTCTTGCTTTAATTAAAACATTTGATTAAGTTCCCATTAAATGTTCTCTTTGCCAGCTTTGTTCATAGTTATCACTTGTCTTGTGATGCTCAGATGTTTATTAATCTGATTGAAAGTGAAATTTCATACTCCGTCAGCTTTATTAATTCTACCTACACAGAGTAACATCTGACACATGACATTTTCTACCTATAGAATACATGAACTAGTGTTTTATCTTCATAGTTTCACATTTCCTCCTACATAGCCATCAGCCCCCGCCAACCTTTTTCAGATTGTAATATTGACCATAACTGTGAATACATGTTAAACACTTATTTCATGCAAGTACAAATAACATTATGAAGCAAAAAAATACCAGAAATGATAAACGAGGCAATTTTAAGAAACTGCTTCCAGGAAGTAATTACTTTTACAACTAGGAACCAGCATGACATCTGACAATTAGGTTTAAGTTGCGATAATAGATTTGAAATCAATAGTTTTAATGTCTATTTTGCTGAAGCCAGAATTTGGGGTTAGATGAGGGTCATGCTGATGCAGCGTAATACATGTACAAGTACTTAGAGGCCTGGAGGCATTGGAGGGTTTTTTCCTTGTTTTCCTTTATGAATGATTCCATATGTTACAGTAAAAGTATTCTCAGAATGTAGTTTCCTCCCCTTCTTGTTGTGTTCACGTGGGTTGTAAAAGGGGAAATGTCCCTGCAGGCGGAACAGCTGTTTGTACAGTGTGAATTCAGATCATCAATGGAGTGGGTTAAGAAAACCGTTGGTTATAGAAATGAGGTTTCAGAATGTCGCAATAATATTCATTTATTGTCTATGTGCTTGTTTAAACTATGTGTTGAAGTATGGACATTTATCAGATCTTTTACATACTTTCCTCGCCCACATTGTTGAAGAGACCAGTTTTAAACTTGTTACAGACAAAATTACAAAAGTATTTTATAACTGTCAGGAGTAAATGTTGCAGGAAGTTGTTTGGGCAAGAACATATAGCTCTCCTAAACAGCGTAGCACATACCTGGATAACAAATCTATTAACAGGCTGTTTGAGTGGTCCAGAGATCCCATGATTTAGGCATCCCCATTCAGGCAATCACCTGCTACTCTAGTCACAGCGTGTTGATCGCTAGCAATTTCTCTGGTTAGCGTTTGGGCGCATTTTTCTGGACACGATTGGGGCAGGCTGGAAGTGGGGGGACAGGTCATCTTGCCCAACCACGCCCAATCGCCCCTGATCACACAAATAGAGAATGAATGGGGGTGTGTTTAAAAATCGTGTCTCAATGAATTGAGACACGCTTCTTAAATGTATCCATTCATGTCTATGGGTGCGATCATGGGCAATCGTCCGTGCCCCATCGCAGCTGTGGGGGTGAGCCCCATCAAATGCAAGGGCACAATTACCGCTATTAGAATCGCAGACGTTCGCCTAAGTGGGGACATAGCCATAAGTAGCTTAAGGTTGTTGCATATCTAGACTTTACCTGTAAATGATACAACTGTACTCCTCCTACCTCAACCTTCCTATTGGTCAGCTGTCAAGGCAAGAGCATGACTTGAACAGGATTCAACATCTTCATATCCATAGTGGAATTATATTAATTAGGAAGGCTAGATATCAGTCCCTAGTATTAATATAATCAAAAACATTAAACTAATAGAGCCTTACACCAGATTATCATTACTCTGGACAACCATTCTTGGTGTATATCTAGCATCTGTACAAAGAACCCCAATTGGCCACTGGTGGTCCATCCAGATGGATTTTTAAACTATCACCAGGAAGGTCACCACACACCTTACAGATTTACCATACATCTTCGGTACACTTAAATTTTCTTATACCAAAACTATGTAATATGAGGACCTTTATAAGGCTAAATTGACACTGTCATGGGGTCGTTTAAATAAAAACCCCATGACAGGTCTATTGGGCTCAAGCCCAAAAACCGACTGATGGACGCCTAATGTTGGGCCCACCAGTTGGCGTGTTGTTAACGTGTTGTTCTTTGAATGACTTAAATTAGCCTTAAACCTTCCAATCACTATGTTTTCTATCAAGGAGGACCCCATACTACATAGTTGTTGGTAGATCTAAAGGAAATTATACAGAGTGATTAAAAGGTGTATGGGGGGCCTAATAGGGGAGGACAGGATTGGAGATCTCTGACTGATATCCTACTTATTGTAGAGATCCAAGCAGTTTGTCTATACAGAGATTGTCCTCTGAAACATTAACTAATGCTAGGCATAAACATGCCGATAAGCGGCCGATTTTTAATCTGACCGACGGGCATGCGCGCTCGCGCCGTCGGTCAGGTTAAAAATCGGCCGCTAATGGGCATGTGCCCACATGGGGCGACAGATCCCTGTCGCCCCACTGCTCGGCCGGTCAGAGAACAGACATGTCCGATCTTCTCTGGCCGATGCAAGCCGATGCCATGGGAGACGGCGTCTTCATTGCAGCTTATGGCCGGCACACAAAGGGTGCCCAGCCGATTGAAGGGGCCCCAGAATGCAACGGGGTGCTAACGTGATGACGTAATCACGTTAGCATCTCGGCACACATCGGAGTAGGTCGGTCTGACCTACTCGGTATGTGTATGCCCAGCATTAAGGTGGTTGTTTTTTTTATATGCCATGTCTGTACAACACAACACATTAAATCTGACACTTGCTTTTGCTGCGGGTTTTATTTTTTGGGATATTTTCAGCTTAGATGCTTAGCCCAAGATCATGTCATTCTAAGTAAGCACTATTTGGAGGCTTACGATTGGTAGAATAGGATTTTCACTGCGGTGATTCTCAAAGTGCAAAGCCATTAACAGAATGCTGTCTTCCTGCAGGTTTCCAATCTTAGTGCTTCACGCCTCAGTAAACATGACATAGGTCATTACACACACACACACACAACCTATGTTCCATATAGCAGGCCACCTATTGACTTCACATTTTTGATTGTTGTAGTATCTGTAAGTCAGGGAGGTATAATATGTAACGGAAAGGGGTCTTTCTAGTATTTGTTGAAATTCTGTATGTGATCGTTCAAGCAGGAGGAAGAACAGTGCTTCAAGCTCACCCTCTAAATATTAAAGATGCATCTCATGTAGCCATCACAATTCACCCTGGAGAGAGTCGCTTAGATTCACATGCCTTTTTTTTTCCTTTTTTAAACACATTACCTTAAAATGTAATATATATGTTTCCCTACTTCATCTCTTGTCCGAGACTTTGTAAGCACCATTGAGATATTCAGTGTTATTTACTTGTCATTGCATGAATGGTGTGTGTCCTATCTATAAATTCTTCATCGTGCCAATTCGTCTAAAAGGTACCCATAGACAGGTCGATTTTCCACTAGATTTTTGACCGTTCGATCACTGCACGCATTTACGAGTTCGATCGGCAATCAATCGGGTTTCATCACCCTGCCCTATCGACCCCAAAAAACCGGAATAGACTAAAAATCGGATTGGACAATGAACGGAGTACATTGATGGATCCATAGCCCTATGCAGCAGCCTTTCCGGTCGATGGATTTTGTGGAATCTGCCATTTTGGAGATCGGCTCATGTCCAAATCAGCCACAAATCGGATTCCCAAGGTGGTGTTGCATCGATATCCGATCAATTGATTGCTGACAAATCGAACTGTGTATGGCTACCTTTAAAGGTTAAAAGTCCGTTCAACAATACCCGTTTGATCGACCCACTATTAATCGCAGGATAGTGACGTCACTCCGCTGCTCTCGATCGCGATGCAGCAAAGTGATGCCCTTCGGTAGGGACAATGTGTACACCCCCTGCTGTGATATGTTTTACTACCTGTGCTGTTTTCCTAAATAGGGTAGGAAAATACTTCAGAACACTGGCTGGGAGCTGCTGCCAGGCAGAGCAGGACACAGGAAGCTTGGGAGCTGGTGCCTCCCCCCGCCACCCCACGCACTGTGCACAGCAGCTTGTGCTCGGCCCACTTTCCTGTATCCCGGCTCTGAGCTCTGTGTCAGGCAGCTCTGTGTGGTGCCCATTCACAATTGACCAGGATTTATGGACATGTTCGATCAATCTTTTTTTTGTTCGATTTTTTTTTTTTTTTTTTCGTCGCGGACGCTGATCGATTGAAAGGGGAATCGATCTGTGTATGGGGGGCTTAAGTTGAAATAGAAATGTCCCTGTAAGATTGCCTTAAAAAATTTAATGTATGTTCCAATGGAAAGGTTTCCTCTTTATGCCTGTTCTGAATGGCAGCATTTTAGTTTTTTACCTCCCATTTATTCCCTGTTACATTGGTGATCAGGACAAAGCACATGAATCTACTCAGCAGGACAGTCATTATAACTCTACTGCGATTTATTAAAAGCACTTTATGTAAATAAGTTGATTGCAGTGATTGGGTTGATGAAAATGGTTATGCTGGTGGAACACAATAGATATAGTACACATGAGCTTTTGATGCAGAAGTGCATCCAGAACAATAGCCTGCCTCCCTTGGCAGAGAGCCTAGAAAAAAAAATAATGATAATGTTAATGGGTAAGTAACATCAGCCGTGGCCTGAACATGGCACATGCCAGCCTTGTTTTGTTACGCTTTAATGCAAAACCAACCAAATGCTTCTCTTCGTGGCTTGATTTTGCTGGGCCATCCAGCTTGTGTTCTGGGGCAGGCAGGAAGCAGGGATACCATTTATACGCACTTGTCAAGCTTGTGTTTGTATGATATGTATAAAAATATTTGATGCTCTATGGTGACGTCAGTAAATTGTGCAGTTTTGAAGGTCATTCTGAAAAAACTTTGTAAACAAGGACTCGGGAAATTCCTTTTGTTACACTGCCCGTACATTTGGCACTCTATCATGGAACAGCGGAAGACTACTTCCCTTGGTATTACAATTAGTATTTCTGTTAAAGGTTGTGATAAGAATAAGTTGATTTACAGGTCAGCAGGAAGAATTTCTAAACATGTGGGCTTCTAGGGTTCCATAAAACATAACCCAAAAGATGGGCGTACACGCAGTGATCCCTGGGCGATCCTCCAACCTGTTCAGAGAATCGGAGCGCACTCTTTGTGTGCCACCCAATACTTGAAAAAGGGACCCTGGTCCCTATTTAAAGTAATGCATATGACCGAAGAAAAACGGACATGTCCATTCTCTGGCCTATCGATTGCTGTGAATGCACTCTTAGATTGATCGTCCATGGATCTATGCGTGTATGGCCGGTTTAGTAGAGAGATTAGTGTGTGCTAGCTCATCTCCAAGAGAAATATAATTCATCATTGATTTAGGCAGGACAAGTTTTAATTATTCTAAAATGTGTGATGTTACACGGTTTGATTTCATTTGATAAACTTAAAATACAATCATATTAATTTAATGCGTATTACATTTGGCTAGTTTTACCGCCACATAATGTGATAGATTCCTTACAGATTGATTCCTTTCCTTAGCCCTGTGCACGCGCTCCATAGTGCCATCACATACAAATCTGTCCAAATACCTAAAAACATAGTTAGATAACAATCGCATGAAATTTACCAACTTTTCAATCTATTTTATATTCAATTTCGATCCAATGTTTGGCTTTGATCCAGATAAAGGAATTGATTTTCAAACGATCGTTAGTGGGGAAAACCGAAGCGTTTATGCCCAGTTTTTATTGTTTTGCAAGAGACACTAGATTTTGAGACTTTTGGATAAGTCCCACCCCATGGTCATCCAGTTTAATAAATAGCATGGCATCGGACGCAATGGAAATGGAGCTTTAGTTTACAAAGGTATCATAAGTGAGACATGATCTTTATTAGCTAATCAGGGAAGTTCACACTGATCATCTGATTAATATGTCACGTGCTGCTCCATAAATTCTCCAATGCAGGAAAACGTGCCCTCCTTCTTGTAGTTAATTTTATGTGCATAATATTTTCTTCTGTGTTAGCCAAAAAAGAAGAAAATACCTTATATATAAAAACTGATATAAAAATGTCAGCATGTTTACAGCTTTCAGAAACTTGAGTTGATATTTAAAGCAACTAACGTTTATGCTGCACGCTGTGCACTTTGAAAGCGGCTTTCAGACAGAGCATGTGGAGATCTGTTATTTGTCCAGTCTGCAATTCATAGATCAGGGCTGCAGTGAGCCCTATCTCTCGAATTTTACAAAGTGCTTTCGAGCTGTTGGTCTCTAAAGAGGTTTCCAATTTGTTGCTAAGCTATTTTCTATATTTTGCTCCGAGTGATTCAGCTGATTTAATTACGGGGAACATGTTTTTTGATTTCTAAGTCAACTCTACAAGAAGCAGAATAGTATAATTGATTTTGTATTTTTTATGGCTCCTAGGTGTATGGGTTGTATAACCCCAGCATTTGTATGACGACCCGGTCACTCTTCAAGTCAAAGTTGCTTTTTTTGTGCCTACTTGTTGGCTTCTCATATCTCATGGACATTTTATAGTTGAATTATCTTTCCATAGTCACAGACTACAGCTGTGTCTGCTGCCCATTAATGGTAAAATTATACTTAAATCCGCATCTGCTCACTGTCTCCCAGCTATAGGAGTTCACATGTGTTGATTGGTATCAGAGCTTGTCCAGGTAATTGACCTCATCGCCCCTTTTGTCTTGACTAAAGCAGGGTACCGGAGGCTTGATATTCGAGCTGTCCGATGTTCCCTGCAGCAGGGTGATGGCGTCATCACGCTGCTGTCAGATATTGGCGGAGCTGGAAAGACAGCTCTGCTCTCTCCCCAGCTCCGCCGATGCTTTGCATGAAGACCCTGTGGTTTCCATGCAAAGCAATGGACATTGGCCGTATTTAATGTTCATGTCGGATATGGCTGTTTTCGAGCAGGATTGATTGGGCCCGCTCGAAAACAGGGATGGCCGCATTTTCTATAGGCCAGATAGATGGCCGTGAGCGAGCACGGTGCTCAAAGCGGCCATCTCTCTGGCCCATATCTACATGTCTGTACCCTGCAATAGCAAGTGGGTATTTAAGGGCTGTCACATGTTCCCCACACCCAGAAGCTGGTAGCTCTGATATACCTGGTAGGGGAGAAAGGAGTGCCAGGAATGAGGTCATCTGGCCTGACAATATCTCTTTAAAGTACCTTTGTATTCTTTGAAGTATGCAAACACAATTGAACCTTAAACCAACAGCATAGTTGAACCTTCATATGTCTAACAAAATTTCCCTCCTCTCTGCTTTACAAAAAGGAAGCTAGACAGACTTTAGACAGACATGACCAATTTTTGCTTACTGATTATGTACCAGTAAACTGTGGGTAGTATTTTCTGTAAACTTAAGCAAAGGATTACTTTGCAGAACATTTCAATATCCATTCCATGCATGCTTTGTAGGAGATTTAAACCTATCTAGAAACAGAAATGAACATTCTAATACTTTGCATACTTTGTGTGCCGGCCATTAGTTTGAACGGGGACGCCGTAATGGCATCGGCCAGAGTTTACAGATATGTCCATTCTCTGTCCCACCAACCATGGGGGACCGTGGGATACAGTACACACTTGATACCTGGACAAAAACTTTTCAACTGACCAATAAACATTTTCAATGGTTTCAGAAAACTTTTTTAATTTTTCTTTTTGGCCTGTCATTGGTTCTGATGAGTTACTAAGATATCATAGGATCAGTATGACTTTTTGAGGAGGTTCTGGCACTTTTGTTATCTGTCCCTTGTAATGACTTCTATTGTTTATACTTTACTGTTTATTGAAAAATTTATGGTCTCTTCTAACAGGCTTGTTTAGTTAGTTTGATTGGGTAACATTTCCTGGCATTTGACCTTTTTTATAGTTTCAGTAATAGGTCAGAGTCTAGAGTGCGTTGAGTACATATGAGATTTACATAAGATATAAATACCTGTTTATCATGTCCCTCAACCAGAGCTGGAGATTTGATATTGCTACTAGGGTCTTGTCTGGTGGTTTAGTTGGCCTGTTCAGGGAAGGTTGGTAAAGTGTGAGATCCATGTCATCCTTCTCTCTTCTGTGCTGCTTATTGTCCAAATTAACAAGTCTCTTGTCAGTTTCTATAAAGTACACTTCTGAATGTGGAACATTCTTACCTAGTAGATGTCTATATTTATCTTGATCACTTTTCAATCAATATCATGCCAAAAGAGAACATACAGTCTCTCATTGGGATACTGATTATAAATGATCTATGCAGAATACTCATAAAGATGCATACATGGAGCATGGTCTGTTTTCCATCCATTCCCCATTAAAACTAATGGCATAGGCCAGAATTTACGGACATGTCGGTTCTCTGGCCGACCGAGCTTTGGGGTGGCAGGGTCTGTCGCCCCATGTGGGCACCCGCGATCCGCGGCCTAAAATCATACACTTCTGAATCTGAATGTGGAACATTCTTACCTGGTAGATGTCTATGTTTATCTTGATCACTTTTCAATCAATATTCTGCCAAAAGAGAACTTACATTCTCTCATGGGTATAGACTTAAAGCTGGCTACACATGGATGGGTAGATTCCAGTGCAATCAACCAGGGATCAATTACAGCGTGGTGACGTCACCACGCTGTGATTGATCGGGGGTCAATCGTACAGTAATCAATGTGCACCACATGGGCACATCAATTACTGGACGATGGGGACCCGGTTTCCCGGTCCCCCGGCAGCCAGCTTCTGAGCTGTGCAGAAATCTAGGAAATAGATTAATAGATCTCGCTCGGCCGAACAGGTTACCAACATGTTGGTAAACCTTGTTCGATAGCCTATACTATGAATAGAGAACCACGGTTCCCCATTCATAGTATAGACGGGCTGAGAGCTGGCTCCCGATATCGGGGAAGTCAGGCAGTAGCGTGATGACGTCATCACGCTACTGCTGATTATTATTATTATTAACCTCTGGAGGCAATTTGTCATTGGCGGCTGCCTATCATAATTACAGGACAAGGAAGGTGACACGCGTCTCCCGCATTTCTTCCTGTCCCCATTGCAGTTTATTGACTCTCGGCATGGCACAAAAGAGACATGTACATAGAGGAAGATTCTGTTCTTACATTACTATGCAGCATGGCCATGTCATGAATTTTTTGAGCGTCTTCCCAGCCCCCCTTAGTACTACATCTGGGGATGGAATGTCCCTGGGCAACTCCATCTGTTACACTGCGTTATAAACGAAAAATATGTACATCTTTTATTATAAAAATGTGACAGCTAATTTGTTTCCAGTGACAAAGCAGCCTGGACTAGCTAGTTATATGCATGTCAATATCTCATATAATGGGCAGATGCTGGATGTGGTTAGACTGCAGATACTTGTAAATGTCTGCCAATATTAATGACGTTCATTAAATAAGTCTTATACAATGTGTCAAATTCATCCTCACAGGGATGTATTGCTTCAAAATGATTCCTGCAGATGCACATAAGAGTTTATTTATTAAGCAGTAAATTTGATATCACCAGACATTGAGCAAATTAAATATATACTGTATATACCTATACTTGTATAACCCAACTTTTTTAGCCCAAAAAATAGGCTGAAAAAGCTTCCATGGGCTTATACTCAAGTCAGGGTCGCCTGAATCACAGGCATCGGCAGCCTCTGTGAAGCTCCGTTGTGTTTCCGACACCAGCTCATGTAATGTAAACAAACAGCACCACACTGTTATTGGTGGCCTGTTTATTAATAGTTACTGGCAGAGATATTTTATAGAAATTCAAACAGAACACTCCAGTACTTATAATTTAAAAAAGGAAAATAAGTTTCCATTCCATGTATTGGTCCCAACAATAATATGGTCAGGATTTGACTGCCTGCTGAGATCTTACGGTGGGGGGGGGGGGGGGGGGGGGGGGGGGGGGGGCTGGATCGGTGTTGTGTGCCGCCCTTTAGTAATGCCGAGGGCCGCACTTGTGGCCCTCCATATCAACTCGGTTTCCCACCAATGCTGTAGCATATGTAGTTTTTACATAAATTAAGTTCAAACTTGTTTATTCAAAAACTATTTGTATTTGAGCAATACAATACATCTCCAGCTATTTTGGTGATGATACCATGCTCAGGGGCTTTGCAATCAACTCACAAAGTCGTAATGGTTGAACCCTCAGCCAAGGGTATTAACCCTCTGGGTGGTTTGAGCTTTTCGCGCTATTTTTTATGTACTACACTACACTGTACTCCGCCGTGCTTGCCGTCTCTCCGCCCAGCCCTCTACACACCTCCGACGTCAAATAGATGCCGGCGGCGTGTGGAGAGGAGAGCGGCGCCCCCTCCATTAACATGGAGGTCTATGGCGCCGAAGACACAGGGCCGGAAGGGTTCCGTGTGTCAGCGGCTCTTCTACAGAGCCGCCAGCACACAGAGAGACGGCGGTTTTGCCTGATCCTGGCACGAGCACAGTTTGATCAGCGATCAAACTGTGCCCAAACGGAGTATGGGCAAACCGCTAGGGAGGTTAAGAGGGAAATTACTAACATGATCATCTTACCAGGAGGCTTGTGGTATCACAATCTAGCGACTGAATGCAAGGCAGTTGAGGGAACAGTGAAGCTTAAATGCCATTAAAATATCACAAATCATATATGTCTGAGCATACATTTTGAAATCCTGACAATTAAGCACAGTATGTGAATCAATGTACCATTCTTTATTAACTGGTTTGCGCTTTTGCCTGTTTGCAATGAAAACTGTGTTTATGCGTGAGAAAGCAATTATTGGAAACTAAGCTAACGCACACTACTTAGTCCATGTTGGGCAATAGCCTGCTAAATCCTGACTGTAATTCACCGTACATGGTTAATTTTTAAAGCCTTCAGTCTTGTATAACCATATAGTCTAGTGTACAGCAACTACTTAGGGCTCATCTACATGGGCTTTCTTCCAAAAGAGATGTGATGGAGGCGTTATCTAAATGCCCCTGACGCCTGCTGACAGTGGGGGTTTTTTTGAGGGGGGGCGAAAGAAGCACCATGTAAATTTAAACATGATTTCACTACACATTGGGAGTTTCTTGGAGGGTGCATTACAAGTTGTATTAAATTGGACTCAAGCCACCTAGAGACTTAACATAAAGTATGGCCATTACCTAGAAGTCATGTACCCATCTTCAACAAGCCAAGATCTGTCATTGCATGAAGAAGCACAATAATCCAAAATTTGATGGAAAAGAAAAGCCTGAAACTTTAATCAGCAGAGGTATTTATACAATTGGGCAATTGGTTACTATGGTGTGCTTGTATGAAGAATATACTATAATCCCTCGCTGCATACAGCCAAGCAATGTTCTCCATTCACACTATACTTTGATGTGTAAGGAGAGAACACGATGTTCTGGGAGTTTTCATTACATTATAGTGGAGACTTTCCTATGATTAGCAGGGCCTCTTGTACTGTATGAGCGGAAGGTGGATCACTTAGGTTTTATTTGTACTAGCTGACAGCATTGTTCACTGGCTGCCATGTGAACATTTTTGTGCTTGTTTGGCGTCAGGAGTTTTGCAGTATCTTTCGGATTGTATAATAAGAGGAAATGTTCTGTTATTGCGTCTTTTGCTGGCCATTACTCCAGGTCAGCTCTCTAGAGGTATGCAGACATTTAGACTCTTGCCCATAGAGCTGAGTTAAAGTACCAATAAAGGTAGTTTGTGGGTTGCCGTGTATAAGCTTTGACAATAATCTTGCTTTGTGAGAATTAGGCGCAATTATATTTAATCCAAACATTACTGTAATGGGAAAAAAATTGTACTATTATATTTGAACATATAATTAACTGCCTGCAAGTTGTTTTCCACACCAAATAAGGCACAGATCGGGTGTTCTAGTTCATGTCTACAGCATTGTCTTAAAGTAGAAGATTTGTTTAATATATTTATCATATATATATTTTATACTCCTGAATCCTCTGAGATGTCTCCAGAGATAGACAGAGAAACTTCAGTAGGGTCTCACTGGAAGAATTTGGTATCGCTAAAGATTTGGAGAAGAAAATCTATTAACTCGTTTTGATACATGGATATTTTAGTGCATCCTAGGAAAGTTGTCATTCATTTTTATAATTGCTCCTACTTTTAAGAATGCTAGTTTCCTGGCTGTCCTTGGCCTAAGTACTCTTTCTGCAGTCGATGTGTGTGAGCAATGGTCCTGGTGGGCAGAAGGAGGTATTAGAAGTATTCCATATATGTTGGATCCCTAGCAATGCGGTGGATGCAGATACCTGATGTGATTAGCTGGGTTTTGGGTATCGGCTGTTCTGTGGGAATCTGATCAGCCGGCTGTTTGCAGCAAGTGCTCTTGGATGGGGAGCCTATGCTGCCTGGCATTCCTCCCCTAAGCTGACACTTTGTATGTAGACGTGTTTTGTGGAATGGTGTTCATATGATGAGATATGTGGCAGCTGGTAGATCTTACCATCATATTGTGTTATGACCTCGGTTGGGGTCAGCATTAGTTGTGTCTTCTAGGATACTGTTTACCGTGAGATTTACTATGACCTTAGAAATGTAATAAACCTGCCCATTTCCCTGATCCGCTTTTATATTTTAGTTTAGTAGTCATATTGATTTTAGTAATGCGTGTTTACAATGATGTATAAGTACGTTAGCGAGAACCATCATTATTATAATTTCTTATGGAAGTGTGGGCAGCGGTAGGCGCAGACAACAGACAAATATGATTTTGTGCCAGATGTTCTTATAGAGGAGCAGTGCCTGGACTATGGTCAGTAAGCATATTCTGAACATGTAATATATGTGGCATGATACAAGCCCTCCATCACTTCTTCGTCCATAACATACACTAATGTCAGATTTATGTCCTTTACACTTAGAAATAGCTGCTGGTTGTGTACATTTAAGAGAATGGTAGCCTGCAAAGATCTACTCTTTTAAAAATTCTCCTGTATGAAAATGGAAAATTATATTTCTTTTCAATGTAAAGTAGAAGTAACTGTATATGTATATGATGCAGCATGTATTTGCCATTCGGAATCTAGATTTTTGTTGTTCAGGGCCCCACAGTAACATTTTTTTTATTTATTATATTCTTCTGGTCCCGCTTGGCCGAGCTTGTGTTTGACAGCCGGGCAGCATGAGGCCGGCTGATATAAAAACACCAATAGCAGACCCAGAGGAAAGATCCGCTGTGGGCTAAAATGCACACTGCAGAGGAAAGATCACCTTGGGGGTGGACCTTTCCTCTGGCTCTGCTACTGCTGTGTTCTTGCTGCCTGGCTGACATACACGCACCACTAGCAGAGGGAATTTCCACCCATTGGCTGATTTACCCCTCCCCTGGCTAAGCTCAGTTGGCTGGCGGGTGGATAGCAAAGGCGCAACCATCCATAGTCAAATGGTTTTTTGGACGTAGGTGTTCATGCATCCGCACAATAACACGCAAACATTTACTTGCCTAGCACAATTCTTTTTGGGAGGGTTTTATAGTTGGGGAAATACAGTAACTTTTTATTCTTGCAAGTAAACTGCCTTGGCTTTGCTTAACCAACCAAGTTGTCCACCAAAATGAAAAATAAAAGGGTTGAGACAACCTGTTTACCACTGACAAGGGTACTTCCAATGGTCAGAATTTATTTATATAGCTAAACACTTTTATTCTTAAATAAAATCTGCCTATGGTCAGATGGAGTTAGGCTTTGTTGGTCACTTATGGTTAGTCTGGGTAACCCTTCCCTCTCGGTAGGTTGCTGTACAGGCAGGGTGTGTGTAACTGGTTACATCAAAAGGTAAAAGATGAAAAGGCTAGAAAGAAAACAAATTCAGTCATCATTTTCAAAGTACTGGACTGGTAATCTGCAATAAAGCAAATGGTTGTTATTGTCTCCATCAAAACACGTCAGCAACAGATATACAGATACTCCTGATTCGTTTTAGTGCCTCCAGACATGGTCAGTGATGTCATAGTGACAGATTAGCGGCTGCGTGAATGGTTTCAAAGGATCTTTGATTCTCCTTTAAAATTTTTGGTGCATCTGCAAACCGGGTGCATCTCCTAGCAACCAGATAATGTCATGACTGAAGACAAAATGAGGAGTAATGGAAACAAGTCGCTGCTTTTATTTTTCTTTGTAGATAATAAACTGTAGTTGTAGGTCCAAGGCACTACAGTAAGGATAAAGGTACCTGCTGGAGACCTGCGGACATTGTTATGTCTACGACTGCATTCACAATGGGAAAACAGACATCATTTCTTTCCTAGTAGAAATGTCTTTTCCTGCTGTAGGAATGATAAATCAAGAATGAGAATCTGAGAAATAGCTTGTTCCCTAGTCCTGGATTTACCATTCACTGTTGCGTGATCTATTTGAATGCAAATTACATTAATAATGTAAGATTTAAGCCAGAGGTGCGTGCGTCAGGGCTAGTGATGTCGGGGGATGGATGGTATAATCAGCACATCACATCCGTTTGACAGACATCCCTCTGAGATCATTAATATTTATTGCAGGTACTGCCTCAGCTGCTTTTGCATTCCAGTAGACTTGTACAAGGCATAAAGTAGATCAGGTTATGTAGAATATGGCTCTGCCAGCACAGGTCAACATAGAACATCATGTCACAACAGTGTGTGCATTCACATTGGGTATTCAGAAGAAACTCTGAGGAATGGCAAAGGTCTTAAGGGCCCCATACACCTGACAATCTTTCCATACAATATCTGTACAATTCTACCAAAACCATATAATATGAGGACCTTTCTAAACCTTCCAATCACTTTGTATTCTATCAACGAGGCCACTATACTACACAGTTGTTGGTAGATCGAATGGAGATTGTATGGATCGATCTTAAGGTGTATGGGGGGCTTTAGGCAGTGGTTCTCAACCTTTTTAGATCTCTCTTCCTGTATTTGGAATGCCCCAGTGTGGGTGCAGACAGTAACTGATAGTATGCATAGGTAGGACAATTGGTGTCTTGTTGTGTAAATTTGTAAACTAAGAAAATCCACAAAATGTGCACTGTTGGTGGAGATTGAGGAAACATACCCTAAAGCAGGGTACACACATGTAGATATGGGCCAGATCGATGGTCGCTTCGAAAACAGGGATATCGGTTAAATACAGCTGATGTCCATTGCTTTGCATGGAAACCGCGGGTTATAGATGTATAAATTTTTCGTGTGATTTCTGTGCGATCAGACGCCGTTATCGATCGCACAGAGATCGGTGCATGCATTTCTCAGAGAAATCGAGATGTCTATGCCCAGCTTAAGCATTAGATTTCAGTCTTGTGCTAAGCAATAGGAACAACTTATTTTTTCTCATGCAAATATATAGTGTTACATTTGTATATGTAAAGCCTCAGCAAGCTCTTTAAGGGGAAGAATTTTTTCCGCTTAGTAAGCTGGAAACTCAGCTTGAAGCAGAAAGGTCTTTTAATCAAACAGTGGTTAGAGGTGTTTAACGCAATTTCTTTATAGAATGAAACTCTTTCTTTATAATTTCTATTGATTTTCACATAATAAAACACAGGTGTTTGGATAAAATTGTTCTATAAAGCAAATGATTGGTTGCATAGGATCAGCAGGGTCACTTTAGTTTCCAGTTTTGTTTCAGAGCTAAATCTGAGCCGGCTATTATATATGGCAGGGAGTGCTTCAATTTCCTCTTTCCATAATAATTTCCTTGCAACTTGCTATTGTTGTGAGTGCCGAGTGAATCTCCCTTATCCATTATGCTCAGAATACAATTGTACAAGTGAACGGCTCTGTTGAACGCTTTGCAGAACTTTGAATGGGATTTGCGTCCTTTGAGATTTGAACTTAATGGGATTTCATCTGATTTTTCAGAGCACAGGGATGAGTAATGGAGAATGCTGGTTTTTTTCTTGAGCCAATTCATGCCAAAACTTTTTTATATTAAGTCACAATGTGGTAGAGCTTCTGTTACTAAGGTCCTCTATCTTTCTAGTGGAGTTTCTCTCTAGAAACAAGAAAGCACCTATTTTCCAGTAACATGTAGGAAATAGAGACTTCAGGTTTTGATGACCACAGTACTTTAGAGTGTCGTCATTCTGTTGGGACAGGTTCCCAAATCTCTGGAAGCTTCAGATAAATTCACATAAAACTTACACTGGCTGTCTTTTTATTTGGTATATACTTGCTGTAATCTGGCTGTGTTTTAATATTCACCCATACAGTACAATGAGATGTAGACTGACCTAGCTGGAGGTATGTACAGACATGCTGTAACTACTCCTAGGTGTAGCCTCCTCTAATAGCTTACTAGACTGTTCATATTGTCAGGTAATCTTGTTGCCAATCATGGTTCATAATGTGGACTAACAATGATTAATAAGAAAATATTGCAGTTTTATGGTTGCTGGTTATGCACTTTTCTCAGAAAGGGGAATCCTAGACTGTCCTTTTAAACTACGGCTGTCCTATTTATAGCTTCGTGTTTCTTCTATGTTTTGCATGCATATGGAGAGCCTCTTAGAGCTGCTGACCTATAAATGTGAATATGGCATATAGATATATTTTCACAATTAAGGCCCCCATACACCTTACAATCAACTTTTGTTCTACCAAAACCATGTAATATGAGGATCTTTTTAACCTTCCAATCACTATGTAATCGATCAGGGAGGACCAGGCATTACAGAGTTGGTAGATCTAATGGAAATTGTATGCAATGATCTAAAGGTGTATAGGGGGCTTAGGATAGCTTATAATTTTGATTTTGCCTGTGTTCTGGGTCAGTAACAAGTAATAAGAACTTACAGAAAATCACTTTACATTTTTTGTTGTTTTTTTTAAAGGGGTGTTTCCTCTAACCTGGAAAACAAAAAAATGTAATAACTCCCATGATGCAAATGGAGTGATCTAAAGGTGTATGGGAGGGGGGGGGGGGCTTTGGTCAGTAGCATCAATGAAAATGTGTTTATAGAAGGGCAAACTGCAGGGAGCACAGATGTCTTATTCCCACTGTGACTTGTTCATGGTACATCTCCAAGATGTTTGAAGGAGATAATCCAAGTAAATGGCACAATGACATATCATTAACAGACGAGGATGACCGTATGCAAGAGCTAAAGCCCCCCATACACCTTACAATCTTTCTATACAATTTCTGTACAATCAACTTTTGTTCTACCAAAACCATGTAATATAAGGACATTTCTAATCCTTACAATCACTAGGTATTCTATCAGGGAGGCCACTATACTACACAGTTGTTGGTAGATCTAATGGAGATTGTATAAATCGATCTTAAGATGTATGGGGGCCTTTAGCCAGTCACTAATGTCTAATGATCTGTTATATCTTCAAATAGCTGAATTAAGTTAGTAATATTCATATTACAATATACATATACTGGCATTTGGTATTGTTTCAAAACACGTAATGGAATAAATAACCTGTACAGTTTTAATTGGATTTTTTTTCCTGTAAAGGTTTTTTTTGGGGATAAAAGTGTAAATGAAAAAAAAAAGTGTAAATGCGATGAGTAAACTTTATTTCCTCTTTTTTAGGTGGACAGGTCTGATATGAATACACTCAGCTTGCCTCTAAATATCCGACGGGGCGGATCAGATACCAACCTTAACTTTGACATACCCGATGGCATTTTAGACTTTCACAAAGTCAAACTTTCTACCGATAGCCTGAAGCAAAAAATCCTTAAAGTCACTGAGCAAATTAAAATCGAACAAACAGCCCGTGACGGTAATGTGGCCGAGTACTTGAAACTAGTAAACAGCGCTGATAAGCAGCAGGCGAGTCGAATAAAACAAGTATTTGAGAAAAAGAACCAGAAGTCAGCCCACTCCATAGCACAGCTACAGAAAAAGTTGGAACAGTATCATAAAAAGTTAAAGGACTTAGAACAAAATGGCTCTGCAGCGAAGAGCACAAAGGACAGTTCCAAAGAAAATCTGAAAGACTCACTGAAGGATGTGAGCAGTAGTTCTAGGCCCAGTGGTCCTGCAGAACATAGTAAGATGGGTGTCCCGGGGGTTTCTTTGACTCCGCCAATGTTTGTTTTCAACAAATCTCGGGAGTTTGCAAATCTCATCCGAAATAAGTTTGGAAGCGCTGATAACATTTCTCATCTAAAGAACACACTGGATGACTTCCACCCAGAGAACAATGCTAGGAACTTAAGTGGGAGTGCCACAATAGTCACTAAGCCCAAGTATGTAAGCGACGATGAGTGCTCTAGCGGGACGTCTGGCTCAGCTGATAGTAATGGAAACCAGGCATTCGAAGGTGGACGCACAAATGCTAATGATGGCCATGGGGAGCTTGCCGTCTTTCTGGAGGAGCTGAGGGAAATTAGAGAGGCTCAGGCTCAGCTGGCTGATGACATTGAGGCACTGAAAGTACAATTTAAAAGAGACTATGGATTTATTTCACAGACGTTACAAGAAGAAAGATACAGGTACATAACAATTATATTTACCTATTATTTGTCTTTTATGAAGATGTGTCTAACTTTTGTGTGGTATGCCTTAAGGCAGAAATGCATACAGCAGTGAGTTTTTAAAAACGCATACAGTGTGAATGGTAACATTGGTTATGTATGTATAAACGCGTGCGGTAAAAAAAAGCCCGCGTTTTAAAAACGCAATGCATATAGTGTGAAATGGCCCTAACTGATCGAGGAAGCACGCTAGCGGCGCGATGACTTCATTGCATTGTGGACGAGCTGGCCCGATATGGAGCTGCAGCTGCCAGCCCGTCCAATACCCTATTCAAAATAATGGAAATGGAACAAGGTTTTTCAACATGTTGGAAACCTGTTCGATCGAGTGGGATTAATTGATCCCACTGGAAGAAGGGCACACAAGACTCAACGTTTTGACAGATGCGAGCATAATCACATGAACTTGCACGGCGCTCAATTGTGCTCAAATCTGTTTTGAACATGGTATACCCAGCTTAAGTTTTTTTATTTAAAAAGAAGCTTGAATAGCTTAAGGGAGTGGGTGCACACAAGTGGTACTCTGGTTCTCCGAAGGGGCCATAAACTAGCTATGCGTACCTGCATTATTGTTACAAAGCTCATATGTGTACGAACAACTTAGAGGCGTGTCTGGACGGCTGAAGCTAAATGTTAAATGTATATAATTTATGTCACTTGGATAACTGCAGGGAAACATGAATAACTATGAAAGGTTGCAGTTTGGGGTGTAAAATTGGAAATGTAAATTAATAATCCAATAAAAAAGATTTGACTTCTAAGGGTGTTGGATATCTGGGGGATGAAAGTCAGAGTAGGCATATATAAGAGTAAAATCTGACAAGAGAAAAGCACTGTGTGACAGCTGGATCATGACTATGAAAGGTTTACATTTGGACTGCTGGTAGTCTCAGGGGTTAGTTACTAAGCCAGAACATGTCAGGGTTGTACTACTGAGGTATGAGATCTGGGGGTTCAAACGTGTTGTACTGTGAGAGTTACATTTGACCCAATGCCAACTGGTGACCTGTGAATGGAGACAGCTAATCAGAGGATCAATCAGGAACAGGGAGGTCCATCTGTAGCAGAATCCTGGTTCGACCGATCACACGCCAAAAAGCTTAGACCGGACAGGGATCCGACATGTCGATATTTGACTGTTCGATCGCTATTACTTTGAAATATCGGCCAGGGATCAATTCCCCCAGGGTGGTGCACATCAATTCCCTGAATGATCGTTGGGTTGCCCCATTGCGATCGAATCAAGCTGTGTATGGCTGGTTTTAGACATAATGGAAGCTGCCATTGCTGATCTGGTTCTAAAAAACACTGCTCGTAGTAGGCGTTCTGGTTCTTTAGGGGTTTTTTTTAGACTGGTAAACCTGTTTTACTATTCACACTTAGACTAGTTAAGCATGGCCATGTTGTCTTAGGTCATAATGGATAACCTATTCCTGCACTTATTTATGACATGCTAGCCCCAGCACTTTCAATATACCGTATATGCCGGCATATAAGACGACTGGGCGTATAAGACGACCCCCCAACTTTTCCAGTAAAAATATAGAGTTTGTTTATATACTCGCCGTATAAGACTACCCCCTCTTCCAACGCACACCAAATAAAAAAATGTATGTCTACTCTGATTTTCAACCCACAGATCTCCAACATCCTTAGAAGTCCGATCTTTTTTTGTATTAGTAAGGATAGGATAAGTGAAAGCATGTATGCAGCAGAGTAGTGCTTTATGCTAATAGGAAAGCAATATTTTATAGGGGGCTATTAGTAGGAAGGATTAAGCTCAGGTGCCTGAAAATTTGCATGGATACAGTCTTAGGGGTTAACTAGTAAAATTTCAAGGTTCTACCATGCAGGGATTTAAAGATATATGTGTTCAATGTAGGCAAGTTAAATGTTGCATATAGGAGTATATCACTGGCCATGAAAAAGCATTGTCTGGTGGCTGGAATTTAGCTGAAATGTAACTTATAAGTATTATAGCTAGAGGGGTGAAACTCAGGGTGTAAGTAGTAGTAGGTTAGCATTACTGACCCTGAAAGTTTCATCATTATACTATAAATGGTTTTCCTGCTATGAATGTTCAAAGTTACACACTCTCTGTTACACTGTTCTCTGTGGAGAAGCATCCTGTAGCCATGGTAACACTGCTCTCTCCTTCGTTACAATGTATCTCAGTCAGCGCTCGCAGCTCAGCCAGCCCAGATATAGTTACCGGCTCCCATAGATGGTCCCCTGCACCCCCCTGCCTGTGGCACCCGGCGTATAAGACAACCCCCGACTTTGGGGAGGATTTTAAGGTACTGAAAAGTCGTCTTATACGCCAGCATATACGGTACTTGTATTTGAAAATCTAATGCAGCCACCTTTGTTAGCACATTCAGTGTGTACTTTGAAATGAACAGTATACAATGCAGTATGTATAGTGTGAAAGGCCTTTACATCTTTTCTGAGCCAAATATAGGTTTCTCCATGTGGGAGGTAGTTCAATCATACTTTGTTCATTAGAACCAACGGCGATCATAAATCATGATCGAATCGATTGAAGGGAAACTGAAACGTGTCTTAACACATAAAATTTATATTGTTATGAAATTATTTTCTTTAAGAAGTCATATTACTAATATACGAAAGAAGATATTGCGAAAGAGCATGTATAGATATGGATATACACAATAAAAAGATGCTAGGCCAATAATTTAAAAGATTGCACCGAACTGCATGCATTCCTCAGGTGTGTGACGAAAATTGCTAAAAAATCCCTTCTGTATCTAGACTTTTAACCTCCCTAGCGCACTGCTGAGGTACAGATTTCTGTACCAAAAGCGCACCATAGACTGTAATGGATTTTTTTTTTTTTCGTAAATGAATTTACATAAAAAAAAGTTATTTAAAGTATAATTAGAATTTTATTTGTTGTATATAATAAAAATTCTATTTAAATGTAAATGTGTGTTGTGTTTTTTACTTTAAATTGTACTGGGTACAGTTATCACTGTACCCAGTACAATTCCCCTTTAAATTTGGTGCCCCCCCCCCCCCTGTGTGAAGTCACCAGGTCCTCACACCGGGAGGGAGAGGACCAAACAAGGTTATTTTGAAATCGCGCTGGATACAGCTTTCTAAGGAGAAAGCTGTATCCAGAACGATTTGAAATTCCCGCCCTGCGGTCTGAATTCAAAAATCCCGCCACCTCCAGGTGTGATGGATGGCGGCGGGATTTTTCAATTCAAACCGCATGGCGGTTTCCTGGACACTATTGGGGCGATCGGTACCCCCTCCTTGGTGGGGATGCAATCTGAGCTAGCTACAGCAGCAGATGTTCCTGCAGGAACATCAGCTGCTGTAGATCGTTTAGATCGTATCCCCTGCATCCCC
>CM070034.1:54713396-54728669 GCA_036250615.1 Ptychadena robeensis | reverse complement strand
CTCCAGGTGTGATGGATGGCGGCGGGATTTTTCAATTCAAACTGCATGGCGGTTTCCCGGACACTATTGGGGCTCCTTGGTGGGGATGCAGTTAACTATAATTACATAAAGGTTGCATATGTTCGCAGAGAATATGAATAAGCCCCTCTGTTAAGGGGTGAAACGTATCGGAGAGAAGGAGACGCCCAGGGGAGCCTGTGTTGTAGGAGTTTGCACTTTTATTTGCATTTTGGAGTATTTTTCATGACATATTGGGTAGACTTTGAAGATGGGTCATTTGGGAATTCCAGCATCAGTAACCCAACCCTAATTATAACAGCCTTAGAGGAAGTCCGTGTGGATGTTCAAAACGGCAGGGAGTGCGGGTAAAAGGATTTGTTATTTACACAAATGTGTAATGAATTTCTAGAACTCTCCTCTGAAACTTGCAATATTCAGATCTTAAAAAGGAAATAAATCATCTGAGCAACATTTGTACACCAGGAACCTACATGTTTACTAGTAATGAAAACTAACCAGTGAATTTCTAAGCACAAATAAAAACCTTGACCCGCAAAGACTCCCTGTACCTATTGACGTAATGACACTCAAGCAAGCTGGGCATATACTGATAGATTTGTATGCTGCTTTTAATAAACATATTAGTGCTGAGCTCTTCCAGCCAAAAGGCCAATGCCAGGAGGGAGGTCTTCACTGCAGCAGAGTGTCGGGGCTTTAGCATGTGTTCATACACAAGCAGTACCCATTCTCTGAACACACTGACCAACTTATGGAGAGACACATTTTATAATCTGGAACTGAACAACTTTCCCATGAGCAGCTATTTACAAATGGGAGGGGATATAAATCTTTGTCACAAAATGTATTTATTGCAATGCAGAATGTTCATGTAAATACACAACTCATGTTATCTTATTGTAAAATGTCTCTCTCCATAAGTTGGTCTGTGTGGTCACAGGATGGGTACTGCTGGTGCTTCTGTAGAAAAGATCTCTTCTTGGTAGTGGTATTTTGGCTTGGCTGGAGGGAATGGAACACATTTCTGCTCCTTATTTAGACAATAAGACGCAGGGCCACTTTTTTTAATGGTAAAAAGGTGCGTCTGAAAAATATGGTGCAACCTTTTTATATTTCATTTGTGTATTTGGATGTTCTGCTAGACTTTGAAGATCAATGGTACTGCAAGTCAACTAAAGGAGACCTATTATTGGCAGTTTTATATGTCTTCCATGGCGGGTATACTTTTAAGTAGTGATAATACCTTCATGTTGTCTTTTTATATAAATAACCACCAGAAGAATAAAATGCCTCAAACCATCATCAACACCATATGCTAAAAATAAGGGATAGGAAAGTATAATGGTTTGAGGGGTGTCTGAAAGTTTTCCACAAATAACTAAAATGTTATCTTGTACTACTTGTGTTTTATTTAATTAGCTATGTGGTTGTTGTCAGTCTATTGAGCCATCTTTCTATTCAGTTTTTTCTTTTTAAATGGAGTTTTGCATATTTTAGAATGGAATGTTATGTAGCCGCTTCTGTTAATGTCGCTTTCATTAATATTATGCTGCACACTTGACCTAAAAATTGTAACCTCAATAAATCTCTTGATCTCAATTTCTCATTCTAAATTCTTAGGTTCAGAGTGCAATGTAATTAGAGGAGACTTTAATTATTGGAATACATTTCAACCAAAAAAGGATCTTTGTTAATTACTATGTACAATTTTGAGATAATGAAAAATGTGATCAAAAGACGACTTTGTTAAGACCACTTTGTAGCTAGCAAGATATTAAAGGGGACCTACCACCAGAAATCTATATTTTTATGAATGGCACTAGAAGTGCCCATAATAGGGAGGATTGCAATAGAAAAAAAAACAAGAAAAAACAACTGACCTGTAATGAGCAATTCAAGAAGATAATCCCACAGCCATCCCTTACTTCCAGATTCTAGTCTCTGCAAGGCAACACGTCAAGAGAGCGTTTTGTTTTCTGAGTAAACTTGTGGTGACATAATTATATTTAGGCAAATTCCCATAGAAGATAATTGAACGCCCCCCAATGGCCACCCGCGATATTGCACCCCCAGTTTAATGATCTTCTATGGCAATTTGCCTTCAATATAATTATGTGATCACAAGTTTACCCAGAAAACAAAGAGTGCTTGTGACGTGTTGCCTTGCAGAGACTAGAACCCGGAAGAAAAGGATTATCTTTTTGAATTTCTCATTACAGGTAAGGTTTTTTTTTTCTTCAATTGCAATCCTCCCTATTATCGGCACTTCTAGTGCCATTTATAAAAAAAAAAAATATATAGATTTCTGGTGGTAGGTCCACTTCAAGTCCATGTACAGCTTGGACTATAAGGGAAAGTAAGCAAAAAGTATATAGAAGATATCTTAAAATGGAGCTGTCCATTCCATTGACAACTATTTAAAAAAAAATGTGAATACATTTTTTTTTTTTTGTTTCATTAATTTTTTTTAATTCTTATCATTGCAATAGAAACAAGAAAAAGAATAAGTGCACATATATTTTCCATTCACAAATGTATTTGCACACAACATAAACATTTTTTATACTTAGTAGATTTTTTTCTGCTCTCTTGGCAACTGCAATTTATTCCTATTATCATCATTTTCTTTTCTTTTTTTAAAATACAATAAATGTACAGTCAGCTAACAACTGTTTTAATATTTAGATGACACTAGAATGAAAAAAAGGCATTGTGAATCATATTAATACTAGTCATCATAAAGATAATGAATGCAACATAATCATCACTACTGTGATAAGTAACTATACTGCACCATGAAAATTGATTTTTCTTCATCACTGATTCGTGATAAGTTCCAGTACATCACTGTGAACATTCTTTTGTATGAAACGCAGGAGACATGAAAGTGGGTCAGCTTAACAGTAGTCACCTAGCTTTCTGTGCAAAATATTAAAGATGTTTTATATAAAATACTATATATAAAGATACTAAGAATACTATAATAAAGAATAAGCCTTTAGAGATAGATGTTCTGTTGAGTCCGAGCTTGCATTGTAGGGATGTGAGGGGGATTTATCTCCCCTGTCTCCACCCATCTGTGATCGTTGTCTTTGGTCCTCCATGTCCATTACATGCCTTTTTGTTTTTATTATAAATTTTTAGCAATAAATGTAAAATGCAAAGAAAAAAATTACATACTATTTCTTACTTAGTCTTTTCTTAAGGTAGGAATACATGGGTTGATGTTTTGTTCAATGAACCCTTGAGTGCAGTCTGATCCCCACGCTGCGCTCGAGCTGTCGTCGATTGAATGGAGAATCAATGTGCACCACTTTGTATGGGGACCCTTTTTCTGCATCCAAAGTAATGGCAGTCAACCAGGGGTTTACCAACATGTTGGTTCCCTGTTCAATTGTGACCAAGAAAGGGAGGCTGCAATCGATTCCCGATCAATCACTGCAAATGCGCACGGTGAACGATTGCTCGGGAATCAATTGAAAAACTGACCTGTGTATGCCCACCTTCTAGTAGCTGAACGTTTTTGTAGCCATTTCATTGGTAAGGGTTTCTGGGTGAACCCATGCAGCGCTCTGTCTGAATATATATGACCTGGTTTTTGTAAAATGAAATGTAACAATGAAGTAATACTTCAAGTGTTAATAAGCCTTCATGTTAAAAAAACTATTCCAACCTACAAGCAATGCTTAATAGATAATATAATTTTTTCCCACAAAAAAAAGCAGGTTGTCACCCCTTTATTACTCTTATTCTATGTCCCTTACTCTCTTCTCGTGTCGTGCCCCAAATGTCCCTGTTTATACAAGGGCTCCTTCCCTGAGAGTTCTTGCATCAGTTACTTGTTGCACCTGCAAAACAGTGATTTATGGATCACACAGCAGTGGCTACATACGGGACACCAGAGACCTAATAGCTAAGGGACACACAGCAAAACAGGAAGTACCTGGTGCAACCAATAAATTCAGTGATTTGAAATATGTACATGTTATTGGTGACCTACACCTTACTATATGTTTCTGAAATAGCTTTCTCAATCTTTCTTAAAATAATCGAGATTCTAGTATCTTACTGACATCTCTTTTACCTTTGATAGGTATGAAAGACTTGAAGACCAGCTCAATGACTTAACTGACCTTCACCAGCATGAGACCACAAATTTGAAACAGGATCTGGCAAGCATTGAAGAAAAGGTTGCTTATCAGGCTTATGAAAGATCCAGAGATATTCAGGTAAATGCCATGTGGATGTGAGTGACTAATAACGAGCAGTCTGCTATCCTAGAACTGACTTTTGAAAGCTACATTTTCACATTCATACATAAGAAAGCATACTAGCCAGGAAATATACAGTTTAAGAAAGTGAGAGTAGTCCACACTCATCACCCTCTCTAGTAGACAAATCTATATGAGGCACCATAAAGGTAGCCATACACTGCCCAATCTTTTGGTCGATAGACCACTGTGCGCGTTCCTGCCAATTGCCCGGCGGTCGCTCAGCCACAAATTGTGTGCACCCACCTGGTCAGATCAACAAGGATCCTCCTGCATGTTGGATTGCACAGTGATCCGACATGTCTGTACATTACCAGCGTATCCCATTACTCTGGGTATCTAGTTCTTGGTGGCTGGTCCATAGGGACCAGCCACCGTGTAGTATTGCTTATATATTTCTCCAGCCAAGCCAAAAGGCTAGTACCAGGAGGCAAGGCTTTGTTCTACTCCCTCTGGCCAAGCCAAAAGGCCAGTGCCAATTGGGGAGGTCTTCGTTCCAGCAGAGGGTGCAAGGCTGAAACTTTTGCACGTGTTTTTACACTAGCCTGAATTTTAACTGCACTGCTGAATGAAAATGCACAACTCGCCCATCTAAATTACCTCAATTAACCCAGCTAATTACATATGGGAGGAGTTATATGTTTACAACACCAGGCAGAGCTTGCAAAACTCAATAGAGTTATATAATGTTCTTTTGATAGTTGTGTAATTACATTTCTGCAATGTAGTACAAAAATTCTGAGCAGACTCTTCTTTATTCCCATATGTAAATAACTGCTCATGGGTAAAATGTGCCAGATTGAACACACTGACCACATTTTGGAGACTCATTTTACAGAGAATGGATACTGCTATTGTCTGTCTGGAGGGAATTTAACAAATTCCAGCCCCCTGGGTTGCAGAGCTATGTTTCAAACTTTTTAAAATAGATAAATAATTTTTACATATTCAATTTACAATTTTACAGACATTTTCTCATTCGTTTTAATCCAATTGTCTGTAAAATAAAAAGGTTGAAAAAGGCCACAGATTTTATTAACCCAACTGATTTTACAAGATTTAAGTCTATGCCCTTTTCACGCTCTGCTCCTCCCTCTGATTTAGGGTTAATTATAGTGATTAGCAGAGATTGTGTCTTTCATTGTCTTGTCTATGGTCCCTTGTAACATAAGCAACATATTTTGTATCTGTATTTGTTTTGTAGCTATAATAAAGAAAACCTACAAATATATGAATTGTATTTACGTTTCTTCTTCTATTGATAGGAAGCTTTGGAATCCTGCCAGACCCGTGTCTCCAAACTGGAGATCCACCAGCAAGAACAGTTAGCTGTGCAGTCTGAAACAGTGAATGCCAAAGTACTCTTGGGCAAATGTATAAACATACTTGTGGCCTTAATCACTGTTGTTCTGGTTTGTGTGTCAACTATTGCAAAGTTCACAGCACCAATGATGAGGAGCCGATTCCATGTCTTTTGCACTTTTTTTGCAGTGACACTGTTTGCAATTTTTTGTAAAAACTGGGACCACATAGTATCTGCTTTAGAACGGGGTCTCTTTTCAAGATGAACTCTCCTGACTATGTAAACAAACTTCTTATAGGGACTAAAAATGCCTTTTTAAGTGGATTTATTTCTCTTTTCTACATTCTGCATTGTAGACTGTTTCTTTGAACCACTAATGGCATGCTTACATTCATATGTTGCCTTAAAGTTGCATAAATGGATGGATTGCTTTCTTACATGACAGCTGGAGGATGAACCAATCATTATTGAGGATGTCAACGATCAATATGTTGTCCTGTGGATCTCAGTTCTGCATACATTTGTGTGATGTACAGTTATGTTGGCCTACCAAAGCTTGTCTTGGTTGTTGTATTGTTTACGTCTATAGGGTTGGCAGAAGAGGAACAATGAAATGTTTTGTTGTAAATACATGTGCTTGTCAACTGTTTTTCTATGTAGCTGGTTAATGAATGTACTAGTCCATAATTCTCTACAAAAAGATGTGAAGACTTTACTGTTGTCAACACTGTTATACAGGAAGCCATACTATGTGTTACTTAGTAAAACATTATGAACGTTACTTGAAGCACCAAAGAAGGAACTACTTTTTTCACAAAAATGGCATGGCACAATACCAGTTCCTGTTACTAATTTTACTTACTGCATAAAATGAACAAAAGGTTTTTACCCTAATGCACCTGCTCATATGTTCAAAATATTGAGTTTGTATATCTGTTAACATGCACAGGAAAAAAATTGGTTTGTATTTGGTTTCTATTGTAAACAACCACTACCTTGTGTGATTAAAAAAAAAGTCCATTATATTGTCTAATTCTCCCTTTAAAGGTATTTTTTTTAAAGAGGGCTTAGATGCTTGAGGAATTACAGTAAAGTAGTCAGGCTGATTCTACACATTTTGTCTTAAGAAAAGCATCAACTGTCTTTTAGAGGTTACTGTAAATGCTCTGTGTCCAACATTAAAAATTAATATATCAGCAGAAACTTGTAAAAGTCTTTATAATTGTCACTATTGCATGTATAAGGGCTTGTGTCCATTGCTGCTTTAATGAATGGGGCAGTGTCCACTCTGCGTATTCTGAGCTGCGGGCTGCGGAGTCTTCAAAGCAGCACCGCATGGTGCCGAAGCTGTTTGGGTGCTGATGTTCTGCGTCTTTCCCCTGCTGCATCAATAGAGCATGCAATAGGGCGCCGTGAGCCATGGGCCCTCCCTGCAAGCAGCTGAGAATCTGTCCAGTGTGTCTTGACATATGTCCAGGGCGGTAAATCTGCAGTGGACACATGCCCTAAGGCTGCATAAATTGTGTGTGTGTATATACAGTTTATATAAAAAAATTCCTAGCTGTCATTACATATTTTTAATAATGTGTGCAATAGAAAATTTTTATATTATTTCTAGTAGAACAGACACAACCACAAAGTAAAGACAGCGATGCTCATGCATATTCCTGGTTTATTAAACACAACTGCAGTTGTGGCAGATTTTTTTCATCACAGTTACACTATCTGGTTAAAAGTTGGGGATCCCATGGTCCCACCTCTATGTCTTTTCTTGTAACTTATTTATGGACATCATTACGTATGCATGACCCTTATGGCTAGAATTGCTTCACTTTTCTGGAAATCCTTCCAGAAAAAGTAAAAAAAACATTGGTAAGATCAAGGAACTGACTGAATGAATTCAAGCTGACTTGCAATTAGTGTTCTAATTGACCTCTAAGGTTTTCAGTAGGGTGGAGGTCAGGTCTCTGTATAGGTGATCCAATTAACATACCTGGCTGCAGTCCTGCTGAAACAGGAAAACACAATCCCCAAATGGTTACAAGGCTTGAAGCCAGCACATCTGTTTATGTTGTAGCATTATTACTTCTCTTCACCCCCAGACTAAAGGCCCCCATACACCTTCAGATTTCTCTGTCAGATTTCCTTTAAATCTCCTTTTGTTTTACCTAAACCCTGTAATATGAGGGACTTTCTAAACAATCAAGTCTACTTGTGTTCAATCCCAGAGGGCCCTACTATATAGTTGTTGATAGACCTAAAGGACATCTGACAGAGAGATCTAAAGGTGTATGACCAGCCTACATCATAAAACATTTTGGAGGAGTGTCTATATTTATGAACAAATAGGTGTTAAAGGGCATATAGTGGGTGATTTTCAGTTTGCCATGTCTTCTGGTTTGAGTTATTTAGAATTCATGTTATATCTTTATACCACCACATAAAAAAAAAAGCAATGTGGAGCTGATTTCCATATCTTTAAGGTTTCTGCTGTCTTAATATGGGAGAGGCATGTGAATAGCGAGGGCTGGTGATGGTTATTTCATAAGGGATGTCTACCGTTCCCAGTTATTTTAGGAATGCATTGTGGTGTGTTTATATAGTAAACGTATATGAAATAGTTTATTTCTATGTAGTCCAGAAACATCATGAATCCTTAAGCATTCTTGGCTTATCTTCTAAGCGGTCATCACAAGTACTTCCATAGCTCCTCCCTCCTTATCTGCACGCAGAGTCTCACAGTGGGAAGTATTACCACTTCTGACAACCACCCACAGAAAGGAACGCTTCATGCTATGTACTTTGTGTACCTAAACAGCAGGTTTTTAGTGTTCCCATTTGCTTGATCCTTGTGAAGGGTATGATTGCTCCCCACTGGATAAATACTTACATTGCATGGTAGCAAGTCCTGACATTTATAAGCCACATTATACAATATTATTATTCTATAAATATCACCACATCCATTACTTTAGATTCTCCAGCTTCTGTGACAGTGGCACAAGGGGATGGGCAAATAACAGCTTTATAGGGTAATAATATTTTGCTGTTTTTTTTTATATATGCAAGTTGGATACGTACTTGCCAGAAATGGAAAGTCAGCACATTAAATTAAATGTACTTTAAATAAAATAACATTGAGATATATTTTTTCTCATCATTTTTAGGGTTTGGGACTACAGTAGGTAGTCTTGTCTTTGTCCACTGGCACTTTAAGTGCCCTTTCACGCTAGCCGTTCTGTGGCAGGGATTCTTACTGGCAAGGTCTGCCTTTGCATCTCCCTCAAATGCTTCAGTTTTAGGTAAAAAACCTAAGTGCTGCAGCACAATACATGCTTGAGGGCATTTGTTTTTTCACAGTGATAAGCGAAAAATGAAACCTTGTGTACCTTGCATTATCATAAGCCATGCTGTATTTCAGTACTGCAATGAAAACACAGCTAATAATAAAGGGCCCTTTACATTTTTCTTTTTTCTTCTGTCACAAGCAAACATGCAGCTAACTGCAGCAGCCTATGTCATAATAAGTTGAAATCCTCCATACGTTTTCTGGGTCAGTAAGAGTATTTAAAGATGGGGATTAGAAAACTACTACTAATGAAATATATTTTTTAAACCAAGTCAGCAATGGTAATTTAAATATTATAAATTTAGACCTTATGTATAGAAAGAGCCAGGTTATTTCCAAATGCAGTTTTTAGAGACCTATTTATTACATCAAAATCATATTCAAATAGAAGTACCATATATATATTATACACACAGCAGATCAGTGTTTTTTATTAACAGCATCTATAAAAATATAAACCTTATTAAAAAGGAATATTCGTTCTGTTAGGCACACCTCCTGGAGCTGCAGATTTTTGTATGTAGGCATTCATGTATTGACTTCTAGACATAAATAGGCTTAATATGTGTTTTCTGTGGCAATTGTACATTGGTGGTGGTCTGAATTATTTTAGTTAGCAAGTGAAACTTTTGATATCTATAAAGCTGAAGCTGAAGACATATCTGACTTTTGTTCACATTGCAGTGCAATGTCCTACAATCATGTATTGATTCAACAGTACCATGGGCCCTAGCCTAGATATCTCCTCATACGATCTAGATAGTCTAACACCGCATATTTAACATTAACCAGGTTGTGACTGGTTAGTTCCTGTTAGTTTTTTATTGCTGTTTTGCTCTAAGTGACAACCAGGACATAAGTTTGACCTGAACTTGAATTCATATCTCTAAAGTTTTCCATTATCTAATAAGAAAAAACTTACAGGAAGTGACATTGCGGAGTGTCACTTCCGGTATTTGGACATCGCAGGGTGTCCTTTTCAGTATTTGGTGTTGCCCTCCCTCCTAACTTCCCACCCACATCATGCACAATCTGGGTGGGAAGAGCGTAAATTATCCAGATTTCAAAATCCAGGAAATATCTAGGATTTGTTGACAGGAAAAGTTGACAGGTATGCTTGTGTTTGAAGGAAGTGTGTTTGCATGGATGATCCACTTAGTGTCTGAGTGCCACCAGCTTTAGCCCATATTATACATAACATTGTAAGAAAGATTTAAAAACCACTGTGCACAATCGATCCTGTACTTGGATGGGAACCCTCAGTAATCAAACAGGGATTTGTTGGTTCCCTGTTTGATAGATTGATCCCGCTTGAAAAAAAGTCTGGATGCAATCAACTCAAGAGCATGCGGCGATCTTTATAAAATCAACCAGTGTATGGCCCAGTCTTGGAATCAAATCCTTACAGCAGAGCAGATAACATTTGTATGGAAGTTAGTTTGAAAAGTTGATTATAATACTGATGTATTTTTTTTTTATTTTTTTTTTTATGCCGGCATGTGCAAAGTGGCTATGTTGGCTACTGTGTAGTTCTGACTATACAGAGATTTATCATTTAAGAATATATGTATGGCTCTGTCAATATAGAGTACATTATCGGTAATGTTTACATTGGTTAGCATTTGAGAACGAAAGGCTTTATTAAATCTGTATGTAGCATTCCATGTTGGCTGCTAAATCTGTTTTTTTCTATGTACAGTTGACATTTCACAATTTAACATGCACATTTTACTCTACAAGTAACATGCAAATTTTATACTTCAAAACTGTTATTTACCAATATAGGAAACATGCAGAAGTATCTGTGATTTCCTATACACTAAAGAATATTTGTATTGCTTCAAAAAAGTAAATGCTGGTCTAATGGGATAATCAGGCCATTTTTGCATATCAGCATTTTTTTTTCAAAATGAAATTGTTTTGCATTTGTTTTGTATTATAGACCTACATATATGTTATTTTCAAGAACCTGTTTCATGTAATTTTGGAGATGGCATGACTGTCATTTTATATTTTGAAAACTGATACCGTATTTTTATAACTTTAAGACGCTCCTATGTATAGGACGCACTCTATACTCCTCTATAGAGCGTCCTATGGCTAAAAAATTCTTCCACTCTTCTGGCCATAGCTATGGAATCTGACTAGCAGAGTAGGAGTTAGGAGGTGAAGAATCTGTCTGACAGATTCCTTACCTCTACCCAGACTGGCATAGCTGTGTGTGAGGTGGGCAGCTTGTGCAGATGGTAGATCTCCCATCTGTGCTGTTTATGAGTTGAGCTCAAGCTTGTGGTATGCGAGTTAACACACAGGCAGATGTGTCTCCTATGCAGTGTGTTATCATCTGACATCTGCCTTATAACATAGTGTTCAACTCTCAGTGTGTGTGAGAGCTGACATTGTGAGTCCAGCTCTCTCACACACAGGCAGTGCTGGATGGGAGGGATGCCTGTCTCTGCTCTTAATTGTTTATAACAGCCGGTGCTCTGTTGATGTAAACAATGAACTACAGATGGGAGATCTGCCCGCTCTGACATCTGGCCGAGTGGTTGCGGCATTTCCCCATCACAATTTGGGAGTGGTGCGTGTAATAGTCTGAAAAATACGGTATATAACTGGATTACAATAGGTAGTATAATAGTAAGTGTGGCATTACCAATCTTTGTGCTCAATCATGAAACAGCCCTGCCAAATGTCTAAGTTGTTGAATGGCTATCTATACATTTAATCTGGCATTATACCCATTTGTGTTTCTGCACTGTGTGTGTGTTAGGCCCCCCATACACCTTTAGATCTCTCCATACAATTTCCATTAGATCTACCAACATGTATGTAGTATAGTGGCCTCCCTGATAGAATACAGTGATTAGAAGGGTTAGAAAGGTCCCCATATTACATGGTTTTGGTAGAAGAAAAGTTGATTGCACAGAAATTGTATGGTAAAATTGTAAGGTGTATGGGGGGCTTAATGGTGCCATTCATTTAGACAGAATCCAACCTTACAAATATAAAGTGTAAGGGTTTTTGTCTGCCGTGATAACCGGTTCTCTTTAAACAAAAATTAACATTCTACATTCACAAAAACCAGCTGTACTGGTAATGGTTAGGTTATGTAAATCCTCGAAGATCTGCGTGGTTGAATATTTTATTGAAGAAACCTACTGCAAGTGTGTTCATGTTTCATTACTACAGAAATGTTTATTCTTAATGACGAGTTTTGGGATATTTATATAAATCTGTATAAATATATTTATATGTTGGTGCCAGACCTGCTCCTCTGTTCTAAGTGGGGGCAGTCATGTTATATGGTATAAAACTCTGATGCTATCCAGTATCCAGGCTATGTATGTTGCCTATATACGTTTAATGTTTACCATCAAGATTTCCTGTTTCGAATATTTTTAACAGACTTTTAAAAAGATAGAGAAATCCTATGTACTGTCCTGAAGTTATTGGCTTGTCTTACAGAATGAAATGACTGACAACTGTGATTGTTTATAGGAAAGTGTAAATATGTTTATTGAAATGTTGAAGCTTTTTGAATCTACTGTAAGAAATAACTTCTGATGAATTCTCATGTAGATTATATATGTTTTGTTTTTACAAATTTCTATGAACAAAAAAATCCTAACAATAAATGATCAAAGTACATTGAGTGTGCCTTTTTATTATTTTAGAAATTATTTGATGTAATAAAAGTTGATGGCCAAAAACCAAATCTTATCTTGCATCAAGTGTCTTCTGACACTGTTCATTAGACCCTGTCATCCGCACAGGAATATCAACTACTGTGTATACTTGTGCATGGGCTGAAAAAGCTCCCCTCTGCTTATACTCCACTCATCTTTCCCGGGTCACAGAATCCGACGCACTGGTGTTCTGTCGGCAGCCTCTGTGAAGCTCTGTGTTCCTGACACCAGTTGATGCAATGTAAACAAACTCCACTTTGCCATCCGTTGGCCGGTTACTGTTACTGGTGTCACTAATGGAAATCCATTCCAATAATGAATAAGTTGAGCATGTGCTTCTCTGTGAGTTATCTAGCAGGAACATTTTCACAGGAGAACTTGTCATCCCTAATATACACATCGATCTTCTATTACACCTTCATAAACTTGATGGATATCCCATGGCAAAATCCATGTATTCAACATAATAATCTGGTACTGTGTAAAATCTGTCTATTCCTTCCTAATAACTGATAAACGGGGTGCATACCTCTTTATCACTCCGGTGGAGAGAGCACTAGTTATCAGCCTGAGGTCTTGCAGTTTGTTGGGTACCAGGACAAGATGGACGCCATGGTCTAGGTGCATAGCAATTTCTGGACACATAAAATCTTCTGCAAATCCCAAGGTGAGAGCTCTGTTCATTCTGCAAAGAGAACGGTTTAGGAAAGTATACAAGAAATGTATATTAACCTCCCTAGCGCACTGCTGAGCGCACCATAGACTTTAACCAAATTTTTTTTTAATGTTGTAGGCCTGTAACTAACCAAAATCTGTCCGTACAAGGGTCTAATACACATCCCGACTATGATAATGTGTAAAAAACTAACAATTATGTAAAAAAAAAATAATGTAATAATAAAAAAAATAAAAGATATCAATTGGTGATGAAATCTCTAAAATACTTCTTTAGTATGAGAGATTTCAAAACAGTATGTATTTATATTTGTTTATAATAAAAGTTTAATTCAATTGACAGTGTTTTGTGTGTTTTTTTTCTACTTTTAATTGTATTGGATACAGTATCAGTTGCACTGTATCCAGTACAAGTCTCTTTTGAATTTGACTCCTCCACCCCCAGTGTAATGGCATCAGGACCATCACACTGTGGGTGAGAGAGTTAAATGATAGAGGGGGGGCCTTGGGGGGGAGACTTTATATCAATGTGCATTACATTGTTATTCAAACTGAATAAAGCTTTCTAAGCAGAAAGCTGTGTTCAGTCTGATTTGAAAGCAATAAGTTTAAAACTGAAACCACTCTAAACAGACTGGTTGGAGTGTAAAAACTTACTGTTTTCTGATTAGCAGCTTTCAGCAGCATCAGCTGTTCCTCTTCTCCCCGGCCGGCCCGTGTGTCACATCACTACTTCCTGGACTCCGGGGGGATTCTTCTCCTCTCAGAAGAAACAGTAAGTTTTCATACTGAAATCAGTCTGATCACACTCCTGTGTTTGGAAACTGTGATCAGAGCGAGTGAATTGTGAAAATATGCAGTTTCTTGTCAGAGAAGTGAGATTTCTGCAGCAAACTCTGAGATTTCTCAGTTAAACCACTCTAAACACAGCTCCTAAACAGAATGCTGTGTTCAGAGTGGTTAAAAGTTAAAAATAATGCCGCAGATCACTCTCTCTCTAACCAGAGAGGGATCTCCTCCACTCCCGAAAGCTTGCAGCAGTGGACTGAAGCAGCCGCAGACGCCGGATCAGGTAAGCCGGCGATGCAGGGAACCTCTTCGTTCAGTGCACTTTTTGCACGTCCAGAGCGAACGAGCTGGGTTCGTCTCAACCGCTAGGGAGGTTAATAAATATTAGAGATGCACTGATCTTACAGGAAATGTGACCTGCTGATTCAGATTTTTTTTAAAGAAGTAATGTAATGTATGCATATGACATTTATTTAAATTTCATTTCTAATCTATCTTATTTAAATGTGCAGCTGCACTGTAACAATAACGCTGTTGAAACTAAACTAAAATGGCCATATAACACTAACTTTGAACATTCATAATATAAAAACCTTGACTAGTACAATCATGAAACTTTGAGGGTCAGTAATGGTCCCCTACTTCTTCTTAAACCCCAAGTTTCACTCCTCCAAGCATTATTTGATAGCTGGACTTTGAGCTGAACTTTTTTATGTAAGTGTTGTAGCTAGGGCGGTGAAACTTGAGGTGTAAGTAGTAGTACAGGTAATATAGCATATACACTGATACACCCCATATATAGTACAGAAGACAGACATGTGAAGGGGAGCACTATCATATAAGTACAGATCTGTCATTAACTCTTATTATAGATATACAGACTCCATATATTGTACAAGCAGAAGTGGGTAAACATTGTCCTATAAGCAGGGGTGCACATAACATTTTTAGTGAGCTCCTCCGATGAGTACTAGGAGATGGTGTTTGGTACTCACCCCATATGTAGGGTGGCCTACCTCACTGTCGTACTCACTGTCCTCTGTGTCAGCTTCCTGCATGGTAGTTATTACTGCAGATGGACTTTCCTGTTCCTCAGATTAGCTGTCTTTATCCACAAATCAACAACTATTATTATTATTATTATTAACATTTATTTATATAGCGCCAGCATATTACGCA
>CM070034.1:54677600-54697754 GCA_036250615.1 Ptychadena robeensis | reverse complement strand
GGGTTTGGTTGGATACCTGAATTGTTATTGCATTGGTGATGCTATGTCTTTGATTCTGTTTTCCAGTTCCGCTCAGGGAGTCCTCTTATACGACTGAATTGGCAAGTGGAGAGCTGGACTTTAAACAATTATTTTCTGGTGTTTCCTCCCACTGGGGGTGGGGTCCATCTCTCGGTGTGCTGTCTTGGAATCGGCTTTTGTACAAGGACGCACTTGTGCCTGCGTCTTATGGTCTGAATGCACGACCCCCTCAGCTGCCGGTGGTCGCACCTTGGCTTCCTGCCAGCTCTCCTGGCCAATAGCCGGCTCTCCCATCTGAACTGTGTAATTGCCTATGCCAGCAGAGCTCAGAGCCCTCCTGCCATAGGCAATGAAGAGAGAGTTATAGATGAACTGGCATCTATATCTCTCTCTCCTGTCCGTGGAAACTGCAATGACTCGGCTCCCACGGACACAGGAACAGCCAGCCGAAGAGGAGAGCAGAGACTAAAGGCCCCCATACACGTGTCGGATTCCCACCGGATTCCGGCACGATCGATTCCGGGCGCGTGCACGCGAAACGATCGTTCCGGAATCGCGTGCAGCCCACCTTGTCCGATCGATCAGGTCCGATCGTTCGGGGGCCCAGAATCGGATCCGACAGAGAACCAACATGTTGGTCTTTTTGATCCGATTCTGCACACATCAGGGGGAGTTGCCATTTGTGAGGTGGACAATCGGACACGGAATCGTCCCGGAATCCGTTGGACAAGGTGGTATGCAGCGATCGGATACTCTTAATTGGTCGATTGATCGGAGCTCCGATTCCCGCTGAGATCGCCGGAATCGATCGGATCAGTGATCAATCGGCCATGGAATCCGACAAGTGTATGGCTAGCTTAAGAGGAGAGAGTCTGCAGCTGTCTGCCCCCCTCCTCCTCCAGATCAGTGTGGAGAATGGTGTGTTCTGCTGAGCGTGTACTGCTGCTACTTACACCTTCTGGCTGAATTAAATATTGCATTCATTGAATTCATTGCATTAACCCAATTGATGTGAAAACATATTAAATCTTTTTTCTGGTTTTCCTGCCTTAAAAACTGGATGCGTCTTACGGTCAGGTGCGTCTTATAGTCCGAAAAATACGGTAAATAGTAAAGATAGTAAAATAAAAAAGAAGAAATGGATAGATCCAAAGCACCAGTGTATGACCAACTGGATGTGACTAAAGCTGGCCATACACCTGTCAGATATCCTTTAGATATGCCAACAACTATGTAGTGCCGGGTCCTCTGCGATTGAACACAGGTAGACTTGATTGTTTAAGCTCCCCATAAACCTTTAGATTACTCCATACAATTTCCTTTAGATTTACCATCAACCTGTCCCTCATATTACATGGTTTTGGTAGAACATAAGTTGATTGTACAGAAATTGTATGGCAAGACTGTAAGGTGTATGGGAGGCTTAAGAGAGAGACGAGTGATAGTTGTCCTGTGGTCTGTTTGTTAATCATATGTGTATTAATGTCTGTTGTGGTGACCTATTAAAGACGGTGACATAAGTGACTTTTGAAATGGCGTGATGGATGATGGCCCTAAATGTAAGGGGATAGGTGTCACATGAAAAAAGGTTGTATAAAATATATATATGTGCTTGTCTGAATGTGGATCTATGATCCCCCCTCAGTATGTGTGTAAAGACTTTACCCCAGCTAAAATACCAGGGCTGTGGAGTCGAGGAGTAGGAGACATTTTTCGGTACCTGGAGTCGGCAAAAAATTAACCGACTCCGACTCCTACTAAATTGAAATAGGAATAAAAAAATGTCACAATTAACAGTCATAATGAATGACTTCTCTGCTATAACAATAAATGCAGTGCCGTGCATAACATTACAGCACCCACTGTGACCCTAGCCTAAAGGCCCCCACACATGTACGGAGTGGGGGCCGACAGACCAGCTCAGATGAGCTCTAGAGTGCAGTGTCATGACGTCATCACGCTGCTCTCCAGAGCCGACCGCATCGGCTGGCACTCTTTGTGTGTGACATGGCCGGTCGAGCTGTGGGGTGACAGCGATCTGTCGCCCCATGTGGGCAGCCCCGATTTGGAGCACACGCCCATCGTTCGGCGGCAAAATCGGTGTGCATATGGCAGCCTTTAACTCTCGCTGATAATGAAGTAAATGTTTGTTGCCAGACTAGAGACACTTGTATAAGTGAAGGGAATGGATCGCCAATAGTTCAAGACTGAAGACTGTAAAACATTTAAAAAAAACACTGTAAGGCCTTGTTTCCATTGATGCGTTCCCTAAGCCGCATCTGCATTCGAACGCGCACAACCGCACCAGAGGAAACTATAGTGGCTTCCAACATGTTCTCCAATACTTGTCATGGAGACATGAGTCTTCAAGGAAAGTATTGGAACAGCTGCGGCTGCTGCCTTCTGCTCATCCGTCGGCTGTCAGTGTGAAGCAGCGGAGCCAGTACTTCTCACTCGGAAGCTGTGTAAGTGAGGTAGCTGTATAAGACAGGCTGCTTCTCCCCAGCTTGTGGGGTTTTGTAAATCACACGCCGCAAGCTGGGGAGAACGGGTCCCCATTGAATGGAAATCGATGTGCCCATGTGGTGCACATTGATTTCTGTTCCATTGACCCCGATCAATCACAGCGTGGTGCCTAGCTTCAGGAAAAAGCAGCAGCATCTTCTGCCTAGCTCTCTTTCTCTGCTTTAATTGGCCATTACAGTACAGTGTTGGTTTTCTGGCCAGTAGTTCTGTGGTTAATGTATGTTGCCTTCCTTTTCTTCAATGAATGGATAAAATACATTAGCATATTAAATACAGAGGAGTCGGAGTCGAGGAGTCGGAAGAATTTGAAACTGAGGAGTCGGCTTCAGGGAATTTATTGACCGACTCCACAGCCCTGTAATATACACATCTGCAACCTTTTTGTTTTTTCTTTTCAAGACTTCAAAACTTTGGGATGTGGCAGATTGACTTTCAGTAGACCGAGGGAACCTCTCCATTTTCATTTCATTGTGTATATTTGAATAGATTATAGCTTTATATGAAATCTTCAGATATGTTTCTGTGAATACATCTATTAAATGTGCTTTTCTTTCTGTCCATGTCACCTTGTCTTTAATTATCTCCCTGTTACCTGTGTAATTTATCCCTCAGGGAGTTGATGTAACGAGGTAAAAAAGGAGAAAATCCAGCGATTTCCCCTCCTGTGATCTGTGAATTTCTACATGGTTACAAGTATTTCTGCGTATGACAAGATGGAATCCTCTCTTCCAACTGTATTTCCTCATACAAGTGGAGCCTTATCCGTCCCTCTGACAGAGACCGAGCTTCATAAACTTTTAATTGATGAAAAAATGCGATGTGAAGAACATAAGACTAATTATCAGACTCTGAAAGCCGAGCACACCAGGTACTGTTCCATAATCCATCGCCACAGGGCACTAGGTCTGCAATGCTTTGTGTAAATGATACCTCCCTTGTTGTTTATCTATATTTGTAGCTGCGTTGGCATTTGTAATTATGTTTGTTTACTCTGAATTACTCAATGAAATAGCATGAACGTTTATCAATTTGCTGCAATTAAGACAATCAAAGCTCATTAATGTATCTCTGATAATAGCTGGCAGACTATACATGGTCACTCTACTAGCTGCTTAATTCTTTACATATACTAAAATAATTTTTAAAAAAAATTTTGTTTAAAAAAAAAAAAAAAACAGATCTCGTATATCGACCATGCTAGGAAATTGCAATGACTAGGATTACATTCTTCAGAATTCTTCAGAAAACATTCATTGTTGGGTAATGAATTCCAACAAATGTAACAGGAGGGGTGCCGTGGTGCATTTAGATAAGTTGGGGTGCAATGACCCATGATTTGTTAACCTGCTTATCTATACAAGCGTGCTAACCAACCAATTAAATCAGAAGGAAAACAAGTGATACACCCTCAGAACGCAATGAGTAAGGCAATGTTCCCACATGTGCGGCCGCTAGCGGCGCGATTCTAATTGTGCCTATGTTATTGAATGGGTTCTTTCTCAGGCCGCGATCTAAATACTCAGCTCACTGTGTTTTTGATAGCGGACCATGGCCGATAGCCTCTGACCGCATCATTGGCCTACATGGAAATCTAGAAATTGGTGCCCTGGGTCCTGCATAGTCTACGACCATATAGCCAACCTCCTGCTTGTCTATAGCACCCCTTCCTCTTATAGTTTTTAAGATTATGAAGTGATATCATAAATATTGATTGCAGGTTGCAAGCCGACTACTTCAAGTCCCAAAATGAATGCAAGCAATTTTCTGGCGAGATTCGGAGCACACATGAAAAATATAATCTACTACTGGAAGAGCTGCGAGGAGAGCTTCTAGAGAAAACACGTGAAATGGAGGAATTAAAGCTACAGGTAAGATCTAATTGCTCATTCATTCTTTACTTTGGTGTGTGTGTGTGTTTTTTTTTTTTTTTAGTTTTTTTTTTTCTTTAACAAAAGCCCATGAGAATGAAAACACGATGTTTACACAAGCACCTGCAAGATTCCTGGTCTTCGGAGACTTCTCAAATCTTGGAGAGCGCAGTCCTGCTGTCATAGCAACAAAGTGTGTTGCAGTCTGTGGAGTGTTTGTGTAGCTGCACACTTTCCCTTTGTTAATGTAGATTTTGAATGTGCAGAATAATGAATCTTAGATAAACCTACCATGAAAATAGGATATTGATCTGCCAGTTACCTGAATCAAACATGTCACATGGTCTTTACTATCTTAAGTATTGCTTGGCCAGTTTGAAGTAGATTTTAGTAACCTATTAAATCTGCAGAAATGATAGCATTTCACAATATAAAGTTTTTTGCAATTTAAAAATCATTCCCCAGACTTTGCTGAGATTATGCAATCTGCTGCTGGCAATATTAAAGCGAACCTTAACTTAAAAACTATATTTACAGTTAAGCCACTCATACACATTTAGAATTTCCGTCAACCTCCCATGATGATGTCATCACGAGTGGCCAGTTGTGCCGAGAATCGGTCACGCACCCTTTGTGTGCTGACATTTGAGTAAGGCAATCGATCTAAACATTATGGATATGTCCATAATGTATGAGATGGATTTTAGGGGCAATTTATGGCCAAATTTAAAGTTTGAGCATTCAATTTGTGGCCGATTTCACAGCAGATTGATCACTGTGAAAGTGCCTGGCAGTCGATCGGCCAAAACATCTGGTGCAAATTGAAGCATGTATGGGGGGCTTAAGTAATCGTTCGATTTTCTTTGTAGTTCCCCTTCCTTAGTGGCAATTCTGGATGCATTTCACAAACCATACATACACACTGTATGAGTAAAAGCAACTATCATGAGGTCCTCACTGCCTACTCATCCTACTCCCCTAATATGAGTATAGTGGGGACAGGTGTTAAGAGGGGTGGGGGAGGAGGGGGGTTAAATTATTCCCACAACAAATATTTTCTAGATGCAGAAGATGTTCCCTTTTCACTGTGATTGAGTTTTTCTGCTTGTACACTAGGAATTTCTGCACGGTTTTCCCTTGCATAGACCGTGGGGAAAACCGTGCAGTGCAGCCACCCCCTGTAATCCCCTATGGGAAATGACGTGCCAGTCTGTGTGGCAATCCACGTTTGGGAGGATTCACAATGCCCGACTGGGTGTTGGGGATCCGGGCGCATCCGCCTAATGTGTTTCCGGGCGTGGTTTGCTAATAGTAAGTATAGCCCCTATGCGCCCAGACAGCAGGTGGACGCTATGGACACGCACACACCAACGTGTCCATAACGCCACCCGTGGTTGCTGGGGCAGTATTATGTAGACCCAGCCTAATATATAAGGCCTGTATGCAACAAGTAAAAAAATTTTGTTTATGTTGCTTTGTGTATGCTTTAAGTGTTTCTTAGTTTCCTTTTTAAAGAACAGACTCTAAAAATAAGGATTTTGGAGCAACATGTAGGCCGCATTCACATTGGCATTTGCCAATGCCAAGTGCCTGCTCGTTGTGTGTGAGCATACATGTGAATGCTGCCTTATGGTAAAAGGCTACAGTAGGAGACTGATCTGTGTTAAGCCTCCATACACGTTTAGATTTTAGGCGCGCACGGCAGTCGATCACCCGAAAAATCTTGCTGAAATCTAAAGCTTAGAAGTTGACTGAAAAATTTGGTAAAAATCGAAACGTGTAAGGGGGGCTTAAGTAATATGTGTCAGTGTACAATTTTGTACTGATTATAAAGCTCTTCTTTATCTTTTTCCAGCTGTGAGATCTACAATAGACAATTAGAGAAATTTTATCAATATAAAAGTTGTCTTTTTTTGGATTTCAGGTCCTGTCACCTCAGAAACTAGATTTAATAAAAATTCAAATACAGCAAGAAATAGAAGCCCCAATGCGACAACATTGTCAAAAACTGGTCGAGGTAAGTTTCCTTTTTTGGTAATTTATAACTACCCAAATACATTCTAGATTTTGTGTCTGAATGCAAAAACCGCATATTAGGCTATGTTGCCACTTAATCACCGGCTGGCGGTCACCAGATGATTTTCACTGCCAATTAAAAAAAAAAAAACGCCACCATTATAAAAAAAATCGCCTCCATAGAGAATGAATAGATGCGATTTGTGATCGCACACGAGCACAAGTCACCTCTTTTCATGTCGATGGGCTCGATCAGAGGAAAATAATTGCGTCCGCCGGTGGACAGACAGCGGGGAGCCACAATTTGATCGCGGCCCCAAGTGCAACTGTGCGTGTTCCTTTCAATGGGGACAAGCCCATTGAAACTAGTGTAGGCGATTGGCGGGCACCTGACCATAAGACGCACCCAGTTTTTAGAGCAGAAAATTTGAAAAATATTTCCTGTGTTTAAATGAATTGGTGAAAAAATCTCATGCAGTACCCCTTTTCAGCCACAAAAATGTCACTGCGAGTGCAGCTCTCCCTACACACGCTCTGCATTGGCTATATCTGTGGGGTTCTGCAAATCTAGCCAATACAGTTCAGCTCCCTGCCAGCTGTCCTGGCTGCACACAGCCGATCTCCCATCTGCTGGGAGAGCCAAATGGCCACGGGTGATCGAACATTCAGACCATAAGATGCAGGCACCCCCCCCCCCATTTTGGGTGAAAAATTGCGTCTTATAGTCCGAAAAAAATGGTAGTTCCTTAAAAACACATGTAAAAATATAATTCTTTTTTTCTCTAGGATTCTGAAAAATATCGTGCAGACTACAACAAACTACGCTATGAAACCAGTATTCTTGCAGCTCAGCTTGAGCAACAGAAAGAGGAGGTGGCACGTGTTCTAGCCGAGCAAAAGATCAAGTATGAAGCTGAGGTAGGAAAATGCCTGTTTTCTAAGCCTGAGAAAAGAACCAGATTCATAGAAAAATTAGAATAAGGGGTTGTTTCTATTATACGCAAGGACCCCTCCGCTAAGCGTATACGCTTAGCAGGGAACCCGACGTACTCCACAGACACTGCCTGCTCAGCGGATGGTCTGTTTACACATCCGCCAGTGCAGAGGCTGAACATACTCGACTACGTTCAGCGTTACAGCGCAGTGAAGACAGATCCTCCGCCGAGCAGGTAAGTCTATCTGCTACGTCAGGACCTCCCGCTAAGCGTTTATGCCGGGGTCCCGATGTAATGGAAACACAGCCTTAATGTTTATTGGTTAGATATTGAGATGATGAGCATGCATAGATATTTGAAAACTAGCAAATTGGACCTATGTTTTAAGTTATTGTATATACTTAAATATTAGCCGTGGTACCCAATTCGGGGGGATTGCAGCAGCTACAGCACAGAAACAAAAAGCAAATGTGCTTTTGTTTTGAGATTTTATTTCATTCAGTAGATTAATTACAAAGCCGCTGAACATGATATTCTCTATTGCTGAGATGTAGAGAAGGGATGTGGAAACGTTGTAAGGAAGAAGTATTGCTCTAGTTTATCAAGTTTTTGCACAAAATACGTTAAAATTTTACTTGACTTTGACTTTTTTACTTGACATCTTCAGCAAGTTTGGAGATGATAGCATGTTCGGGTGCTTTGCAGTTCACTCATAAAATCCACCTACAAAATGTTGTGGTTTTCATTTCTTGACCCGAATATAAGCCAAATTAAAAATTGCTGAAAAATTCAGCTTATATTCGAGTATATACGGTATTAGACAAAATAAGACATTGTAGAGGGGGTGTCACTTAATTTAACAGCATAACTCTTGTGCATAGTTCATCATCAGTGTTTAATGCAGCTGGAAATCTAGGACTTGTTGAGCCCAAGTATACAGTTTACAGAGAATTAATGACTTCAATAAGGGCTTGCAGCCTTTGAACTCTGCTAAAGAGTTCTAAAAACTCATATGTGGCTTGTCCGACGTTTACTTCTATAGTTTAATAAGGTATGATAGTGAGTCGAGCTGTGTTATGCCTACTCTGCCCTTTGACAATGGCCTACAATTTACAAATATATGTTGTAATCTTTTTATCACTGCCATTGCACACTTTTAGGTTTGTTACATTAGTATTGCACAGTTCCCCACACACACAACAAGCATGTCAACAACAATGGACATGTCCGTAAATCTCTTTGACCTCATCACCCTGCTCTGCACAGCTCATCTGTCGTCGGTCCCCACTCGCTACGTGTGTGGTCCTTAAATCTAGGAAAAGCTTGAATCATCTGATACAATCTGTGTATTTTCTGATCCTCATTTGTACATGAAGTGGCCCCTTAGAATTCAGAGAATTTAGAGCAAAGTAATGTAGAGGAGTTTGGGTGCCCTTACAATATTGCATGTTTCTCTAATTGTCTATTGTAGATCTCGCAGCTGGAAAAAGATAAAGAAGAGCTTCACAACCAGATAATAAACATTGATCCTACAAGAGACAGCAAACGCGTGGAGGCTCTCTTGGGTGAAAAAGTCCAATTATGCCAAATTATAAAAGATTTAAGAGCTGAGGTGACAGAACTTCAAGCAGCAAAAGACCATTATGGTTCACAAGCAGAAAATGTACAGAGATCCCAAAAGCAGCTGTTTTCTGAAACTCAGGCAACTATCCGATCCCTAGAGGTAAATATCCCAATATCAACAGGACTGAATGTTAGTTGTTTTTTGTTATATAGCATTTTAAATGTAATTTATTCTGTACTTATTCGCTTTTGTGAGATGTGAATAATTTAGAATGTGAGATGTGAATAATTTAGAATGACTCAAATATAAGCCTAGGTAAATTTAATCGATGTACACCACATGGGGAGTACGATTTTTGTTCAATTTCGACTGAAACGTTCAGGGAAGTAATCAAAAATCGTCGATTTGAATTCCTCTTACGATTTTAAGTTTCAATCCTGAGTGATGTGTTAAAGGGAAGTAGCCACGCACATCGAGTATCATTGACTCGACCAAAAAAAGCTGCAAGGAATGTAGTTTGATAATTGTACAATCGACCCAAAATTTTCCAACCTGTCCGATCACAATTCAATCAACAATTTGACAAAAATCGATCAATAATCGTCCATTGTACTATGTGGGCTTTCAATCGATCACATTTTTCATCGAAAAACATCAACTGAACGCTGAAATCGAACCATGTGTGGCTAGCTTTAGTCATAGAAACGCACATCAAATGCACTTTTGTTTCAAAATGCCATTATATTTTTACTATCTGACTTGTATACGGTATAATCCCCAAAATTCCAAAAACATTTTCAGTCTATACTGACTTATATAAGCATTTTTTAATGAATAAATGTGAGTATGTACAACTAGAAGACATTGTTTTTTCGTGTTTTCATTGATACTTCAAGCATTAGGGAATACTGTAGTGTGGTAATACCCATTTTGTGTCGTTTACATAAAGATTTGTTTTGGACTATGTATCATCAAAGGTTATGTGGCCCTATTCTGAGGTACGTCCTGCAATATACATTATACAATCATCCCCTGTTCGTTGGTGGGATAGTGGTAGCATAGGCACTCATATTTCCTCCGATCTGCTAATGCGTCCTTGTCTGGATTCTTTTTAGAGTGGCAAGAGGAGGAGAGGCGAGTGATTTGTTCAGGAGCTGTCTGGGTTGCTGATTTGCATTCATACGCCAATCAGCATACAAGCCGGAGCCCGAGCAAGTCCCTCGCCTCTCCTCCTTGTCCTACTCTAAGAAGATCCCAGGTGAGGACAAATCCGCTCAGGCAGATCGGTGGACAGGTGAGTTCTTATGCATTAATAGTTAGGGTTTGGAGGCCATGAGTAGGGGATTAAGGGAGGCCGCTGAAGAACACCCAAAGGCCCTTTTTGCAAGCCGTCCTGCAGGTTGGGCACCTGGGTGCAATGCTTTTTTTTTAAATTTATGCTTCCACAACCCTTACCTACATCATTGCAATTAACTTACAAAGTTGAAATTTTTAGCTACCATCTGTAGACTTGAGTATAAGCTGCACATTTTGGGTTCTGAAAAATTCTGTATCTTTGTGATCTGTGATTTGTAATCTAAATCTGTGCCCGGGTGATCACCATTAAGCGATATGTCAGATTAGTCAATGTTATAGCATACAATGAACATTGCCGACATTTTGTTAAAATCTATTGAGGATGGCCCAGCTTCCTTCTTCCTTTTTTTTCTTCTTCTTCAATTGTGAAGCATGTGATATATATACCTGCCCAACTTTAGCTGTTATTGAACTTTCAGAGTTTACACTGATGTCTAATCATTCTCTCTAGGCTGAAAAACAGTCTTTAAAACTGAGCCTTGAACGGCTGGAAAATGAGCTTCATGCAACTACAGAACAAAATGACATTTTAAATAAGAAACTGCTGGAGGCTGAAAGAAAGGTTCATACACTCGCCAGCAAAGTAAGCACTGCATTTCTCTCAGTAAAAATCTGATTATCTCTTGGGGCTTGTTCCCATTAGTGCGATTAGTCTTGACAATCGCGGGTGCCCACGATCCGGTTCGATGCGGTAAAAAAACAAAGCCAGATCACCCTGGCCATGCGTGATTTTTGATCATGTCTATGGAAGTGATCTGCTGCAGCTGCCATCAACCCGTAAGCAAAAATGCGATGAGCCACCATTCAGATTGCGGGTGGACGTTTTCCTATGTGGGGACATGCGTCCACCTGCGATCGGTGCATGCGATAAAAACAAAAAAAATCACATCGTGCTGCGACAAATTATCTGGCCTAGCAAGTTTTGTGCCGACATCCATGTGGGCACCCGCGTTCCGCGGCCAAGATTAACTCCGCAGATCGCAGCCTGTATGGGGACCATGTTTGTGTTTTATAGGTAACTGCCAACAGGACTTTGTATGTTTCTGAATAAAATATCAATTTATATTATCGTTGAACAAGGACTAATTTATTTATTGTAAACAATTCAAATTGTAATCAAAAGTATTCTGCAGTCAGAACATGATCAGAAATTGGGGTTTTGGATTTTTGAAGCATCAGTTTCAGTCTGAAATCTCAATAGCTGCTAAATAGCTGCCATATTGCATTGGAATCACTGGTTGTATAAAAATAAATAAAATTATGAAAAGTTATTTTTTTCCAGGATAGATATAAAAGGTAAGCAACCAGATTTGTATGTATGAGTGCACAGATTCCATTAAATTGTGAAGGGGCTTGTCTAGATAGAGCCAGTGTATTGCTATATGTCTCTGTAAGCAGACCTTCCACCTCGGTATCTGCTTTCTATATGAAAGAGCAGAACCGAGGGTTAAAGAAAAAAAAATACTTACCTGGTAAAATCTGTGAAAATGTGGTGGCACCCCGCCCCCCCTCTCAGGAAGTAAGTGGATCTAGGGAAAGTAGCCGTCATTTCTGACATCTGACTCCCATAATCCCTGTGTGTCCTGCAGCTAGCCAGATCCGAATCCAGTGATGTTGAAGGGACGAACAAAATCACATTCAGATCTAGATTAGTGGAGAGAGTGAGCCAGTAAGAGCCTCGCTCCTCCATCTTACATGCTGGAGGATCAGACCCTTCAGGCATGTTGCCACTGGAGCGAGGGTAAGTTGTAAGAAACTAAGGATCTCTCAATCAGATTTGTTTATTTATTTTTTTACACAAGTAAGATCCTTAACATGTCTGACAACCAAAAAACGGTTCTGCTGTTCATTCACTAAAATAATCTGGTTGCCCAGGAATCTGAATTAGAGTACAAGTAAACCCTGGTATATAAGGTAAACATGCTTCTGTTGGATTGCATTTGTGCAATATGTTTGTATTTAATATGGTGCTGAATCTGAAAAGATTCCGGGGTTTAAAGTTGTTTAGATGTATGACAAAAATTATTTAATGTGACAGATTTTTAACACTAACATGTTATCTTTAATGCAGATTGATAAATTAAAGCATTTTCATAGCATTGAAATTACCAACATAAAATTAGAAGCTGCCAGAGCAAAGAATGAAGCTGGAAAAGACAAAGACAAGATTCAAAGTCACTTTGAAGGTAGACTACACTAAGGATTAAAAGAATAATGTTTCATACGGGAGTTCAGTGTTTATTGTTCCTACTTATGAACATACATTTTAATACAATAATTGTACTATTTTTTTAAATAAAACAACGCTCATTATGTTTTCATTGATACTCCGTGCAGAAACTATAGCATCTGGGTTACTTGATTTTCACTGTAGTTGGCATTGTTTTCCTGCATAAGCACATCCGAAAGCATCCATTGAGAATGCATTAAACACACCCTTTATGTAGTGGAAGTTTTAGACGAGTTTGTGTTTAAATATGGAATTATATATTCAATAGGACAGTACTGGTCCTTTTTCCACTTTGTTAAAGGTCTGTTAAAGCGCATCAAAACCACACACCTGGGTTTTTTTTTTTGTGTGTGTGGGGGGGGGGGGGGGGGGGGGGGGGGGGGGGGGGGGGGGGTGGTAGTTGATTTCAAAGTGACAGGCAATACTTTTAACCTCTCTAGCGGTTGAGAAGGACCCAGTTCATTCGCTGTTTGGGTTTGCCCCAACTGCAGGGCAACCGGGCATCGGGTGCACCCGATACACCTGTGGAGCATTTCTGGGGTTTCGGCACCGCCCTGATCGTGTCACGATGATGTGGAAGGGGGCGGCGTGATAGACCTCCATGTTAGAGGGGGCATCGATTTTCCCCCGCACATTGAGCCGTGAGGGCAGCGGGCAATCACGGCGGAGTACAGTGCCTAGAAAATGAATAATAATGGCACAAAAAGCCCGTAACGCTAGGGAGGCTAAGCTTGTCAAATGTGGGTTTTGCATTCTCATTACCATAAACAAAAAAGCTATTTTATTCTTATAATGGCAAAAGACAGTCAACTATGTATGTATTTATAGACTAGGTTGACAAGGTTAACCATTGATAAGGTTTTGTGCTTTGTCACACTGAATTTTGATTTGGCATACATCTTATTCTTATTCTTTTGTGCTTACAAAGAAGAATATTGGGAATAATGTCCCCAGAAAAACTTTAGTAATTATACATGCTTTATATATCTGGTAGATGTTGGTGCTGTTAAACAGAAAAAAGGAAAATTTCAAATGGTAAATTCTACTTTGCAGAATTAGAAACTGAAAATGGAATTCTGAAAGCAACACTGGAACGACAGAAGGAGCTCCTAGCTGACAAAGAGCGTGAATTAATACGTAAGGTGCAAGCTGCCAAAGAAGTAGGACTTCAGGAAACTGCTGTTATCCTAGCTGAAAGGTGCGCAATGGCACAGCACTGCTATATATGCAGTAAAAATATTTTTTATGTTTTTTTCTTTTTCAATTTATAGTCCTGCTTCTTAAATATTTGCTATCACATTAGGCTGGAGCTAGAAAACCGAGTAGCTGAACTGGAAAAGTATAAGGAGGACGAGGACCGACAGAACAATGCAGAAATAAGTCAACTCCGTGAAAAGGTTCATATTGCTCAATTAGCAGAGCAATCTGCCAGAAAGGAACTTCAAAATATAAGGTTGTTGTTTAATTTTTTTTCCCTTTGAACAATATGTTCTGTTTTAACCATGCTATTTTTACATTTTATGTACACCTGTACTTCGGAAATGTAATCTCAATACCTGGTATATTCCATTTGCTCATTAGAATTACTGCAGCCCAACTCCTGTAGCTGGGTCTAAATGTGAGCGCTGCATGGTTGTTTACAAGCCTGACAGAGCACAAGAGTCCTGTAGTTTGCAAAATCCATCACAGTGCCAGATACCACAGGACTTCTTCAGAGGTCTTGTGGTGTCCATGTCTCAATTGATTAGAGCCTCTTTACAAGAAGAGTGTGCACAATGTATCGCAAGTTGGTTTAATATTTTAGATCACCTGTTTCTCTTAAGAGTGTCACTTAGCTGGCTGTACATTGTAATAAAGATGCATATGCATCACAAACTGTCTTAAACTAGCCATTGGCTTGAATAGTCCCAGGATATAGAAAGTATAGAGGGTCGTTAAGTGCAATAGGGACCAGCAACTGTTCTAGGTAATGAGGGTGCACAACAGATCTCTTGTCTGCTCTTCCTCATTTTTTTTTTTTTTTGCTTTTAGAATTCTACTAATTCTACAATTTGATTATATTAAAAGTAATTTCCTTTTTTTGTTTAGGTCTAAACTCCAGCAGCAAGTGACCTATGCAGAACAAGTTAAGAAAGAAGTCCATGATGTAGCAGACCTCAAACGAGTAAGGTTTCTTTTGTTATGCATACATCATATTATTTTTTTGCTGTTTGTAAGCGTCATTTATTGCACAATTTGAGTCTCTTGCCTGACCATATGTGGCTTTTCATCTTGGCATTTCTCCCTTTCTGCCCCTTTACCCCTTGTGGTTGTTTTTGCCATTTCAGTTTGTTCTCCTGTGGCTCCAATCTCTACCTTACCTAACATGGAACTCCATTTATTAGCTTTATTAAGTTCAAAATCAAGTATTTTATTTTCCCTTATAGTGTCTTTTGAGTTAATTGCAAAGCCACTGAAATTTTTTTTATCAATATAATGGCTGGGAGCTGTGAGAACATGTGCAAGTAAAGAAAGTTTGCATTAATTAAAATTACATTCTAGATATGAAGCCTCTTTCACTAAAACCATATTCATACAATGTAATCAGCACTTTCAAAATATTACAAATGATATATACAATTTCCCCTATGAGTAGTGTATACGTTAAGCATGCCAACATCGCAAAGTTAATGATTTACCATTTTTACCTTCCCTAGCGCACTGCTAAGGTAAGATTCTGTTACCAAAAGGGACTTATAGATTTAAGGAAAAAAAGTTTTTTAATGGTAGCCGTAATTCCAAAGTATACATAAGGGTCTGGTAGACATCTGATATAATAACATGTTCAGATTCTTTGGAATAACTCCAATCGATAATGAATATTTCAATAATTCACTTTATCAGGTAAATGAGCACTGCAACCACTAGATGGCGCGTAGATATGGCCAGGCGGGGTTACATAGGGAGCATGAGGGGGGGGGGGGGGGGGGATCCATTCCCTGAAGCTGCCTCTTATAAGATCGGAGCCACAGGATCAGTGAGTTTTGCTCTTGGGCTTCCGATATCTGCCTGACCGAACTCAGCTCGTCCTTGCAGTTCTAACAGGGATGAGCTGGGACCGTAAGGAACGGCAGGGGCAGGGGGGGTTTAAAAATTATTGTGCAGGAGGGGTTTGAATCTCTATAGTTTATTTCATATGTATAGATCAAATAGGACACTGTTCATGCCAGTCAACACATACTCACAATTTAAATTTGTAAAGAGACTCTAAAATCATGCTCCTTACCAGTACAGCGTATGACGGTACTGTTGTAACTACAATGATAGTATACAAAGAACGGACATGAGTGTCAATGATCTCTTTACATTTCAGTAAGCTTTCGATTACAACTTTAAGCTCTACAGATTTGGTTATTTTTGCATTCCAAAAAACAAAACCTGGTTCCCCCTTTTGTTTAATACTAGACCATTTTTTTAGACATAGAGCCTAGCTGGGCAAAAGAAAACGGGGACTGAGTCAGTGAACCTCCCCTGCTTGCCCATACCTGGTCCTTTATACACTTCGTCCCTCTAGGCATGGGTCCTGGCTAGGCAGGAAAAGGGGGAGCAGTGACAGAGTGTGTGTGTGTGTCCTGTCAAGACCAGGTACCTTGGCAGACCTGGATGCCTAGGGATCTGGCATGGTGGGCAAGGTTCCTGGTTATAGTACCTACAGATCCCCACCTGCTGCTTAAAAACATTGGATGACAGTTCTTATTTAGCCTTTCAAACACGGCTCTTTATTGATTATGGGAGAGTTTATTTTGTGGTAGGAGTTTGTACTGCAGGAGTGTTTTTTATGACAATAGCACTGATTAATAACTGGACACAATGACCTCATTCACTAACATAGTGACCATGTAAGTTTTCATGAATGCTTGATCACATCAATGAACTGATGCATTTTGTGATCTCTTGTAGGAATCTTTATTTCTTCTCCGTTAACACTATAACTTTACTTTGGCTCATCATTCACCGGTTTCCTTTTTAACAGGAAATGAAAGACCTACAAAAGCAGGTAGCATCTTTATCAGAGTCGGAAAATAATTTACTGCGGGCCAATGAGAAATTGAGGGAAAAAGTAGAATACCTTCAACAAGAAAATCGCAGTGCTAGAAATCAGGCAGAAAAGGCTCAGCATGATGCAGAAAAGTGAGACTCACTTATTTGATGGTTTTACAATTTTAAGTTATCCAGTTGAATCTTCTCTTTATGTCACTGATGTACCTAAAAAGGGTTTGTCCTGTTTACTAATGGTTTCAGCTATTTCCTTCCTTTTTTACTGCGTAACCTCCCTAGTGGTTGAGACTTGCGGTTGAGAGGACCCTGTTCAGTGAACGAACAGGGTCCTCTCAACCGCAGGGGAAGCCGACAGCGGGGAGACCCTATGACTCTCCGCTGCAGCATTTCCGGGGTTGCGGCACCGCCCCGATCGCATCACGGTGACGCGGAAGGGGGCGGGGGGGCGGCGCCATAGACCTCCATGTAAATGGAGGAGCGCCAGCTTTCCCTCTCACGCAGCTGGTGTCAGTAATGACACCAGCTGTGTGAAGAGCTCCGGAGAGATACCAGAAATGACAGGCAGTGTACTGTGTACGGGCAGTGTGCTTATAATATGCTTCCCTCTGTGTTTTTTTTTGTACAATTCTTTCTTTTGTACAATTCCTTTCCTTGTATGTTTTTTAATGTGTATTTGTTCTACCTTGACTATACTACTTTCCTCTGTAGTGAGCCCTCTCTGTGGGCACCCTAGCTGTCGGTCAGCACAGAGGCAGGTAAGGGGGAGAGGAGAGAACTGCACAACTCAGCTGCTTATTGGCTTCCTTGGCTGTCCATTCTCTTCTCCCTCTTCTAAATGCAGACAGTACCCCTCACCCTCCCATAGACTGTTGATTTCTTTGTCAGAGGAGCAATCATACAAAATCAGCAGGGGATTGAATATTTATTTACCTCACTGTATGTAGAGTGTGTCTGTCAGTCTAAATGACTATGTTGGTACTTTGCGGTAAAAAAGTGGGTCTTGCGTTTCAGTTTGGGCACTCGGCCTCTAAAAGGTTTGCCATCACTGGGCTAGGGGATCCGCTATGCGCTTAGATCCGCTGATGTTAAGCCTCTGTTGCGTTCATGTTAGCGTAGAGCTCTGCATCAACATCAACGTGATCGTTTAATGCAGGGTTTTTAGCGCATGTTGAGTCCTTGCCTTATGGTTTTCTTTTGCTTGATCTTTGCCTTTAAACAGTAATATTCTTTTTTCAAGTATCAGTCTTGCGGTGCATATTTTCTTTTACTGCAGTGATCACCCTTAAAAAAATACAGTTTATATACTGTATATTTTGGAATTTTGTTCTTTGTCTCTATTCAATTCTATAATTCTGTATATTTTGGAATTTTGTTCTTGTCTCTATTCAATTCTAAGCACATGTTCTATGCTCACCATAAGGCATATGCCAAGCTTAGCAACTCCCTGTTCATATTGCAATTAAGTAAAGATGTTGCAAAAAGCCTGTCCATGTTATAAATATTTACCATTAGTTTAATGTTAATTTCCTCAGAGAACTTGAGGGGAACCGAATTGAGTGGCTACAAGAAAAACATAAACTACAGGAGAGCCTTTCTCAGCTAGAAGACAAATACAAAGAGTTAAAAGACAAACTGCACAGAGCAGCTGTTGCTCAGAAAAAGGTAATTGTATCTGGAATCCCATGTAAATGTTTAAAAGCAGATATGTATACTAGAGCACAGCCACCATACTCAGCATTTCAGAACACAATATTATTGTGGCCACTGGCACATAGTTAAGAACAATTGCAGATGCCAATGGGTATCTGAGGGGCTTAATATGCAAATGGGTAAAGACATCACTGGATGTAACACAAAGGTCCACAAAGGTATTTTTAAAAACATCACTTTGATGTTATCAATGTATTTGTTAAAAGAAACAATATAAATGAACTTTTTTGGTTTCTAGAAAAGGAAGAAATATTAATTGATGTTTACTTTCATATTAATTAAAAAGTGGAATAATATTTTAATGTGAAAACATTTAAAGGCACACTACCCCCATGCATTAATCTCTTTAATCTCCTGGGCGGTATTCCTAAGTCCAGCTCAGGGTGATAAAAATTTACTAAAATCTGTAAAATGGAGCAGGACTCAGGACTCATGCAGCAGCGCCATCTTGTGGACGTTCTGCAAATTGTTTCTTTTGGCACAGAAAACAGGACTGAATCAGACACCCAGGGAGATTAAAGGAGAATTCTGGTGATCACAGATTATTACCATATTGCTAAACTCAACTTGAGCTTTTATATTGATGATACTCTAATCCAGTGTTTCCCAACCTTTTCCGTGAAGGCCCCCATCGCCTGGCTTGTCTGGTGTCCAAGACAAGTCAGGCACTCCCAACCCCTGTTCCTACCCGCAGACATGCATTAATAGAAACATCCCCTCCCTCCCAACTGGCATGCACATAACCCTTCTTTAGATCTCCAGCAAATGTGGGGATGTTACCACGATCAAGGGCCTAAGTAAGTAACTCACAAAGTTAGTGAAATTTTACAAAATAAAATTCCACGATCTCTAGTAAAAATTTGTAAAACGTCCACGAGATGGCACTGCCACTTGTTTACAATTCACCAGTCTGAGTTGAGCTCGGGATTACCATTTTCAATTGCTTTACTGAGAGAGAGGGGAGGACAAAGCTAAGCTTACAGTCTTCCTCTGCAGAACACAGGGTGTCACCCCCCCCCCTCCGATGCCACTGATGGTGCACCCCCCTACGTTCTCTAGTGCCCATACCAGGGGGGGGGGGTATAGACCCCAGGTTGGGAACCACTGCTCTAATCAATGTGGATATTTTGTGGATATCAATGTGGATATATTGGTCATTTGTTATATTTTTATTTTCTATCATAGAGAAAAAACATCCATGAAAACAAGTGTAAAAGACTCCAAGAAAGAGTGGAAATTTTGGAAGCAAAAAAAGAAGAACTGGAGACAGAAAAATCTGTATTCAATAGGTTTGTTACAGTTCAGCTATTTTATTTTTTGCAACTAAATTTTTGGGGTACTCCTGATCAGTGGCGAATACCCTCACACCTGATGTGTCCAATGTCTTTCTGTGGCTTATTTTCAGTTACAGTATTTTTCAGACTATAAGACGCACCCAGTGTTTAGAGCAGGAAATCGGAAAAACGTGTGTTTAACCCCCCCTGCCGTTCCTGAAGGTCCCAGCTTGTCCAGCTCTGTGCGGTTAGAACTGCACTGGACGAGCTGGGTTTGTCAGACAGAGATCGGAGCCCCAGGAACGATCTGTGGCTCCGATCTAATGAAGAGGCAACTGCAGTTTAACTGATCACCCCCCCCCCCCCTCCATCCCATGTGATTAGGTCACATCAGGCACGGGTGGGCGTTTTAAATAAAAATCATATTGAATGGCATTTTCTGCATTTAAAACACTATTCAATGTGATTCTCTATGTAAAATACTCACCTAAATAAATGATCCGGTGTCCCCATGTCCTCCCACAGCTGTCTTCATTCAGCTTCTCTCCCGCTGTGACAGACGTTCTGGGGGCAGGAACACCAAGTGTACAGAACTCAATGTAATACACTGACTTCA